>JBAMJV010000300.1:105000-362310 GCA_037951105.1 Echinarachnius parma | reverse complement strand
AGTCCGACACACGCTATACCTGTGTATACTGGGAGCGTAACCCTGGGGTATATCCTCATGCTACCACCTTAAACATGTTTAATATAACGCGAGGATTAGACGGAATAAAGAAACACTAGCTGTACCCGCGGAAATCCGCGGGTTTTTTGTGAGAGAAAGGCGATGACGATATAGCGATACTTTAAAACTTTATGATTCCCAAAGTATGAGTATTGGTATTTCCCGAAGTGCCCCTGATATTTGTTTGTAAGACACGGAAGAACTAACTGTTTTAATGACAGAATAACCTTTATTTGATCAAAATCGGCTCAGAAACGGATGAAATATCTACACCAAAAACATATTTTTATTCAAAATGTTTACACCGGGGAAAAGTTGTTGATGATAATCTCTATTGAATCATTATTTTAATAAAACTTTAAATGCACAATTTGTATGAAAATGGCCAAAACCAACCATTCTTTTAGAAAGCGCCCTCTTGAGTTGCAGTGACTCTTTATGAATGATAACAGAGGATTTACTTAGTCGTTTGTAATTGTGTATACTTTTCGAGCATGGTGAAATTTTAACTATTATTTTGTACCGTAACGGTGCAGGTTTTGATTACTAAAGTTAAGTTTAAAGGGGTAGTTTAGTTTGGTAGAGAGGGCGCTGCACATCACAATTTTTTTGTGAGGTAATGAAAAACTGAGTGTCGAATTCGAGAGAACATGCAGTTTTAATGGCAGAATAAACTTTATTTGGTCAAAATCGACCCAGAAACGGCTGAAATATCAATAAATATATCTGAGCCTATAATTATTTGGGGCCCAAATAATTAGATGTTTTTTCAAAAAACAAAAAAAAATGCTTGCACTTTTTCAAAAATTTTCAAAATCATTTTGAAAATAGTTGTTGATGATCTCTCCATTTAATCATAATTTTAATAAAACATAACATGCATAATTTTGTATGAAAAATGATTGAAACCAATGCCTTTTTAGAAAGCGCCCTTTTGTGTTTTAATGGTTTTTTTTTTAATGATAACAGGCTTTTACTTAGTCGTTTGTAATTTTGTATACCTTTCTAGCATGGTGGAGTTATAACTATTAGTTTATAATGTTACCTGTCCAGGTTGGGTTATTATAGTTCAGCCTTACCAAAACTAAACTACCCCTTTAACCAATACTGAACTATCCCTTTAAATAGGACAAAATAAACACGGGCGACTCAATCCCGCCCCACAACACGTCGGGGCCCCGTCCAACGATACATCCGGTCAATATATTAAATTAGATACAGTTATGCTCGTGTACTTGCTAATAAAGTAGCTTCGCCGCTCCACCCCCACCCCCCCCCCCTCCTCCCTCGACCACAATTGCCTGCATGAAACATAACCCCGTGTCCCCTAAGCTTTTCATATCCAAACTAAGTTCTTCGGCGTATATATTTTGTCATATTCTTGTGAAACCCGATGCTGATTTTTCTTTGAAGGGAATAGTAGCCGTCTATAAGTATTCATAATAAATGATCAGATACCTCCCACATCCATTCTACCCCCCCCCCCCCCCCCCCCCCCCCGGCCCCCAGACGTCTTCTCTGGTATAGTACAAATGTAGTAGCTTCCACTGATTCACGCTGGCATAATACAATAATCTTACCGCAAGATGGCGAGAATGTATAATCGTGTACGGAGCGAATGAGCAAAAGAGTGACCATTGTCGATGGTCAGTGAGCTATGCAAACAAACTCGTTACGGCGGGGGTGATTAAGAAGACTCCGTTGGCTTAATACAATGCACAGCCTTCTGCCTGAGTGTTATGAGCGCAGCTAAATTGAAGTTGTCGCATTTTGTCGTCGATGCACTTACAAACACAATGCCAATCGGCAATAGCGATCATAACCATACCATCCGCGTAATATAAATATTGATATTTATCAAAACCTGTGTAGTTTCGCAACGTGTTATATCTAAAATGGTTTCTCAATATATTATTTGTTTTATCTACTCCAATTTATATTCTTACAAATAATGTTACGGCGATAAATCGTAGTCAATGCTCGGCGCCTTAAATAGACAATGCCGCATTGCTGACTTTCCCTTTTCTTCGATCTGGAGGACGACCACGGGGCGGGAGTGACTCGGAATGCCTTATTGTCCTCCGCAAAACGTATATCCTTCGATCCCGACGATCGGGGAGTCGCCGAATTCTCGGGTGAGGATATCTCGAGTGGGACACATTTGGGGGGTTGAAGCTTACCGTATTAATATAATAGATAAATACAGTCGAATAATATTAAAATAAACAAAAATCATTCAGTTTATTGATTGCATTCATGCATGCAAAACATGATAACATTTTTTTCGCGCATGGCAAGGAAAGATACAATAATTTTGTCCAACACACACGTTATTCATAGTTACTCACACAAGTATTACAATAATTATAATCATCGCACATTATGTCTCTTTTTATTATTACTAAAAATAATGTGATTCTTTACCACTATTTGTCATTTAATATAGGTTTTCCAGTCCATTTTCACACTTTCTCATTCAATTTTATAAATTTGTACTTCAATTTCGTCCCGAGGAGCCTGGAATGTGGTAATCCCAACTTCAATTTCGTATTTTGTCGATCGATTTCACAAAAGTCCCGTAAATTTAGTCGTTTCACGGGTGAGGAAATAAAATCGTCAAAGAGCCCTCAAAACATTCTCTGATTTTTCGGACTACTAATGATGCAGCAATACAGAATTTCAAACAAAATAATAAATTAATAATTATAGTGGTTATTTATATACCACAAGTTCAGTCTCTTTGCGATTGCGGTGCATCATTATCATAACACCGGTCATTGGATATACACTGCAATCAATCCAACACAAACTAGTGCACATTCTCTACTCACTAGGGAGCATTTCAGTAGGGCACATCGTAGGTGCATGCACACAATGCCATAGTAAACCACGTTCCCCATCCTTCCGGGAACCCATTTATACATACAGGGTGGACAAAAAAAAACGGAACGGGGCACTTCCCAAAATAAAGTAACAAAAATGATTATGTCCATCGGATATAGGGTGTCTTTTCCAATGAACAACGATACCAAGGACACTCAAAAAACAGAAGTGCTGTTTTTAGCACTTGGAGGGCTACATTCAGCACCTTTTCGGTGCTCGCATAGGGACAGCACAGCCTATGATGGTTCGGCACTATAGTACAAGTGCTAGTTAAGCACCACTTGAGTGATACCGAATTTACACGTTTGGTGCTAAGAAATCCACATTGTGTGTGATGAATAAAACCCATAGTGCTAAAAAAATAATACGGGGGGAGGGGTGGCTTCCGTTAACTCGGAACTTAAAGGGATAGTTGAGTTTTAGTAGAGAGGGCGCTAGACTACTTTTTTTGTTGTTGTGAGGTAATGAAAAACTGAGTGTAAAATTTAAAAGAGCATAATATTTAAATAATAAAATCATCTTTATTTGATCAAAATCGGTTCAGAGACGGCTGAAATATCCATAAATATAACAATTTGTAATAAAGCTGGGGCCCCAGGTTTATTAGAGAATTTTAAAACCAGCCGTTAAAAATTCAAAAAAATGCTTCCTCTTTTCCTAAAGTTACAAAATAGGTATTTAAATAGTTGTTGGTTATTTCTCTATCTAATCACTATTTCAACAAAGCATCACATGCACAATACTTTATTCAAAATGTTTGAAACCGATGAGTGTTTAGAGAGCGCCCTTTTACGTTGTAACGGCTCTTTTTGAATGATAACATGATCTTTACTACGTCATTTGTAATTTCGTGTTCCTTTCTAGTTATAACTATTATAGTTAGGCGGCTAAGGGTAACAATTGTGCACTTTTTGAAAGAAGTATGAAAGTCCTACCATATAATCTTCATTATATGTGAATTATTTTCCCTCGTGGAAGTTTGCTCAATTTGACCCCAAGTGACCTTTAGAGGTCATGACCTTGTTACCACCATATTTTACCGATTTGACTTCTCCTATATTTCGTTTTAAATATGATTGTAGCAGTTAGCCTCGCATCCGCGGGGTGACAATTATCTAATTTAAAGATGTTGGGGTCATGGGGTTAAAGGTTATGGCGCTCATTATCTATGTACTTATCAATGTCATTGAAGTAAATAAATAGTCCTGTAGACGGATCTATACTTGTGTATTAGACCTGGAGACGTTCTTTAGTCTAACATGTTTTATTGATTCATATTCTAGAAGGTTTAAGAATACATTTTAGCTTTGTTCCCACCTTTTAATGTTAATTAGCTAATTTGCATATTTGTGTATAAAGGTCAGGGGTCATTTTCAATCTCGGAATAGTAAAATATTGATAAAACAAGTATTGTAGGGTATTTTGGGGCAAGGATTCCATTTCTGGTGCTCGTTTGTAAGTGCCAAATGGGAAACATCCCCAAATCCAAGATGGCTGCCTCTAATTTGCATATTTATGAATATTATTGATTTTCAGTGGCTACAGCCCCTTATAAGCAATGATTCCAGATTAGTATTTGTCAGTTATGTTCTAAGTATGTATTTAAGATATCAAAGATTAGTTGCCATAAAGGAAACCTCTAGCAATGCATATTATTTGCATAATTAGGTATTTTATATAATTTGTATATTTCCCCAAATCGAGTATATTGGGAACCCGGACAGTAAAAATGACAAGTAATACCACTTTTCCAAGGTTTTAGGGGGCAACAGATCCATTTTTGATAATTACTTCCCTGTTTAACCGTGGCAGCCATCTAAAATCCAAGATGGCTGCTCCCCAAATTACACATGCTATGATACATGACTGTATTATTTCGGTTATATTAGATCGATATTATAATATTTGGACTTTTAATTATTGGAATAAGTAACTAGAATACTTGAATCATGATGTAGTTGTTTGCTTACAGTAAACAAATCATACTGTTATAAAATAAATGCAATTAAAGTGGCAAATAGCATTTTCCTTCAAAATTACAAAGGCGGCCATCTTGGATTTAAGTGGGTTGCCAAGGTGATACGTCTAACTAAGTATCATGGATGGATTTGTTGCCCCCTTAAACCTTGGAAAAGTGGTATTCCTTGTCATTTTTACTTCCTGGGTTCCCAATATACTCGATTTGGGGGAATATGCAAATTAGGTAAAATACCTAATTATGCTAATTGTATGCATTGCTAGAGGTTGCCGATGTGGCAACCAAGCTTAATTATCTTTAACACGCATTTAGAGCATAATTGAGGAAAATCGTCTGTAATTATGATTTATAAGAGGCTGTAGCCACTGAAAATCATTAATATTCATAAATATGCAAATTAGGGGCAGCCATCTTGGATCTAAGGGTGTTGCCCATATGGCACTTCCAAACGAGCACCAGAAATAGAATCCTTGCCCCAAAATACCCTAGAATACTTGTTTGTTATCCATGTTGTACAATACCTAGCAAAAAAAATGACCCCTGACACTATTTCACAAATATGCAAATTAGCTAATTTAGTTTATAATGCTTTAAAAATGTGAAAAGTGAGGGGGAGTGGGGGGGGGGGGGGGGGGGGGGGCCCACTCCTTTTCATTTACCCCATACAATTACCCCATAAAATAATCATATATATTATAATAATGGACAATATGATTTTCAGGTCACTTTTAACCCATAAACATATTAAGGAAAAAAATAAAGTCATGTTAGATACCCATACAATGGTGTAATAATGCACTTTGCACCCTCTTTCTTTCAAGACCCTGTCACGCCCCTTATGGTCATAATTAGCAAACTTCCACGGGGGAAATTAAACGTTATGATAATATGATCTATCTGTGAAAAATTCACACTTCTTTCATTTTGTGCACAATTGTTATGATTCCAGGCCCTTAGCAGCCTAACTATTAGTTTGTAATGTAATGATGCAGGTTTTGGTTACTAAAATTCAGTTTCACCAAAACTGTACTCTCCTTACCAGAACTCAACTATCCCTTTAATTGAGCTCATATGCATTTCGTGGTAAAAGAAGCAGGATAAAGATGTCCGATAGTAGGATTCGAACCGGGGATCCCACGCGTCCAAGTCAGACGCGATACCGACTGAGCCAACTCCCATCACGGGAAGCCGAACGCACTCTAAGGATAATATCATACAGTTTCTATTGTTGCGAATTTAGCACGTTGTGGTGGTGTTCTCACAGCACCAGTTTTCAGCACCGATCTTTTAGCACCTCGCAGACTTTTATTCACTACTTTAAGTTACACTTGTGGTGCTAACTAAATTTGCTCCTCCAGGTGCCCGATCGCGAGCAGCACTCGTTTTTTTTTAGTGAACAGTAAATTTAGACGAGTAGTTTTTCTTTTAGGACGTCTTAAGTGAGACCATGTCAGGTTCCCATTTTTGTAATTTTTTTTTACCACGTCAGTGCTTTATAAATCGCACTTCCTGCCCGTCGTAGCATCGAACAACTATGCCCATTCTCTTGGAACACAGCTGAATGCACACTAACAATGGCGCGCGTATTGCTCGTTGTTCGATGCTATGACGGGCAGTAAGTGCGATTTATCAGGCAGTGACTTGGTAAAAAATTGACAAAAATGGGAACCTGACATGGTGTCACTCACAGCGCATTAAAACAAAAACTACATGACCAGAATGACTGGTCTTGGTATCGTTTTTCATTGGAAAAGACACCCTATCCATAATAATGTTGTTACTATATTTTGGGAAGTGCCCCGTTCCGTTTTTTGGGGGCCACCCTGTATAGGCCAAGAGCAGCAAATGTGGATACATTTTCTCGTTGAAGGAAAATGCGATGGGCAAAAAAAAGCACACTGAACTCTGGGTTCGAACTCGGGACCTCATATAATGCACGCTCTCTACAGATATATTGCCACACCACGTCCACATTATGAACGTAAATAGCAAATAACGAACTTGAATTTTAAAAAATACATATGAATGTTTTAACATTACCTTGGAAACATAATTAATGCATATATAGGCCTACGTAGTACATGACAATAATGTACATTGTAAAGCGTCAGTCAGTGAGTAATCGATCAACAGTAACAAACGCATTGCACAATGTCTTGTTGCCTCTGCGCATTAAAATATCAAAAAATTGTCAAATCATGACAACGCGTTAAAATTCAAAACGGTTCATTGCGATGTAATATAACACATGGAAGATGAAGATTTCAAGCATAGATGATATCAATGTGCAGCAATGTATCGTTATATAATACGTTACAATTTGTTTCCAATAGCAACGCATTGTCGGAACGTCGAATGAAAGAACATGATTAAAATGGCTATAGTTACAAATTAAAACAGTGCTAACACGTTCATGCAACTACAATACTCGTACTTATGGTAAAGAATTCAGATATGAATGTATACATAACTTAGCGGCGAAAATTAGTATTGGGTTTCAAAACGTACATTACCCATGATGATGAATATAATACATCGAAAGGGCGACATGCTATGACAAAGCAGGTGTACTGCAATAATTATGTGTAAAAGCAGATAAATACGGTGATAACACGTATACGTTATATTATTTATACTAACGTAACATCACACACGTAGAAAATGTAGATTTGTTCGAAAATATAAATTATGACTGCTATTGTAATACACAAAGGAAGTACATACACACATATAAGTATTTGCAACAATTACTGTATAATGTTGCAGTATAGAAGAACAAAATGTTGTACAAGTAGGCTATGTGTACAGGACAAGGATAAGTATACACGGTATAGATACAAATGTGACAATGTTGCAAATTATTATATTTAGCTGTTTTCTTTTGTCCGTTTACAGGGATGAGTACAGTTCTCAATCAAACAGAATTTGAGTAACTAAAACTTGTAAGTTATATATATAATTGAAAGCGTACAAAAGCAAATACACACAGAGAGGTGTATTCGCAAAAACAACTGTAGAATGTTGTAGATACGAATAAAACAGAATGAGGTAGGTATTATATATGGAATGGAAAATGGTGTATTATACAAGCATAGGTTGCAGTAAAATGTATTAGCTGGTTTCTTTTGTCCTTTTAAGAGTTGCTACCACAAATAGAACATAATACATGACCAATATGAAGACAAATAAATATACACAACATTTGACGATACAATTGTATAAGCTGTATTATTTCGTCCCTTCAAGAATCATCTCCACAAATAAAACATAATAAAAGGCCAAGACATGAGACAAATAGGGAGGCGAACTGGAGTTCAAACAGTAGTCTCACGGTCAACCACAAGATACCAGGTCGATTCTCGCCAAAAATTGGGCTCCATATCTTCAGTTGCTGGCGCTCTCTTTTTCTCAACTTCGTCGAATTTCCAATCGTCCGTACTTTCGATCGCGCGATACCGTCTCCCGACATTCTTGAAGACGAAGTATCGCTCCTTGGCGAACAGCCCCTGATACAACACGACGGAACCCAAGAACAGAGTCGACACGATAAAGATACCGATATTTCCGTAGAACGCCGATTGGTACGATCCGGTTTTATCCACACTCTCGCCTGAAGTATAAATATGAAACAAAATATACATAAAATAAGAAAATAGTGCGGCATTGATGTAAATAATTTAATTGCTTCGTTCATGTTCGATATCATATTTCGATAATAATTGTTTTTGATAATAACTTGGGCTATTTTTCTATAAGTTTGTACTGATTCAAACAATTCAAATGCCCATTATTTCGAACGTTCGAAAAATATATTTTAAAAATCCGGAGTCTAGAAAGTAATATACTTTTGCGATTAATCGTACAGTCAATAAACTGATTGGACGATCAATCGCATGATTTTATGACATTACGAAGTCCAGTATTAAAGAATAAACACGAAAGTATATATCAAAGAACATTCACGCGCTTGGGAAAGAAAACTAAAGGGCACTAAGTTACTTTTTGTAATTCTGACATTCACGTTTGAAGTTTATAGGGAGCATTGCAGGAACCCAATTGAGCTCTTTTTTTAATGTTTGATAAAATATTCCCCCAAATAAGTAATTAACTGAAAATTTGACATGATACCTAATAGAAAGGGCTCCGATATACAAGGTGGTCTGCAGAATTCAATTTAGCCAAAAATAACAAAACTCTTTGCATTTTCATCGGAGAGAACATGAACATAAGACACATTCGTAATAACGAAGTGATGTCAAATGTCCTATATAGACAAAGTAACGGTTGCAGCGAACGAAAATGCCAGAGTTTGGCTCCCTGCATGTTAATAGTGTTCTACTCATTGTATAATGTTTCTACTCGCTGCATATGACTCAGAATGTAATTTGATATATTATATTGCGCCTCTGAATTGATGCATATCTCTTTTCTAATGCGCAAATCTCCTTCCTCATCTTCTTCTCAACCCCACATGTAGTCTATAATCTAGACCCTCGAAACGCCGCCAACGAGAGAGATCTGCATAACATCAGTGATCTACATAACATCATTGAGCGATCATAATGTTGTGCAGACCAGACCTTCCTCGTCGCGTTGTGCATATCTCTCTCGTAAGTGGCGCTATATATTTGCCAGTGAGGGACTCGATCCTAGTCTACCCCACATGCAGCTCATCCTTTTGTATTATGTTCTGTCCCCCAGTTCTCTCCTTTTCTTGCCATTGTCTACTTTTTGGATATTGTGACCGTGTTCTCCTATCTTTGTCCCGTTTTCGTCTCTGTTAGCATCACCTTTTCCCCATATTTCTAGTTCCTTTTTTGAAGTTACGAATTTGTAATTACGCATTATTCCTAACTATTAGTTGAGGGGTCCATACTTTTACAAGCATTGCTTTTTAGTGGATCCCTCTGTTTCCAATATGTACTCCTTCATTAAATTAAATTAAATATGTACTCCTTCATTAAATTCCTTCATTAAATTCCAATATGTACTCCTTCACAAATTTTGTGTAAAATGATTATCATTGATTTGTAACATTTCGTTGGAAACAGAAATAAACTTGTGAAATTGTAATTGAAATATGTAGTAAACCTACCGAATGCAGCGGCTAAGATGCCACCCACACCCATGGATATCATGTTTGCCGCCCAGATCTGTGTGCTGAGATCCTTGCTGTACATCTGGTTGCTCAGCGAGTGGGGTAGCGAGTCGAGCGCAGCCATCACGACCATGCCCTGCACTGCGAGGACGAACATCGATGCGATTACGACGACCGAGTGCGGACATAAGAGAGAATATAATAATAATAGTAAAGGTAGAAATAATTCACGTGAATGGTTCTCTATGTAATATACTTAGTTCTACTGATTGAAGAGTGAAGACATCCACCCTTCTATATAGTGCGCGTTCAGGTATCAATATCATGGAACATAATACTATCGATGTAATACATGCATTGCCATCTTGTTGTCTAAAAACACCGTCAAACCCAGAATCACCATTAAATAACGTGTTTCATGCAAAATGTTAATAAACTGTAAATTGAATAGATCTTTTATGCTTGAAATATTCTTAAAATGCTGATTATAGGCATCTACAGGGCTGGAAATAATTTTGTTATATCTACAGGGCGTATCAAAAAAAGCGTTACACTTTTGAAAAATTTGTCAAAATTACATTTTTATATATTTAGAAGATTTTTTCATGTCGATGGATGCCCAATGGTCTCATCTATCAAGTGCCACTAACACATTTTCGTTCACGCTTGGGCGAATACTGACTGTTTTTTATACAGAGTGTGAAAAATGGCTTGCGCCAATTTGAAAGAAGAGGGACAATTAAATCAGCAGACCGAATAAGTACTCCCATTCAAACAAATTGCTCTTTGCCATGAATTTAAGATTATTTTATGAGAGTGTAATCATTTTGTGGCAATTTTCTATCATAATTTAAATGATTTCATTGCTGTATGCATGGGTGAGAATCAATAATGTGTAATAACTTCAAGATCTTTTTTTTAAGCACAGACACATCAAAACCACATGCCAGTCATTCATTCAAAACGTACCAAATCAATTAATGGATGGCTTGATGGATTGATGGGTTGCTGGATTGATTGATGGATGGATGGATGGATGGATTGATTGATGGATGGATTGATCGATTGAATGATGGATTGATGGATGGACGGATTGATTGATTGATTGATTGATTGATTTCTCATTGATTGATTGATGAATTGGTTGAATGATTTGAAGATTAATTGATTTGGTACTTTTTGAATGAATGACTGGCATGTGGTTTTGATGTGTATGTGTTTAAAAAAAGATCTTGAAGTAATTACCCATTATTGATTCTCACCCATGCATAACACAATGAAATCAGTTAAATTATGATAGAAAATTGCCACAGTCATAAAATATTCTTAAATTTATGGCAAAGAGCAATTTGTTTGAATGGGAGTACTTATTCGGTCTGCTGGTTTAATTGTCCGTCTTCTTTCAATTTGGCGCAAGCCATTTTTCACACTCTGTACAAAAACAGTCAGTGTTCGCCCAAGCGTGAACATTTGTTTTGTTAGTGGCACTTGATAGATGAGACCATTGGGCATCCATCGACTTGAACAAATCTTCTAAATATATAAAAATGTAATGTTGACAAATTTTTCAAAAGTGTAACGCTTTTTTTGATACGCCCTGTATAGTATACGGGCAGGGGTTAAATCCTAGCAGGTTGGGGATTGTTTAGGGGGTAAGTGTCCGGAAACGGTAGCCAACTCACCTGTCACTTGGGTGAATATGTACCACTCCGTGGTCACGAACGAGAGGATGAGAATTAGCGCGGCCCCAAGACAGTTCGCGGCCATCAGCACGATGATTTTCGGAATCGGCAGACGGTCGAGAATAAAACCGAGGGCGAGTTTTCCAACGACCTCGGAGATGCCCATCACCGACATCGCAAGACTTGCCATTTTCTTGGAAAATCCCGCCGTTACTATCACACTCACCTGTGTAAAGACAAAAGATGACAACAACAAAATGTTGCATCAAAGGTGATCAAGAGTGAACTTGAAAGCGAGCTTTGCGACGATCTCGACGATGATGGTTGTCGAAATCGTCAGATTTCTCAAATTTGAGAAATCATGACATCCTTACTCAGATTCTTTATATACATCAAAATAATGTCCTTTCAAATTCCGATCCAGATTCCATTTTCTTTTTAGGGGGATTCAAAATCTCCCTCCCCCTCCCGTGGGATGGGGGACAGCCCCCCCCCCCCCCCCCCCCATCACACCCATCCCCGTCGCTTTGCTTCTATGCAAAGCCTCCCCCTCACATCTAGTGTAAAGTTTGCAACCATGTGAAATATAACGATGGTGATAGATTATAAAGACGGTAAAACACTCACCGTACTGAAATAGAGAAAAGACAGGGCTATGGCACACAGAAATAGACCCATCTGCAAAAACCACATGTCGGGCATTCGGAGCAGGCGGATGTAAGATTCGCATTGCGAACATTTCCCTTTCCCGACGCTGACGTCACGACCTTCAGATTTCAAGTTCGATTTCTCTCCGCGCGTCGTCATTACGTCAACATGCTGCTGCGCGTCACTTCCGAGTGCGCTCTCGTATGACGCTTTATGCATCTCCTTCACCTGGATGAAAGCAGTGTCTTGGCATGCGTGCGCGCTACGCTTGCCGCTGTTTGAATTGTTGTGATTTGTAATCCCTGACGCCGGGGGCGGACGACTCGAGTCACTCGAAGAAGACAGCGATTCATATGCACCATCATCAGCACCAGTTCCACTGTTCCCGAGTTCTGTCCCCGCGCTCGGCTTCAGTTCGTGTAGGGTTCCGTTCGGAATGACGCCTTCAGTCTCTGATATAAACGGCCGCGTGGCTTCGTCGGTGTTCTTGGACAGCAACGCGTCATAATATTTATCCGCGTCGTCCACGATCCTCCTCGCCTGTGTATGCGAGTCTCTTGCCGATTCCTCTACTTCGCCACGCTCAGT
This sequence comes from Echinarachnius parma, assembly GCA_037951105.1. Classification (NCBI taxonomy): domain Eukaryota; kingdom Metazoa; phylum Echinodermata; class Echinoidea; order Clypeasteroida; family Echinarachniidae; genus Echinarachnius; species Echinarachnius parma. The sequence goes on along the minus strand of JBAMJV010000300.1, from coordinate 349,373 downwards.
CAGCGCATTTTCCCGATGGTCCCTTGCCTCTGTTTCCACCGTCGACGTCGCCTCGACGGCTTTGGGATGATCGGCGTCGACGATTCGTTCTTTCGGCGTCGTCGTGGGACTTCGTAACATGAACGCACACGGCATCCCGATCACGAATAGGACGGCCGACATGATTCGCATCATGGTGCGCCAGCCGAACCTGGTGATCAGCACGTAGACCAGGGGGTTGAATACGAGAACGCCTGCACCAAGGGATAAAACACAACAAACTTCACGATATGGATTTTCATATTTGTTGTAATTTTAAAAATAAAAATGACAATAAAAAGGGGAGATAATAAGTATCATCATCAAGGCAAGAAGAGAGGATTGCAATTTCCCAGACTAAAATGTGGGGTTTCGTCTATAGTTGCATAATAGAGAAAAGCGGTTGGCTGTGAGGAAATAGACACGATTCTATTCGGGGGCGGTTTTAGGTTGATATGGTACTTTACTGTAAAGGTCATTAACCATGAATGGTTATCATTGTTCTAACAATAGTCCGGTCAAATACAAAATAACTTAAAAATAAATGAACAATCATTCAAGTTCATCAGACAGTCAATTGTATACACATAGGAAGGCTATAGCCGAATTATAATGGTTTTACAAGCTTATACCTATATTGCTGCCACAAGACGCGAGCGCTGTGGCCGACGACTGGTGCTTAGACGGAAAAAAGCCAATCGTAGCGTTGATACCGGCGCACATCGTGAAGCTGACTCCCAGGCCGTAGAGAAGGCCGTGCGAGAAAAACATGACCCAGACGTTCGGCGCGAACGAAGAGACCACGCACGATGCGGTGCACAGCGTAATTCCCGCCACGGCGGTCAGGCGGTAACCCAGCCGGTCGGATAAAGGCACAGTTACCAAACATGCGATGCTGCTTATCCCGTAAGTCGTCGTGCCAACGTACCCTGCAAATTGTAAGAAAAAGGTCGATAATAGAAATAAACAACAATTATTCAAGAGTTCAAGAACAGAAAGTGTGTTGCAAGGTGTGGCTTCCCCCATGGTGGCCAATGGCCATGCTAATCCGGTCGGATGTATGCACAGTTACAAACAAAACAAACTATGCAATTCAACCCATAAGTGGTCGTGCCCGTGCAATGATCGATCCCTGCACATTTTAGACAAAACTGATAAAATAAATAGAAAACCGTTCAAAATTTCAGAAACGGAAAGTATATGGTCATGCGTCGTGAGGTCGCCTCCTTCATGTCCTTTTGCGTTACATGTCGTTTTGGGCTTCTGCGGGACAATGTTACAGTTGAGAGCAAATATTTTCTGAGGAAGACCCCCTAACCTATCAAAACTATACATTTTCTGAAAGGAAATTACCCAAGGAACCCAAATATGCACTCAGAAATAACACTAGGTGTACAGTTAATTGTTCACATTAACCAAAACATGACATTTTGTTTACAGATTTAGAGGTCAATATTTTCCTGATAACTTTTTATAAAGTAGCTCTAGACAAGAAATTATAATGTTTTATTGCAGAGCAGATTTAGACCTTTACAGCAATATAATATTGTATGGGGTAAATTATTATTTTGCAGGAGATTTTTTCATTTATACTTCAGGAATTTTAAAATTTTAAATAATCAATAATTTTCACTAAGTAGGAGTCACTAGATGAATGAAATATAGAGTAAAGCCTAAATATGATGAGCCATAATACAGTTTGATAAGACAGTAAGCTTTAATTTGATACCAAATTTGTATTCTGAAACCTTTTATTTTTGAAAATATTAACGTTTTTACCAAGAGTTCACAAAATGTATCTGTCAAGATTTTGCCCCTATAGAGTCTGTACAGGAAACCCCAAATGTTTGTGTTGATTTAATTAAAATTTGATGGGGCAAAAACACTTTCCAATCATTTGACATTAAAGTTCAATGTTTTAGCTTTCATTTGATACCAACATTGTTGCTATACATCTAGTTTTTACAAAGTTATTAACGTTTTAAGAAAAAAATGCACTTTGAGAGGCATTTTCCCATAGACTTTGTACAGGGGCGCCGCTTCCTGCGCCACCCTCTTGCTCCAACCTTTAAATAGCTGTATCTCCACTTTTGGAAGAGGTATACCTTTCAAACTTTGTAGATAGATAGCATTCTGAAAGCTCTTTAAAATGATACCAAATTTGTGAAGAAAGGTTTTCAGGTTTTGAAAAAAATTAAGAAAATGGTAACAAAAAAACTCAAAATGTAACGGCGCCACCCTATTTAGAGGCGAGTTCATGACACATGACCATATACGATGCAAGATGTGACATGGGCCCCGTTGCAGAAAGAGATAAAATCACGTGTTCTAGATTCCCCAATCTGATTGGTTGAAACGCGTACATTTTCTGACTTACGATCAATCGTAACTTTATTACAATCGATTGTATCTCTTTCTGCAACGGGGCCATGGTCAGGTGGTAGCTAATCCGGTCAGATATAGGCACAGTTACCAAACGCGCCTTTCAGTTCAATCCATAAGTTGATTCTTGTAAGTCCTTACTTTATGGACTCCCTGATAAAGACCTCACAAAACTGCAACGTGTACAAAATACTGCTGCTCTCCTTGTTTCTTGTATTTCCCGCTCTCATCACACTACACAAATCTTACACAGTATATACACTGGCTCCCTATCAACTTTAATATCATTTACCAAATCATTCTCATTACTTTCAAAGCCTATCACTTCTCACAATGTTGATACTTTGAAGTTCAGGTTGAAAACTCATTGTGATCGTTATAATTATGTTAATATTTTTAAGCGCTTAGAGGCTTTATTTGCAATATGCGCTATACAAATGTGTATTATTATTATGTATTAAATGGTTGTGCCCTATTAGTATATAAGGCTAAATCTGTTAAAATAACAACCAACATATACTTACAAACAAACAAACAATTTAACGAACGACCGAACGAACAAAACAAAAAAAAAACTTCTAAGATCAAATGAGCATAATTCTAATTCGTTTTTTAGTATTTTATTTGATATATTGATTGTCATAAAGTTAATTATCCTTTCTTAAACTCGTATTTTTGTTCTTATAATATGTATTATTTGGGTTAAAGGGATAGTTGAGTTTTGGTATATAAAGAGAGTACAGTTTTGGTCAAACTGAATTTTAGTAACCAAAACCTGCACCATTACATTACAAATTAATAGTTACAACTCCATCATGCTCGAAAGGAGTACAAAATTACAAATGACTAAGTAAAAAGCATGTTATCATTTTTTTTTAAAGGCCGTTAAAACTCAAGAGGGCGCTAAAAAAATATGTAAATAAAGAGAAATGAGAATGAGAAATATAATGAATATTTTATTTATTTTAATATAAGTATATTCTGATGTGAATATCCTGATGTGAATGAATCCATCTGGTGAAGTATACAGTTACTATGTATTTGCTGGCGGACTATGTCAGCCATTTTAAACAATATTTAGTAGATGCTGGTTTTGAATTACAGTCATTATAATTATCTTGTAACTTATTTAAAATTAAAGGAATCTACTATTTGCACTGACTCATTGCACTGACCTTGTGCACAGTTAAAACTTTCAACACCCTTACTGTAAATATATATTTCTTTTCCACAAAAGTGAAATCAGAAAAACCGAAACATGTTCATGCTTATATTGTTGATACGAATACAACAACATTATAGTTCTAAGTAAGTTATGTGGATTTTGACAATGTTGCTAGAAAGCGTAACGTGCGCCATGAGTGTCTGCTGATTATGTTTGCGCATTATTATAAAGTTATTATTAGTATTATTATATTATTTCAACCTTAGGCTCATCAGCCAAACTATACACATGCGTTGACCAGATTTTATATAATAAAATTAGGAACTGACCTGAGCCGTCGTTGAGCTCCCGAACTCGGCCATGAGTTCGACCATGATGGAGGCCAAACGAGAACATGAAGCCGGTATTCGAGCGCGAAGAGAATGGAGCTCGCCACCGCGATCACCCACCCCCATTTCGACTTCAACTTCTGAGCCATCTGTGTCCACAAGACCACAGCCGAAGACGGATTCGTTGACTGATTCTCCATCATATAAAAATAGTTGTATCGTACTCGTTGGCTGTGTGTCCTTTCTATTAGTTCGCCATCTGAGAAATAAACAAACAAAAATAAAACTTCTAAATCACAACGGTGTTTGTTTTATCCCCGTTTTATCTTTTGAATTACCCAGCCCCCGAACCAGGGGCGTCGATCACGGGGGGGGGGGGGGGGGGGGGGGGGGGGGGGGGGATGGGGGATATATCCCCCCCAATATTTGAGGTGGGGGGGGGGGGGGATGGCCTGTATTATCATCCCCCCAATATTTGGGAGGGTAAAAAAAAAAAAAAGAAGTATACTGGCGCATGTAATTGTGGAATAGGCTACCATAATCAAAACAAGAAGGTGCGATCCGCCCTTTGGTTTTCTGCAAACTTGATTTCATTAATTGTGTTATCTATAAGTATAACACGGTAACTCTGAAACAAGTTTATAAACGTGAAATTGATGCCTTATGTATGCTCCAGATTGCACAATTTCAAGCCCCAAAATGCAAATGCTTCCTCCGTGGGAGGGGGGACACCCCCCTCCCACCCCCCCCCCCCAGGCGCGGATCTACGGGGGGGGGGGGGGGGGGGGGTTTTAGGGGGTTTAACCCCCCCCTTGGGCTGCCAAGTGAAAATGTGATGTGCATAGACAAACGCCATCATGGGTTTAACACCCCCCCCCCCCCCCCCCCTTGGGCTGCCAAGTGAAATGTGATGTGCATAGAAAAACGCCATCATTGTGTCCAGACCCAGCAACAGTATCCGTATCGTCATTGGGTCAACCCCCCCCCCCCCCCCTTAGCAAAATAGCCACACAAAAAATCGCCTCGCCGCTACGCGGCTCGGACTTCGCCGCTTCGCGGCTCGTGGACGATGCTCCGCATCGTCATATGGGTCAAACCCCCCCTTAGCAAATTAGCCAAACAAAATCGCCTCGCCGCTTTGCGGCTCGTGGACGATGCTCCGCATCGTCATTGGGTCAAACCCCCCCTTAGCAAATAGCCAAAAAAAATCGCCTCGCCGCTTCGCGGCTCGTGGACGATGCTCCGCATCGTCATTGGGTCAAACCCCCTGATCATCCCCCCCCCAACCATGAGAAGAAATCGACGCCTTGCCCCGAACGAAACAAACCCCGTACGATCACTAAATCGATTACGATAAAGTTGAAGCAACAAATATTGATAATTGTAAAATACTCTCTTTGATAAACATGGGTGGAATCGACACTCAATGCAAACGCACCTAAAATTTAAAATAGACGACATAGTTGCCACCTGAATTGAATGAGGATAAATAAGTACTAGTATATAATTAACCATAACACGAATGCGATAAAATAGTGTTCATGATCCCTGTAATTATGCAAGACAATAGCACACAACATCATACTCAAGATCACAGTAATGTTTGCTTAAAGGGGGTAGTTTAGTTTTGGTAGAGAGGGCGCTGCACATCACAATTTTTTTGTTAGGTAATGAAAAACTGAGTGTCGAATTTGAGAGAACATGCAATTTTAATGGCAGAATAACTTTATTGGTCAAATCGACCCAGAAACAGCTGAAATATCAATAAATATATTTGATCTTATAATTATTTGGGGCCCAAATTTATTAGATGATTTTGTAGAAAAAAATAAAAAATGCTTTCACTTTTTCAAAAATGTTCAAAAGCGTTTTTTAAATAGTTGTTGATGATCTCGCTATTTAACCATTATATCAATAAAACATCACATGCATACTTTTGTATGAAAAATGGTTGAAACCAATGCCTTTCTAAAAAGCGCCCTCTTGTGTTTTAATGGCTCTTTTGGATGATAACAGGCTTTTTACTTAGTCGTTTGTAATTTTGTATACCTTTTGAGCATGGTGGAGTTATAACTATTAGTTTATATTGTTACTGTGCAGGTTTTGGCTACTTAAGTTCAGCCTTACCAAAACTAAACTACCCCTTTAAAAATCGTACAATCTTGTTTGATATCGTGACGCGACGCTCAAAGGTTCGAAGCCTTTTCATTGTTATTCTGCTGCTATATCAATGGGCGGAACGTTGTTATGATAGGCATAATAAGCAGCTTTCGCATAATTATATAGTACGTACTGGACGGACCTTACTCGGGAAATAAAACTTTGCATTGTTGCCTGCTATCATGGACATAACATTATGTATAAGTAATCACCTAATTATTCTCGCGTATACCTTTTGGAAGTTATAGAAAATGGTACTCAATTCAGTGGACATCACATGCAACATAACACAAATATTTATATGACATGACCGAAACCCAACACTCGTCAAATACAAAAACCGAAACCTAACACTCGTCAAATACAGTGCAGAATAATAAGTGCCAACAGTCTGTGTACCCGATTCGATCCTGTAATGTATATATCAGCTACATTAATACATGAAATTTTATCTTATCATTATATCTAATATATATATCTTGTTTTGTACATTTTCTTTGATGATTCCGTCTACGTCATTTAAGTTTTGGAACACGCCTTATCAGGATGCAAATATTAATTGTTAATTTATTTGCGTATATGATCCTAAACAAATACTATACTGCACACCTTCCAAGCAAAGGTTTTCATTTCGTGAAACTGGTTGCTTCCAGGCCCGGAGCCGGATTTGTCAAGAGGGGGTGCGTAATTTACACAAAATGGACCGAGACCGATCGTGGCCGTGGCCGAGGCCACTGGTTGAGTCGTGTAAGCAGGGGCGGGGGGGGGGGGGGGGTCCATCGTCAAAGAAATTCTCGAGGACGAGACCACCAATTTACTTGTGTAAGTGTGGGGGGGGGGGGGGGGTGGATCGTTGCCCAAAGACGCCCGAGACCGACAAAAAGTGGACTTTCTGAATTGGCGGTGAGGGGGGGGGGGGGGGGGGGGGTGCGTACACACCCAACCCCACCTGACTACGGGGACGGGTCCGCTTCCCTATAATAAAGCCTTTCATGAAATCATTCGCGCAATTGTGCATCCCGACCTGCCTTGTATATGGTTAAAGAGCACGGCCTTTTTCAAGTCTGCAGAGACGTAATCTGGACATATGCGATTATATAGGTCCGGCCAGAATACCCCAAAAGGGCGTTGAGAACGCCATTTCAATTTTCAAGTGTGACTTAAAGTGCGTCTGTTTCTCATGGTCGAGGTAATATAACATTGAGAATCGCTTTTATAGAGATGCTGATCAATGACCATTCATTATATTGGGCAATATACAAATCGAACTAAATAAAATAGTATTATATACGGGGAAACTCGAATTAAACTGTGGATATTTAAATACTCGCAATATTTCCAGATCCGCTTCGATTCTGCATAATGCATCATTTTATGAACAGCTAGAAAAAAGGGAGAAAACACAGAGTAGATCGATAATTCGTGTTTTCTTCAATGTTGCATGCCTTTGTCGGGATGTATTATCTTTTTTAATATTTTCTTTTCACCTGCTATTCCAGTCCATCCCCCATGGCAACCCATTGCATCTCATCTTCATCCATTCATCCTCGTCTTCATTAAATCAATCATCCATTCATCCTCGTCTTCATTAAATAAATCATCCATTCATCCTCGTCTTCATTAAATAAATCATCCATTCATCACAACGGTGTTCTCTCTCTATATCTGCACAGCACACTTTCATTTGTGAATATAATTGGTTTAAGCCGGTATACATGAATATGCATCCATAATGTATTGTTTGGCTATTGTTTGTTTGTTTGTTTTTTAAATGAATATTCAGTACTTTATTGTTTGTCTGTCATTTTTGCATGCATTCAATATCCAAGACAATTAAAGGAATAGTACAGTTTTGCTCAAACTGAATGTTGGTAACCAAAACGTGCACCTATTATCATTCAGTCATTACAAACTGTTACGATATGAGATTCATGTATCGATACCGTATATATGTATATCGTTTATGACGTCACCTAGCAACATATCTTTGGAATAAAATGGCTACCTATAACTCATAACGTGGTTGAACAATGCCTCCTTATTATATGCCATCAGGCACGCATCACACATTGCGCAAGCCATGCAGAAACTGTGGTCGCACACATCCGCCCCGGCGATGCCCAGCATTCAGTGACACGTGCAACGTTTGCGGCACAAAGGGCCACTGGGCCAGAGTTTGTAGAAAGTCACAGCGTCAGCAGAGCTATAATAGCCCGCATAGGCAAGAAGGCGGTCATGATCACAAACGACCAAGCTCAAAGCATCGTGGTAGAGGTTGGCAACATAACCGTACCACCGGTAAGACACAGATTCATGAAATGTATTCACAGGACCCACAGGATAGCGGTTCTGACAGTGATCCATCGCCAGACATACAGTTCTTTCATACCATTGATACGCAACATACAGTCGACACTGAAGCATTCGTGAATATTGATATTGTATGCCCCCAGAAATCGGGACAACACTGCTTGCGGTTGAAAGTAGACACTGGGGCAAGCGGTAATACGTTACCATTGCGTATCTTACAGAACATGTATGGCGGTAGTTGGCGCTCGGAATTAAGCCCAACTCTTACGCAGCTCAAAGCATATAATGGTACCGAGATCCGGTGCGTTGGCACCATAGATCTACTATGTCAGTACAAGGGATCAAAGTGGGCAAATCAAGCATTCTATGTAGTCGACGTTCAAGGACCAGCCATCCTGGGCTTGCCTGGCTGCAAGGCCATGGTGATAGTCACGATCAATGAGGTACGTAGCACGATTCCTCCTATGCGACCAATCGAGGGCGTTGATGACTTGAAACGGAAGTATCCAACGCAGTTCGACACCATAGGCAACTTCCAAGGAAAGGCTACCCTGTATCTGAAGGATGATGCCAAACCGACGATTGATCCGCCCAGGAAATGTAGCGTACACCTACGAGACAAGATCAAAACAGAATTGAACGACATGGAAGGCAATGGGATCATTCGCCATGTCGAACACCATACCGATTGGTGTAGTTCCATGACTACGGCAGTCAAGAAGGATGGGTCCCTTCGTTTGTGTCTCGACCCCAAACGGCTCAACGATGCCTTGAAGAGGTGTCCACACAAGACACCAACATTAGAGGAAGTTAACCCCACATTTGCTGGAGCAAGATACTTCTCTAAGTTGGATGCAAAAGCCGGCTATTGGTCGGTTCACCTTGCAGAGGAATCGCAAGAACTCACAACCTTTCGCACGCCATTTGGCAGATATTGCTTCCAACGTCTCCCTTTTGGCCTATGCGTCAGTCAAGATGTCTTCCAGCAGCACATGGACAGGATCATCAGTGGTCTGCCTGGATGTGTCTGCATCGCGGATGACATAGCTGTTGTTGGTCGGACTGAAGAAGAACATGACGCAAATCTGCGTCAGTTGATGGATAGAGCAGCGCGAGAGGGCCTCGTCTTCAACAGCACGAAATGCGACATCAAGAAGGAGAGCATCACATTCTTCGGATCGCTCTATACCAGGACAGGAATCCACCCGGATCCAGGAAAAGTGGAAGCCATCAAGGCAATGCCAACGCCTCAAGACAAGGAGGACGTCCAGCGATGCCTTGGACTCTTCACATTCCTTGCTGGATACATTCCCAACTTCTCTGAGAAGGCAGCACCGCTGCGGGAACTACTCAAGAAGGATGTTCCATTCCTCTGGGATGCTGACCACGAACATGCCTTCAGCATACTCAAGGATGCTCTCACGGAGCAAGCGCGTCTCCAATACTACGATCCACAGAAGGACACAACCCTCGAAGTGGATGCATCCATGAAGGGAGTAGGAGCATGCCTACTACAGGGCGGCAAACCGGTAGCGTTTGCATCGAAAAGCCTTTCCCCAGCCGAGTCTAACTATTCAAACATTGAAAGAGAGACGTTAGCGCTCATATTCGGCATCAATCGCTTCCACACATACCTTTTTGGAAAGGAATTTGTCGTGGAAACTGACCACAAGCCTCTTGAGATGATTTGGAAGAAGCCACTCAAGAGTGCACCACCTCGCCTTCAGAGGTTACTCATCAAGATCCAAGGATATAAGTGTGACATCAGGTACAAACCTGGAAAGCACATGGTGCTATCTGACACACTGAGCAGGATGCCAAATCCTGCCGACAGCCAAGACATTTCCATAGATGTCGCGGTAGATTTCATCGGCACAGAGATTGAAGGCTCACTAGACATTGATCTCATGTTCTTTGGCCATAGCAAGAGAGAGGAACTTCAGAAGGAAACTTCTGCTGACCCCGTCCTACGTGCCCTATGGCAACTGGTGACAAATGGTTGGTCAGAATCCATCAAGGAGGTGCCCACGGCATTGCGCACATTTTGGACATTCAGAGACGAGCTTGGCGTCTCACATGGAGTTCTCTTTAAAGGGAAGCAGGTTGTAATTCCCATAACACTACAAAAAGACATCCTAGGACAGCTCCACATAGGACACATGGGCATTGAGCGAACGCGCAGACTAGCCCGTGAAACAGTTTTCTGGCCAGGAATCAACAACGATATCGAGCGTATCACAAAGGACTGCCCTGCGTGCCAGGAACTGCAAACAAGACAGCAAAAGGAACCTCTCCAACCGCATGATGTTCCAACAGCTCCCTGGACCAAGCTGGGAACAGACCTGTTCACCTTGAACAGACAGGACTATCTCCTCATCACAGACTACCATTCGAAGTACCCAGTACTTTATAAACTGAAAGACACTTCAAGTGCAGCAGTAGCAGGAGTGATGAGTGGAGTCTTTAGCCTGTTTGGTCCACCTGCAGAAATCGTATCAGACAACGGCCCCCAGTTTTCCGGACGACCATTCCAGGAAATGTGCCAGAAATGGTCAATCACCCACGTGACCTCATCACCACATTATCCTAGGTCCAATGGACTGGCAGAGCGCATGGTACGGACTGTCAAGTCACTGCTCAAGAAGTGCAGCATGACTGGTCAAGACGCACAGATAGCAATGCTCCATCTCCGAGCCACACCAATTGACTCGCACATGAAGTCTCCAGCTGAACTTCTATTAGGAAGACCCATCAGGACCAGTCTTCCTAGCCACCATCTTGCAGACAATGCATCCGACACGGAGCATCTCCTGCAGAGGCAAACTAGAATGAAGGAAACACATGACAAACATGCTGGGACAGAGCTCCCACCACTTCACGTAGGACAACAGGTCCGTGTCCTACACCCGCAGGAGCACACGTGGGTACCCGCGAAGATCTCAAGGGTGTGTGCCGAACCACGGTCGTATGAGGTCGCCACCCCCAACGGCGCTATTCTTCGTCGCAATCGCTCCCACTTGAGGGAGATTCCGGTCAGTAGTACGCCCAATCATGCGCAAGAAATTGCCAAACGTATACACTTTGCTGACGACCCCGCACCACACCAACATCACACACCCACTAGCAGGGACAGTCACAGCGCAAACACACCCAACGCAGAACGCAATCACAACACTCTGAACACAAACACACACTCTGATTATAGAACCACCAGATCAGGTCGCACAATTCGAAAACCGGCCAGATATCAGCCCTAGTGAACATACACCCAGGTTTACGCGAACATAATGAAAAGTCAGAGACATGATTTTTCTTGGTTGATGTAAGCATGAACAAAAACATGCACATTTTATTTCTTTGCATTCTTTTTTTTTTAAGGAAGGGAGGAAGGCGCCAAGTTGGCCCCCAATGTGTTATGTAGTTGAAGGATATGGCAGTGTCAAAAGACTGCCGTCATTGTTATATTTGTTGTTGGGTCAAGAAAGTTATTGGCACGTTATTGTTTCCTGTTAAGGTTTTCTTTGAGCGTTAATAATATGTCTTATAGGAACCATACTGAAATAGTCATTATTGTACTTACACACACTGTCGCAATATTGAAGCTTAACACACTGAAATAATATAAGCTTATTTGAGTACATTGTTATGCTAATCACCCTCAATGGCCGCAGTATAATAGTATGGGCAAACATTTATTAAATTACAGTATTATTAAAATAAGCAAGGTTGATTAAGAAGTTTATAAAAGTATAGCATTTTATGTTATGGTCAATTGCATTATATTGTACAATTTATTAGAACATGGTTTGTTATAAAGGGGGATTGTATTTAACTTCAAAGGAAGGGGGATGTTACGATATGAGATTCATGTATCGATACCGTATATATGTATATCGTTTATGACGTCACCTAGCAACATATCTTTGGAATAAAATGGCTACCTATAACTCATAACGTGGTTGAACAATGCCTCCTTATTATATGCCATCAGGCACGCATCACACAAACTATAACTAGATAATTCCACAATGCCCGCAAGGTAGACAAACTTACAAACGGCCAAGTTGAAATAGGGCGCTCTCTAAAAACATATTGGTTTCAACCATTTTGGGGGGGAAATGTGAAAGTGATGATTTGTTAATAATAATTCAATAGAGAGTTCAACTTCATTATAACACCCGTTCACAGTTACGTTTTGCGCATGTGCAATACAAAGGTCAAGTGAGAAAGTTGTGTATTCATCGAATTGAAAGGACTGGATAAGGTTCTTTACTTGTTATTCTTGAGAACATCGATTGGAAATTCCTTGATGTGAAGGTTGATAAATTGTTCTCATGAAAGGGAACAAAAGATATCCCATGACAACCATCTGCCACTCTGAACATGACTGCACAGAATAAAGGCTCTATAGCCTACCCATGAAGGCCATGATTGTATAATTCAATGGCTATCAGGGGTCAAGTGAGAAATCTTATTTTCGAGAAAAAAGTAATCATTGGTAATAGGCATTATATAGATTTTGTCTTGATATATTTATTCACTTTCTGAACCGATGTTGATCAAATTATGTTTGTTTAATTTCTAAAATCATGCTCTTCCAAATAATGCACTTAGTTTTCCATTACCTCACAAATTAATTATCTTTTGAAGCGGCCTCTATACCAAAACTGAACTATCCCTTTAATTAGCATACTGTGGAATGCCACATGGTTGTGTTAGACTTTGTAATAGAAGCTGTCTGGTCAGTAAGCCAGGATATTATATGACCTATAAAGATACTGGTGTGCGATTGGTCAAAATGATGTCACGTGACCATCGCTACAAGGATGAGAAGCGTTATATTGACCGACCAGTCAATATAACGCCGTTATATTGACCGGTGACGTAATTTACGTCACAATGGGTGTGTGAAGATGAACAATGTGCGCGTATTAGCATCCTGGCGGCACGCGCAGCGTTGTTTAGCTTTCTACGGAGATTGCGCGATCCGAAAGTAAATTTGAAAGGACGGTCGAATAAAGAATCATTTTGCGCAGCATTTCGATAACAACACGTCTGTTCTACTGGAAGGATTTCGATTTAATCTAATGATTTTCCCTTGTCCATAATTTTATTTCAACACCAAATTTATATTTATCTTGATTTGTATCTATATAGGTCATCATAATATAACAGATATTGACTTTTTCCTTCGGGAACCATATAACATTTCATTTCCCTTGGGGAGTTATATTTTTGTCTCGGAATACTATATTTTTCCTCAGCGCTACGCGCTTCGGAAAAATATAATGTCCCTCGACACAAATATAACTTCCCTCGAGGATCTCAAATGTTATATTGCCCCTCAAAACAGTCAATATCTGTATAATATTCCCCAGATAAAAACCTGCCTCCTCCGTTATACCCATGCTGTAATCGATACCACTCGGTCTTCTGATTAATTATTCACGTGGGGTCGGGACCTCGCTTGGTCCCCGTTTGGTCACCAAATTAATAAATAAAAAAAGAGCTTTACACACGATAATATCCTTCCTTCCTTCAATATGCACACTTGTAAATCGTTGTTCAAAAATGAGGATTTTTTTTTATAGGTTATGATGTCGGATCAAATCGGGAGACAAAGAAGATACTCACACAAATATATATGGGTGTCCGAAAGAGTAAATCAACGTTTGTATCCTCCCTCAAAAATATTGTCCAAATCCACAAAACTTACTTAGAACTCTAGTAGTGGTAGTGGTTCTCTCATACATTGTTGTATTCGATTGTTGTATTCGTATATTGCCAATAGAAACATGGAACAGGTTTTGGTTTTTCGAATTTCACTTTCGTTAAAAAGTCTAAAAGATATAATTTACGATTGAAGTGTTCACGTTCGGATTTCTAATTATCCATTGGAAAGTTGAAACTGTGAAATGAAACATCACTTTGCATTTCGCTCATTACTTAGTTGACATTATCAGATCACAATAATATACAATTAGGCCTATATATATTTTACCAACATTCTAGAAACCTTGTTAACATGTGAACAAAAAGTGACGATCACTTTTTGCACATGTTATAGTATAGTACAAATTCAGCCGCACCAACCCAACCTATATGCAACGACCGGAAGAACTACAGGACACAACCTATCCTTCCGTACAGATGATGATGATGATGATGATGTTAACAACGTTACAACTTACTAGATCCAAAAATACACTCACGGTTAAATGGTAACGCTGGCCCTGCATCACAAATCACAATCGTTCACCAGATCTTTGCCCGAGAAGAAAATCCTCCCCGATAATACAAGTGCTCCCAATATCAACACAATCATACACGGCCTTTATATACACGTCCCGAAGCTCAGTAGTGAATCTGCATTGCAAACATGTAATGGTCGCTGCATCCCTTTAAATTCAAGACGCACGATGTCGATAGCATTATTTTGATGCATGGCATTCGCTATGTCGAGATGTAAAATAATAGGTAGTCTACAATCGTGCAGTGTCTAGATTACATGTACTATACATGTGTATAGCCATAATCATGCTGGTACTTGAGCACAATCAAATCAGAAAGATGCACGCACACAAATATTGATGTTTGATGTTCCAAAGACCAATGTTCAATACCAACAGTAACCGTGTTTCAATCGCAGGCTTATCTCTTTAATGTCCGCGTACCTTGATTCATTTGTGTGTTGATGTGTGCCGCGTACTATACGTTAACCGTTCAGTGTGCATAGCATGCATGTCAATCGCATCTCGGACCTAGATGATAATATTTTGCGAATCAGCTGTTCGCGAACACGGTACCCATTGCGCAAGCGCAGTCGGTAATTATAATAATTATGCCGTCAGATCGCGGTTTCGAGTCATTCATAATTATTTGTTTTGGCAACAGTGGAGTGTCGTATACATACGGGTGGTGTGAGTAAGGGGGGGGGGGGGGGGGTGGGGGGGGGGTCGTTGTTGTCTCCTGGGGTGATTACAAATATATTTTTTCACTGATACATTTTCACTTGGCAGTCCAAGGGGGGGGGGGGGGGGGGGAGGGGGTTAAACCCCCTAACCCCCCCCCCCCGGGATCCGCCACTGAGTGTACAACAAACATAACACATATCATGAGTAATGAGTGAACATTTCGCGTTAAATTGATGTTATATGGCTGAGTATATACTGTAATGATTTTAACAAATGCTAAGTGATAATCGCTACTCATTGCATCGAATTTGTACACAGCTATAACTTTCCAGTGGATACTAAACAATATGAACACTTCAATCGTAAATATCGTTTTAACGGATTCCGTTATCTTCCGAAGATAAATTTTGAAAACTGAAAGCTGTTCCGTATATACTATATGTGAGAACTGCTATAGCTTCCAATTAAGTTTGGATGCTTTTGACAATGTTACTAGATCGATATAAATATTTCTGTATGTTTTATCCACAGATTTTACACGTTGTTGCATTGTTTGGTTGTCTTATTTGTCGGGCACGTGCCGCCGCCCCCCCCCCCCCCCCCCCCCGTGCCCGTATAGCTACGCCGCTGACCTGACCGGGTTGCCCCGACCCGGTTTGTCGCGATACAAGGGATTGGGTAACTCAAAAACCAGCCTAGTCCATTCTCTCTCTTCTCTGGTGATTCTGCTCAAGAGCAGGTCTTTAACACCATCACACCTCTCGTCGCATTACTAGTTCATGAAGTCTCCATATGCGCCATTCGTATTAGAGTCCAATTACATCATGATGTGTTACCTTCCTCTTGATCTCTTTCCTCGTATTCTTCATTTAGTATACTGGTCTGTGCAAGCTATGTTGTCTATTTCCGCGTATTCTTCATTTAGAATACTGGTCTGTGCGAAGCTATGTTGTCTATTTCCGCGTATTCTTCATTTAGTATACTGGTCTGTGCAAACTATATGTTGTCTATTTCCTCGTATTCTTCATTTAGTATACTGATCTGTGCAAACTATATGTTGTCTATAATGCTGTGAGCCAACCATTTCATCTTTCTGTTCTGTATGATTCCGACCAGTTTCAGTCCATTCACCGAGGCAATTATAGCCGTATCATTGACTCTAACTCATTGATGTCATTTGACCATGATAGATTTATCACATTATTCAGAAGAGCGAAACAGAGCACAAAATAATATTATATACATGTACCTCCCTTACGTTGTTCAACTGCGTTTGTCCAGGCATATCTATAGATCAGTGGAACTAGCGCCCGGGGGTCACTCTCATACAAAGGTTCTTATACCCACCCGATGATTTATAAAATGTTATAATATTTGTTTAATTTATGAATAATGAATTAATAGAAACGTAATTGGCAACAATAGTCACGTTTTACTGATTGCCAACAAACAATCAACAACAACGTCCATCAACCTCTGAAATGGACCCTAAATGGCGTATTGCACCATCGTAAGGTTACACCCTAAATGGCGTAATGGTTTGAAAACCCACACAATTCATTAGAAAAGGTACCCTTTAGAGATTTTTTTTCTGATGAGTGCTGTAAAAAAAAAAGAAAACGTCGACGGCGCCGTAAAGCTGAAAACGATACCTTTTCCTTTCGACGTCCTTTTTGGACGCGGGTGCGTATATAGGCAGTCATGTTCAGTTTCAGTTTAGTTTATTTCCAACAGAAATACATAGCATTGTACAAAATAAAACGAAGTTTACATTATGTAAAATTAAACGAATGTACAATGAAAACTAGAATGTTAGGAGTGACCCCCCCCCCCCCCCGCGCCGCCCCCTCCCCCCCCCCCCGCAGCCCCCCCCCGGAATTAGAGCTGGTCCTGCGCCATGGCCGAGCTCTTGCCCCCAGTCTGTCCAAAGAGCTACTCCTTGGTCAGTTTACTGGCCCGGTCACATATCACCGGATAGCGTAGACGAATGCCTGACGGAGAGTACAATTTTCAATCCGTTCATTTCCGTTCGTATGCGTTTCTTGTCCGTTCCTATAAGTTGTCAGGTTGTTCTATCCAGTGGAATGTTTTGAGACGACTTTCACCACCGGATAATTTGATTTCGCAAATGTTATATTCGTCGGGCATCCGTTTACGCTTACCGATGATATGTGACCGGGCATTTACAAACATTCTCTGGAGGGGCCAAGTGTCAACATGGGTCAATTACATGGCCTATAATATAATATACCGTCGCATTCAGTGCATGCTTCGCTATGGACTATGGGAGGGGGCACGTGTCCCAATTAATGTGTGACAAATAATTAAATCATAAGGGCAACATTTTTAATGCCGTATAAAGAAACACATAATAAATAACTTAAGAGGTCCCCAACAATTTATCCAAAACAATACAAATAAAATAAACATACGTTACGGTAAAATTATGATAAAGAAACCTAACAGACTGTGCCTCCAGTAATTCAGGTGGCCCAAAATAATTTGTTCAAAGCAACGCAATGAAAAAACTAGGGGGGGGGGGGTGTATGCATACATACAATGTGCCCCCTATAATGTACGATCTCTACGCATAATAATTTTGTTTGTAAAGGCATAAAAGCCCTGTGCAGAGCAGAGCCGACTCGACCCGATTCGACTGGTTTTCATTCAGATCGGCTCAGTTTTTTAGTGCCTCGCGACACACATTTTGCCAGTCGAGAGACATGCAGTCGGATGCAGTTGGGGCCGATTCAACACGATGAATCGGCTCCGATCGACCGGGCCCAACTCTAGCCTGATTGAAACTAGTCGGATCGGGTCGAGTCGGCTCTGTCTGCGCGTTGTAATTCTTTGTATTTTTAAAGCGATCTATAGAATCCAATTGGAATTCTAGCAGTTCCTTCATCTGTTCATACATTGCTGTATTCGTATATAACAATAGAAGCATAGGACAGGTTTCGTTTTTTTTTTCTCGTAGAGTTTATCGTACTTTATACATCGTAATATGCCTGTTTATTATATGTAACATTACTCCGACTCAGATTTCTGCTTTGGAAGAAATACGTGGAAACTCTATCGGGTATACCACTATTCACGCGAACACTGGAGGCCGCCATTATTAGGTTTGTGCGGACTACTAATGCATTTCAATAGCACCAGTTCAAACCATTATTGGAATACTTGTAGATGCTTTGAAATCAGTGAAAAGCTTTTTGTTCGGCCCTAAGCGAATGTATACGTCAGAGTTTGCAAAGCATGTCTGGTAATTACAAGAACATGGCCGCTCCCATCATCTTTTGCCGCCGTAAGAATTAGTAAAATGTGGGTATGTTCACGTAAGGATTTCATGGGCTCCAGGAGGCCAAAATTGCCAAGTTGTGTATCAAATCAACTGTCTGTTCGCCCTCTAAACGATAATAATAACCGAAAGCCATATATATATATATGATTGAAGTGTTCAGATTTTAAACTATCCACTGGATAGTCGTAACCGTGTACAAAGTCAGTGCAATGAGTTTGCGAATATCACTTTGTATTTTTTTAATAATATTACTTGGCCACACAAGCTGATAACGAGCAATTAACTTGAAATTGTCACACAATACCCAGTGAATACCCAGTGGACATATCCGATAACAGCACTATATTGTATCAGTCATTCATCACTTTTTGCACATGTCAATAACGTTACGCGATCCCTTTAATTTGAATCGAGGACAAAGTACTTTGTATTATTTACGTGTATTAGTTCAGTTCAGTTCAGTTTACATTATTTTTTTTTCTTTCCAAAACCAGAGTTGTCATCAATTTTCAACAACGCGGGTAAATGATAATTTAAACGTTTACTACTTTAAAGGGGTAGTTCAGTTTGGGTATAGAGGGCGCTGCACAAAATATATATTTTTTGTGAGATAATGAAAAACTGAGTGTAACATTTGAAAGAGCATACAATTTTAATGGCAGAATATACTTTATTTGATCACAATCGGTTCCGAAACGGCTGAAATATCAATAAATATATCCGATCGGAATAAATCTGGGGCCCAGATTTATTCGAAGATTTAAAAAAAAAAAAAAAAATGCTTACACTTTTTCAAAAATGTTCAAAAGAGGTTTTTGGATAGTTGTTGATGACCTGTCTATTTAATCATTATTTCAGCAAAACATCACATACTTAATTTGTATGAAAAATGGTTGAAACCATTGCCTTTATAGAGAGCGCCCTCTTTTTTTTAATGGCTCTTTTGAATGATAACAGACTTTCTACTTAGTCGTTTGTAGTTTTCTATACCTTTCGAGCATGGTGGAGTTATAACTATGAGTTTATAATGTTATTGTGCAGGTTTTGGTTACTAAAGTTCAGCCTTACCAAAAGTGCAATGTACTTTGCTGTGTTACTGTAATAATATATAACATGACTTGTTCATTTTGAAGGTGAGCATGTGAACGTGTGAAGGACAATTATTCAACGTAACCTTCTGTATATTTAATACGTTCAGGGGGTGTTTCACAAAGATCCTATAAGTTGAACTTAACTCTAAGTTGGTCTTTAAAATTATGGAAAGCCATTTTTAACCTTGGAATAACAAATTCTCAAAAGCCAAAATGCCAGTACTTCAGGTTTTCCATAAACTGTACATCAAGAACATAAAATCTCCTTGATAATACGATTTGAATCAACATTTTATGCATTACAAAAAGGACTTTTACAAGAATTTAAAAAAGAAACTATAATGGCTTTCCATACGTCGTCAACTTAACACCCAAACACCCAAACACCCCCACTCAATTCTCGAAAAGTTGCCGAGCTTCATGGAAGACAGATGAAGAGATGAAATCCAGAGATGGCGAGTGAGATATGGCATAGAAATCTACCCTTCACTGATTTGAGAAGTTTGCAGTCTTCGTGAAAAATGCAGCAAACTTGGCAACGATCGGCCCAGAGCTGGAAATCCTGCGGGAGCCGACAAGGAATGCTCCTCATACTCATCTCCACTCGGACTGATTGGATTTCCTATACAAAAACATGCTTTCTCAATAAACCTCAGCCCAGTATTTTCGGGACCAGTCCCGAAGGGGTTAAAACGGGAAATTGATAATACGATAAGTATTATAACGTGTTGTTGGCCTTCCGGCCATTTATAATATTTAGCGTACTAGAATACATTACAGAATGATGATACCATTCATCTTTCTCACAATCATTATCTACTGAGTAAATCGATGGTACACAGCCGGGGCGCATCAATAAGGGGGCGTGCGAGGGGGGGGGGGGGGGGTAGGTCATCCGCCTCCTTTCCCCTCCCCCCTCCCCCTTTCTCCCCCTTTGGGAAGAAAATAATGAAACAAGCATAACACCATGATACGTATCATAGAACATGTTTACATTTTGGGCTCCCGCAGGTCCCCAAAACATTGCCTCCCCAAACTGTGCCCGAAAATGCCCCTCCGCCCACCTCTCTTTACCACCTGTGTTGACCCTAACTAATACACACTGCTGTTGGTTGACATAACTCTTTATACAAATATTGACCTTGTCTACTTCCGTACATTTAGAAGGTCTTATTCATAATAATATTTCACCCGATCATATTATCCTTCACCTGTTAATTAAGTAAGACAATATGTCCAGCATGCAGGACCTGCACTCTAGTGTACTTTTTGAGAAGGAGTCATTCATAATTATTTCACCTTATTACAGACAGACCTGCACTGATTGCCGTCCAATTCTCCAGTGAAATAAATGGATAATGGTAATCTCGATTGAAGAACTACAATGTACATTATGTATATGTTAAACAAATTATGCAAAATGGTGACCGTTTGGTGACACTGACAATCGCTACAGGGTTGTTTGCCTTGCACGTTCCCGCCACGTTATCGATCGTTTTGCTGGTTCGAGTTAAGGAAGGTTTAAGTTCAGAATGATTAGGTTTGTTTTAATAGTAGAAGGGTTAGAAATATTTGATGGTTTATGACAAATTAACGGATAAGAAAGCTAACTTGTGTGCCACCATTCTACTATGCGTAAATGATATATAGAAAGAAGCCCATATAACGCCCCATATATAACGCCTCATTAACATTAATTAGAGAGAGAGAGACTGCATGTGTCAGAATTAATTTAAAAGGCATTTTGATTTATTTTCACGACTGGTTTGAATTGATAAAATATTAGATGTATCATCGGCTAAACCGCGCAGATAATTTGCACCCGCGACATTGCACACCCGGCGAAGACAGAGCCGACTCGATCCGACTGAAAGCCACAGTCGGTCCGATTCAGTCGCGGCCGATTCAACATGCCGAATCGGGCCCGATTGGGTTCCGACTGGAGTCGTGAGGCACCGCACACCCATGAGCCGATCCGACTGAAAACCAGTCGGTTGAGTCGGCTCTGTCTGCGCCGAGCGTAATGCCCGGCGCAGACAGAGCCGACTCGACCCGATCCGACTGGTTTTCAGCCTGATTAACTCAGTATGCGCTGCCTCAGGACTCCGGTTTTTCTAGTCAAGTGCCAATCGGAGGTCATTCGAGGCCGATTCAACATGTTGGATTGGCTCCGACTGAGCGAAACTGACTCTAGTCTGACTGAAAACCAGTCGGATCGGGTCGAGTCGGCTCTGTCTGCGCCGTGCTTAACACGTAGCAGTGGAGCAATTGTTGCCGGACCAAATGTCATGTATAGAATCGACCTATGTACCATAAAACGTTTCGGGGTAGGAAGTATTCCATTCATGGACGGTGTAACTTCTTCTAATTCTTCCGGTTGTTGACTTCACAATTACCCTAAATCTGGAAAACATAATATTACCACTCTCATCATGATCAACACCACAATAATGGGAAAGCACGTGATAAAGAAAGAGGGGAAGTTACTTTATTTTCAATTTACACCCTATTGTCTAGTCGAATTCCTAAATGATGGTTCATTTGTTTCTACAATCACGTTTAAAGGGATAGTACATTATTTTGGTCGAACTGAATTTTAGCAACCGAAACCTGCACCATAACATTACAAACTAATAGTTATAACTCCATCATGCTCGAAAGGTATACAGAATTACAAACGACTAAGTAAAAAGCCTATTATCATTCAAAAGAGCCATCAAAACACAAGAGGGCGCTCTCAAAGTAATGAACTTTTTAGAAAGTTCACCGTAGGCGATTAAAATCCTATACTGTGTGTCTTTAGTTTAAAGTGTTGCCTATTTATTGA
This sequence comes from Echinarachnius parma, assembly GCA_037951105.1. NCBI lineage: Eukaryota > Metazoa > Echinodermata > Echinoidea > Clypeasteroida > Echinarachniidae > Echinarachnius > Echinarachnius parma. Next base: position 326,876 of record JBAMJV010000300.1, on the reverse strand, counting down.
TAATTCAGCTGTTTCTGAACCGATTTTGATCAAGTGAAGTTTATTCTCTCATTAAAATTGTATGCTCTTTCAAATTTGACACTCAGTTTTTTATTGCCTCGCAACAAAATTATTTCTTGAAGCGCCCTCTATACCAAAACTCAACTATCCCTTTAATCAATTATGATGATTAAGGTTTATACTGCCCTTTATCGTCACCATCCAAGAGACGCAGCATATAAGAATGATGTAAATGACGGTAACTAACTGCAGCCTTTTGACAAGGCGTTACGTCTGAATATCAGCAAATTCAACAAAAGAGGAGGCTGTATTCAGCCGTTCGTGTGATAGTCGCGTTCTCAAGTTGTTCCTGCCGTGCACGCAACCAGCTGAGACGCGAGATAGAAGCAATATTATCCGTCTTGTCATGATCAAAACAACAACAACAACAACAACAATGGGAAAACACGTGATGAAAGAGGGGAAGGTACTTTATTTTCAGTAGAAGGCTAGACGCTGTATAATTATTATCCGGTCGATAATATTCTAACTGATATCTGATCGTGATGCATATATGACTGTGAAATCAATCTAAGCTTAACTAATGTGCAAGTTCAGTCACATTCAGTCAAGGTCTTACTAGTAAACTACTGACATTCAATGCTGTCCACGGTCAGGCCCCTCGATATGTTGCTTCCTTGGTAGAAATGCGTGTCAAAAACCAAAAACCAAACCGCAAAGTAATGAACTTTTTAGAAAGTTCACCGTAGGCGATTAAAATCCTATACTGTGTGTCTTTAGTTTAAAGTGTTGCCTATTTATTGATAATTCAGCTGTTTCTGAACCGATTTTAATCAAATGAAGTTTATTTTTTCATTAAAATTGTATGCTCTTTCAAATTTGACACTCAGTTTTTCATTGCCTCGCCACAAAATTATTTATTGAAGCGCCCTCTATACCAAAACTCAACTATCCCTTTACTCAATTATGATGATTAAGGTTTATACTGCCCTTTATCGTCACCATCCGAGAGACGCAGCATAATAATGATGTAAATGACGGTAACTATAAACTACAGCTATTTGACAAGCTTTTACGTCTGAATGTCAGCAAAGACTGGTCGCGCGTATACAAGAGTAGGCTGCATGCAGCCGTTCGTGTGATAGTCGCGTTCTCAAGTTGTTCCTGCCGTGCATGCAACCAGCTGAGACGCGAGATAGAAACAATAATATTATCCGTCTCGTCATGATTAAAACAACAACAACGGGAAAGCACGTGATGAAAGAGGGGAAGGCACTTTATTTTTAGTAGATGGCTAGACGCTGTATAATTATTATCCGGTCGATAATATTCTAACTGATGTCTGATCATGATGCATATATGACTGTGAAATCAATCTAAGCGTAATTAATGTGCAAGTTCAGTCAAGGTCTTACTAGTATACTACTGACATTCAATGCTGTCCACGATGAGGCCCCTCGATATGTTGCTTCCTTGGTAGAAATGTGTGTCAAAAACAAAAAAACAAAACCGCAAAGTAATGAACTTTTTAGAAAGTTCACCATAGGCGATTAAAATCCTATACTGTGTGTCTTTAGTTTTAAGTGTTGCCTTGTTCCATAAGTGTTAAAGGGACTTAGTAACATTGTCCAAATCCTCAAAATAAAATTTTCATTCTAGCGGTTCCCTCATAGCTTGTTGTATTCGTATTAACAATAAAATAATGGGACATGTTTCGGTTTTTCAAATTTCCCTTTCGTTACAAAGATATGTACGATCAGAGTATTCAGATAAGAAAAACTGCCCCGGAGTTTTTCATACCATGTACAAAGTGAGTGCAGTGAGTTAGTTTATATCACTTTGCATTTTTGCTCATAACTTGGCCATGCAATGTCCATTTAACTTGAAATTTCCACGCAATACCCTGTGGACATATGAGATAACAGCAATATACATTGCATCAACCATTCATCACTTTTTGCACATGTCAACAAAGTTACTAGATCCCTTATATGAATTTCACATTATTTCTAGAGCTATAGTTATGTTCTTTTCATATAATCATCAGGGGTCAACGTTTTATACGGCTTCGTGCATTTTGTTGACCCCACATTCTCATAATTTGTACCCTTTGTGTTTGTACTTGTTTATGTTTACTTGTTTTCAATTGTTTTATAGTAATGTACTGTACATTGTATTTATGTTTTAATGATGAATGAAATAAATTGAAATTGAAAAAATTGAAATTGATATAAATGACCAAGTAGGGAGTATAGGGTAAGGACGACATTTAAATATTTTCGACTACAAACAAATGCAAACACATTTTTGCAGGATGCATAGTTCATCTTGACTGTATAGTTGGCCATGGAGCTGAACCATTAAAGTCAAGGGGGTGTTTCACAACGATTAAAAGTTAAACTTTACCTACAGCACATAATTTAATCGATATTGTCCCTGGAACTCTTGGTTTGGCCTATTGCATAATGCTATCTATGCTAGTATAGTTGGTAACTTATTATTCATCGATATACTGATGTTATGATTGCAAAGGAGATAATTATGTTGTGTGTAATATCACCGCAGAGGGCTCATATCATTTTTTGACAGAGCACTGATCCACGCGCTGGTTCTGAAAATTTTGTAGTAAATTGAACTCTAGCATTTGTTGTTGCTCAATGAGGGACAAACGACACACGACATGTTTAAATTAAAGGGAGGGGAGGGGAGTGCGTTGGGTGCGTACGCACCACCCCCCCCCCCCCACAAATTCAGAAAGGTCCACTTTTTACCGGTCTCGAGTCCATTTTGTATTGGTCTCGACAATCTTAACTGGCTTACATGACTCCTAGCCTGTGGTCTCGGCCTCGAACATTTTTGGCAAGTGGTCTCGGTCCCGTTTTTGTAAATTTCGCACCTCCCCATTAAAGGGACTTAGTAACATTGTCCAAATCCTCAAAATAAAATTGTAATTCTAGTGGTTCCTTTATACCTTGTTGTATTCGTATTAACAATAAAATCATGGGACAGCTTTCGGTTTTTCAAATTTCCCTTTCATTACAAAGATATGTATGATTGAAGTATTCAGATAAGAAAATCTCCGGGCGAGATTTTCATCCCTGTACAAAGTGAATGCAGTGAGTTGGTGAATATCACCCAATATCACTTTGCATTTTCGCTCATTACTTGGCCATACATTGTCCATTTGACACAATACCCTGTGGACATATGAGATAACAACAATAAACATTGCATCAACCATTCATCAGTTTTTGCACATCTCAACAAAGTTACTAGATCCCTTTAAAAATCCTGGGTACGGGCCTGAGTCGTAACCATAAGGCTGTATATATATATATAACTAGCAAATTACCCGTCACCAGATCTTTGAGTAAGATAATGTTGTATGTTGTATATTTGTATTTCGTTATTTTTTGTATCTATCCTGTAAAAAACATTTGGTCAATTAATGGAATCTCTGTTTGAATGGTTATGATATGATTTAATAAGTGTATAATTAAAAATACAATCTCATATTCACAGGCATATGCGTACACGGGGGGGGGGGGGGGGGGGGGGGGTTCAAATTTCACTTTGATGAAAAAGGGCTGTTTTGGGGTTTCCCCCCCCCCCTCAAAAACATATTCACGGACACCATGAACCCCCCTCACAAATTCTTCACCGACACCCCCGCCCCCTTTTGAAAGAATCTTCACCAGTACCCCCTCTCGAGAAAATCTTCATCGACACCCCCCTCGCGTCGAAAAATATTCACCGACAACCCCCCCCTTCGAAAGAATCTTCACTGTTACTCCCTCTCAATAAAATCTTTACTGACACCCCAGGTAGCAAGCCAACGTTGGTCCAACGTTGGACCAACGTTGTCCAATTTTTTCGGCAACGTTGGTCCAACGTTGTCCGGCAACGTTGGACCAACGTTGCTTGCGTACGCCCAAACAACGCTGCTCCAACGTTGGCGAAAACAAAATACCAACGTTGGATCAACGTTGGTCCATCGTTGGAAAGTTGTCATTTGTCAACGTTGGACCAACGCTTTTCCAACGTTGATCCAAGGTTGGTATTTTGTATTCGCCAACGTTGGAGCAGCGTTGGTTGGGCGTACGCAAACGTTGATCCAACGTCAAAGCAACATGTGTCCAACAAGCATCCACCATATTTCCAACAAGCATCCAACATGTCTCCAACACTCATCCAACAAGCATCCAACATGTCTCCAACAAGCATCCAACATGTCTCCAACAAGCATCCAACGTTGGTCCAGCGTAATTCACCAACATTTCTCCAACGTTGGTCCAACGTTGATCCAACGTTGGTCCAACGTTGGTCCAACGTTGGTCCAACATTGGACCAACGTCTCACCGTACTAAAAAAATTAAATTAATATTCATATGACACACCTATTGGTGATATCTAGAACATCCTATCCTAGCTTTCCCTTTACCTAAGACTAACCCTAACCCTATTCCTAGTCCTATTCCTATCCATATAGTCCTATTCCTATTCCTACACTCACTACATCTACATCATCCACTCAGCTTTATATAACCTAGCTTCTGTGTTAATATTTGTTTGATGGTTGGTATTTCGATAAAGTTGAATGTTTGGATAAAGTTTTAAGAATTTACACAAATACATCATGGAAACAAACCTTTAGAATGTTTTTGTAGATAAATAACTTACATATATTTCAAATAATGAGTAAATAATAACATTGGATTCATTCTGAACAATCAAATAACATGATTATTAATGCTTTTTGCAGTCAATGATAACCACTCATGAATATTCATGAATAATAACCAACGTTCATCCAACGTTGAACCAACGTTGATCCAACGATGGCATACATATCCTGCTTTCAGCAGCTAATTTTAAATCCTTTTATTATGCAAGGGGGTTTTGACCACCTGTGCTACGAGTAAAAAAATTACCTTTTCTAACATAACAGCTACATGTAGTGAACAACAGATGTGAAATGTTGGATTCTCGTTGGATTAACGAACGTTTCACTGTGGGTTACCGATGTCGATCCAACGTTGCTCTAACGAGATTGTCCAACCTCCATTTCACTTTGAGTTACCGATGTTGATCCATCGTTGGTGTTGTAATATAATACAAGTAGGCGAAATGCCATGTGTAACTCTGGCATAACAATAATAAATACTGGTAAATTACAAACTTGAGTGTCAGGGTAGACTACCGGACACCCAGAAGATGGAACCAGGGGATTATTCTGCCCCTTTCGTACGGTTAATTGTCATCCTCTATGTAAGACCGACATTTACCTTAATGCAAAATGGTTTAACGTGCTAGTGCCAGGGTGGACTACCCAACGCCTAGATGATACCAAGGGATTATTCTGCCCTAAATGGTATTCATCTCTATCACAAATCTAATCTATCCGGGGGTCTGAGACGTCGAAGTGGGTAGCGCCTGTCACGTTCTTGCGAGGGCGGCTTCACCTCACTCCAGCACGCTTCTGGGACCTCCGTTTCCTCGTTTACTGGAACATGGATGTTACCTTCAGGTGCGCGACGCTTCTTTAGATGATGTCTGTTCCAGCGATATACCGCCCACCTTTCTCACTCTGGATGTGGTACGAGCGGGTCGTTGAATCTTGAGTTGTCACTACGCCAGGTTTCCATTCTTTTCCCACTTGGTAGTACACACGTTCTCCAGACTTCAACACCGGCAGCGACTTGGCACCCTGGTCATAGTATCGCTTCTGCCTCTTCTGGAGCTCTTTCTTCCTACTAGCTATGCACCGTTGATAACGAACAGTACAGTTCTCAATAAAGCGTTTTCTGGATGGTATATCCGGTCACACATCAACCGTGAAGCTCGCCTCCCAAAATGGATTCAAATTAGCATTTCTACAACACAGGTCATGGCGAATCGAATCAGGCATACAGTCACTTTCACTTCAGACACCATGTTGTAATATAATACAAGTAGGCACACGAGTATAGTTGAAAGCTTACTTTATTAACTGCTTGTAGATCGATGGCCCAACTCATACATGGTTTCTTGACACCCGATAATATACATATCGATCCTATATGGTAATTCACCGGGGATGGCGCACTTCTATTTATGATTGTAATTCTACTTGAGTCCACTCATTACTGTTGGTCTAACGAGATTGTCCAACGTCTTTTTCACTGTGAGTTACCGATGTTGATCCAACGAGATCGTCCAACGTCTTTTTCACTGCGAATTACCGATGTTGATCCAACGTTGGTCCAACGAGATTGTCCAACGTCTTTTTCACTGCGAGGTACCGATGTTGATCCAACAAGATTGTCCAACGTCTTTTTCACTGCGAGTTACCGATGTTGGTCCAGCGTTGCTCCAACGAGATTGTCCAACGTCAATTTCACTGCGAGTTACCGATGTTGGTCCACCGTTGGTCCAACGAGATTGTCCAACGTCCATTTCACTGCGAGTTACCGATGTTGGTCCAACGTTGGTCCAACGAGATTGTCCAACGTCTTCTTCACTGCGAGTTACCGATGTTGGTCCAACGTTGGTCCAACAAGATTGTACAACGTCCATTTCACTGCGAATTACCGATGTTGGTCCAACGTTGGGCTAACGAGATTGTCCAACGTCTTTTTCACTGCGAGTTACCGATGTTGGTCCAACGTTAGTCCAACGAGATTGTCCAACGTCCATTTCACTGCGAGTTACCGATGTTGGTCCAACGTTGGTCCAACGAGATTGTCCGACGTCTTTTTCACTGCGAGTTACCGATGTTGGTCCAACGTTGGTCCAACAAGATTGTCCAACGTCCATTTCACTGCGAGTTACCGATGTTGGTCCAACGTTGGTCCAACGAGATTGTCCGACGTCTTTTTCACTGCGAGTTACCGATGTTGGTCCAACGTTGGTCCAACAAGATTGTCCGACGTCTTTTTCACTGCGAGTTACCGATGTTGGTCCAACGTTGCTCCAACGAGATTGTCCAACGTCAATTTCACTGCGAGTTACCGATGTTGGTCCACCGTTGGTCCAACGAGATTGTCCAACGTCCATTTCACTGCGAGTTACCGATGTTGGTCCAGCGTTGCTCCAACGAGATTGTCCAACGTCAATTTCACTGCGAGTTACCGATGTTGGTCCACCGTTGGTCCAACAAGATTGTCCAACGTCTTTTTCACTGCGAGTTACCGATGTTGGTCCAGCGTTGCTCCAACGAGATTGTCCAACGTCAATTTCACTGCGAGTTACCGATGTTGGTCCACCGTTGGTCCAACGAGATTGTCCAACGTCCATTTCACTGCGAGTTACCGATGTTGGTCCAACGTTGGTCCAACGAGATTGTCCAACGTCTTCTTCACTGCGAGTTACCGATGTTGGTCCAACGTTGGTCCAACAAGATTGTACAACGTCCATTTCACTGCGAATTACCGATGTTGGTCCAACGTTGGGCTAACGAGATTGTCCAACGTCTTTTTCACTGCGAGTTACCGATGTTGGTCCAACGTTAGTCCAACGAGATTGTCCAACGTCCATTTCACTGCGAGTTACCGATGTTGGTCCAACGTTGGTCCAACGAGATTGTCCGACGTCTTTTTCACTGCGAGTTACCGATGTTGGTCCAACGTTGGTCCAACAAGATTGTCCAACGTCCATTTCACTGCGAGTTACCGATGTTGGTCCAACGTTGGTCCAACGAGATTGTCCGACGTCTTTTTCACTGCGAGTTACCGATGTTGGTCCAACGTTGGTCCAACAAGATTGTCCAACGTCCATTTCACTGCGAGTTACCGATGTTGGTCCAATGTTGGTCCAACGAGATTGTCCAACGTCTTTTTCACTGCGAGTTACCGATGTTGGTCCAACGTTGGTCCAACGAGATTGTCCAACGTCTTTTTCACTGCGAGTTACCGATGTTGATCCAACGTTGGTCCAACAAGATTGTCCAACGTCCATTTCACTGCGAGTTACCGATGTTGGTCCAATGTTGGTCCAACAAGATTGTCCAACGTCTTTTTCACTGCGAGTTACCGATGTTGGTCCAACGTTGGTCCAACGAGATTGTCCAACGTCTTTTTCACTGCGAGTTACCGATGTTGATCCAACGTTGGTCCAACGAGATTGTCCAACGTACATTTCACTGCGAGTTACCGATGTTGGTCCAACGTTGGTCCAACGAGATTGTCCAACTTCTTTTTCACTGCGCGTTACCGATGTTGGTCCAACGTTGATCCAACGAGATTGTCCAACGTCCAACGAGTTCCAACGAGTTTGCAAGTTTCCGACGTTGGTCCAACGTTGGCTTGCTACCTGGGACCCCCCTAGAAAATTCTTCACCGACAACCCACCCCCCCTTTCAAGATTCTTCACCGACACCCCCCCCCCCCCCCCCCCGGTGGTGATTCTATCTCATATTCAAAGGCATATGGGTACCCGGGTTGGGGGGGGGGGGGTGAGGACACCCACCCCCCTTACAAATTCTTCACCGACACTCTCCCTCGAAAATTCTTCACCGACAGCCCCCCCCCCTCCCCACTCGAAATACTTGACCGACACCTGACCCCTCAAAAATGTTGGTTGAGGAAATAACCACCCCCCCCCCCCCTCAAAAAATATTCACGGACACCCACTCCCCTCACAAATTCTTCAGCGATACCGAAAGAATCTTCACTGGTACCCCCTCTCGAAAAAATCTTCACTGACACCCCCCTCGAAAAATCCCCCACCCCCCATCGAGATTCTTCACCAACATCCCTCCCCCCTTCGAAAATTCTTCACCGCCCCCCCCCCCCCCACGAAATATTTGACCGACACCACCCTCGAAAATTCTTCACCGACACCCCCCTCGAAATACTTGACCGACACCCCCTCGAGTTACTTGACCGACACCCCCCTCGAAATACTTGGCCAACACCCAGCCCGTCGAAAATTTTGGTTGACGCAATAACCCCCCCTACCCCCCCCCCCCCCCTTGTAAAAACCCTAGGTATGGTGCCAGCGATCACATGTCAAACAATAAACAGTATTAATTAAATCGTTGTCAAGTAGATCAATAACCCTAATTCCTTGCTCTTCTTGTTTACACGTTATTTACAAAAAGCACACATTTTTTATACTTCAGTACAACAAAGTATGCACTTCGAGCAAACATTTACAATTAGCCTGTATTCAGAAAATTAAACCAGTGACAGAGAGAAACCTATTTTGGTAGCCGTATACCCTGTTTTGCCAATTTTGCGAATATCGTGTTGAAAATGTGAACAAAAATCACCGATCAAATTCAGTCATGCATATACGGACATGTACAATCACACGAATGTGTGTACAATGTAGTAGATTGTGCGTTGACAATGCACAGATGCCGGACCTACAATATTCCGCTACCCTGTATATAGTCTATGCAAATTCCCCGCCCGACGGTCGCTTTCGCTTTTGGAATGTACCGTCCGTTTCTTGATAGAAATACATATATTTCATCAGATTTGTTTTAATTCTATTCGAAAATCAGTCATTACAATTTTTAAATCCATATTATTTAAAAGTTTGAAAAACAACAATTCGCAAGCAAATTACGATAGTCTTAATTCAGGCGCACACAGCGGCACACGTGTTATTTCCGATTTGACAGGCAAACGATAATGTGCGTAAGTAATTTACAACGTATCGATTCCAGGCTGAACAAAGACTACATAATGAAAGGTCATTTCAGCAACACACTTTTCACGGTACTTCCGTCGCAAGCATGTGTGATGATCAGCGCTCCACGCGACTGCATGGCAAATGAACGTGGAATATTGGCCGATTCATAACTGACCACTGGTCAAACTGACCCCGACCTGACCCAGACCACAAACCTCTATGGGTCATCACCAATCACTACCCAAAGTTTGATGTTGGTGCCTCAATGCACTACGAAATGCATAGATGGACAGACAGACAGACAGACAGACATACATGATCGGCTACTTTAGTATAGTAGATAGTAGATATAGTAGATAGGAAAATATACAACTCTATGGTCTATTAACCCACATCGAAGGACCAAAATACAACCACTATCAATCACCAACACCACCATCACCACCACCAACAACAACATCAACTACCACTACCTTGGGCGCAGATCTGTCATTGATACCTATTCATCAGGGGGATGATCTATTCATTCATCCCCCCTGATGAATAGGTATTACGTAAGTATCGACGCCCATGACCACTACTACCACCACCACCCCACCATCATCACCACCACCATCACGGCCACCACCACCACCACCCCACCATCATCACGGCCACCACCACCACCACCACCCCACCATCATCACGGCCACCACCACCACCACCACCACCACCACCACCACCATCCCACCATCACCACCACCACCCCTCTATCACCTCATCGTTACCCACCACCCGCGCCGCTAAATAAACATTTTCTCGTGGCACGTCGCGCGAAATATGAAACGCACCAAAAGTCATTTTGGGAGGTGCGGAGCTCATTAAGTGGTGTCACGGTTGTCCCTAATTGACCCCGTAATGTCACCCCAGAGACCCGGGCCAGATGCCCAATCAGCGCACACAGACTTCTATTTGTTTACGTTAATATGCTCGAGTGCGCGCCGCGAGTGTGATCGTGACTCATAGTACACGGGCTTGAATAATGGCGGTCTTTTTGTACTAGCGAAAAACCTTGATTTCGCTGTTGGAAACTTGACGTTCATTGCTGATTTTTTGACCTCCTACAGTGTGCTGCTTTGATGGTAAGCTACATTTTGACTGATTGAAATGGGTTGTCCTTATCTTTTACACTAGCAGTATGAATAACGAAAATCCCAGACGGAGACCTTCAATCTGTCATTTCAATTTGTACCGATTTACATCTGTAATTAGAAATAACAATACCGTACGGTACGTGCACTATTGTGCTTTGTCCGTAAACCACCACCACCTGACTGGGTTTGAGTGGTACTGGTACTGGTACTGGAGCGTGGATGCTGCCTCATCCAGCGGGCTGGTGGTCCGATGCGGATTGGGTGTAAATCCAGCGGCTGAATATGAGTGCATATAATGGTAGCAAGGCACAACAAAATAAGTGGCCTTTGGGCTTTGGCCTTGTGCACAAAATGTTGGCAAAACTATACTTTAGTAGGCTTAGAGAATTTTGGTCGCTAACTTCAATTTTCGTACTGCCCAATAAATCTAACTTATATAGCCACTAAATCTAACCATAGCCACTAAATCTGGGTTATAGCCACTAAATCTGACCTATAGCCACTAAATCTGACCTATAGCCACCAAATTTAGGGTTAGGGTTAGGGCTACGTACGGCGCCTGGCATACTGAGGTGTGTATACCGTGATGGTAACACTTTATAGGCTTTAACGGCAAACACACTTATAAAAAAACACACAATATGGGCATCAATCATCAATGATCCAAATCGTAAAATGTCTGATGCTCCATTCGTTTTATTTATACTGAAATTTACTATAAAACTGGCAAGATTACAGAAGTGACGAAAATGGTTTCCGAATTTGTTCGCTGCATGCAATATCAGGTGATCAAAAACTTGTCGGCAATGTACCCTAGCCCTGTATTACGTACCATACATGTGAGTACGGTACATACAGTCCCTGGCTTATTGTATGAGTCAATCGATCGCCCCGCGCATGCGCTATGCATTGCCGACGAGTTTTCGGTCACCTGACATTGCTTGCAGCGAACAAAGACGAAGGAAATAACAGTCGTCATCATCATCATCATCAATTTGAGGTAAGTTATCATACTTTTGCAACAAATTAAATAGCAAGCAAGGTAGGTTGAAGGTTTAATTCATGTCTAGAACTAAAAAAAAAAAAAAAAAAATAGATGTAAAGTTCTTGAAACCACCCGTCGCAAAATTTCTCCAAATTTGTTAACGTCTCGTCTTCACAGCGCCGTCCTACGGACGGCGCTGATCACAGTTAGGGTTAGGGCACATCTACAAAGTAAATGGTCCATAGGGTTGAAGTTAGCGACCAAAATTCTCTAAGCCTACTAAAGTATAGTTTTGCCAAAATGTTTATAGTGGTTTTATGAATATGCTTCAATCTTGTGTCAATTTTATATCTTCTTTTTTGTACGGCTTTTATAGTTATTATTATCATGATTAAGCTTGCATTTACTAATGAGAATAATAAACAATTAATTATTAATGATGTGAATGTTTCATAAAATAATACGTAACTCAGCACTTGCCCGCTTGCCCGGGGTAAGTAAAAATTGGTGTCGGGCAAGTGATATGTCATAAATTGTCTGGTTTGCTTCCCCGATCGGGCAACTAAATAATATTTCAACTATGAGAGAACAATGTAATTTCTTAGTCTTACATCTAAATCTCATCAAGAAGTATAGAGGGCAAGTAAATTTCATATTGGGGAAGTAAACCTAAAAAAAAGGAGTTTTTTTCTTGCCCGAAAGGGCCATTACAAGGCAGTAGAGAAAGAAGTTAGCGTGGAGGCTTCCGAATTCCGTAACTCCCAGGAAATCAACTGAATATTTCTTACTACTTAAAATGCACATGAATATATTTCAGAAGATCAGAATAATTTTGGTACTCTATAGAGTGGTGAAGTGTGATGTCATAAATTATATCATAAACATTTTTTTTAGAATTTTCAAATTTGGACTTCATTTTCAGAAAGAGCATAACAAATAATGTCCAAATACCGAAAATCAAAGGAATAGGTTACGTATTGGTCGAGATATGCCCATCCGAATGATTTTTTTGGTCAATGGGCAATCAGTGTTATAGTGCACTGGTTCCTAAATTTAGGAACCAGTGCATTATAACACTGATTGCCCATTGAAGTAAAATTCATTCGGATGGGCTCATATATTCCTTTGATTTTCGGTATTTGGACATTATTTGTTATGCTCTTTCTGAAAATGAAGTCCAAATTTGAAAATTCTAAAAAAGTGTTTTTATGACATCATGGCTTCTGTACTCTATTTCTTGCCAACAAGATTTTGAATTGCTCATTGATTTGATATGTCTTGTAAACCAGGTTCCCGTATTGTGTGGGTTAATATAAACACAAATATTAAACAATCCTATGTAGAGCTATCTAATTTCTGTTTTTGAATGATTTTTTCTTTTCCAGGTACACTATGTTGCCAATCTGATGCTTTATCTATGGATAGAAGAAGGCATGTGATTTGAATCTCTTTTAAAAGCTTCATCACTATCATTCACCATGGCAACCAACTTTGGCAGCTCGCTGGCTTTCAGGTCAACCCTGCAGCGGAAGGGAAAGAAGAGACAGCGAGAAAGTCTGGACGGCCAAGTCACTCTGACATCATACCAGCAACAACATGAACAACAACAACAGCAGCTTGGAGGAACGCTTCCGAGACAAGATCTGCAAAAGAAACAACAGCAGCAGCAACAGCTTGGGCTAGTTTCGGGACAACAACATCTGGGACTTAGTTCGGGACAAAAACAACAAAAGCAGCATGGGTTGTTTACCAAGCAGGATCAGCAACCACAACAACATCAAAAGCATCAACATAAGTGGCGTGGATTGTTTCACAGACACGAACAACCGAAGCAACAAGACAAACAACACCACGTTCTTGTGCCAAAGCACGAAAACCAGCAGTTGCATATTGAGCAGCATCAACGTCAGTTGCAACAAAAAAGTCAGCTTCAACAACAACAGCAACAACAATATCTGCCACCGAAACAACATCTGGCACCACAACAACTAGTTCTGCCACTGCAACAACAGCAACAAGTTCTGCCAGTGCAACCAAGACAACTTCCGCAACAAGGGTTCCGGCAACTGAGCACCACACATCTTCTTCAGTCACAACCTCAACTTCAATTCCGCTCTCTTCAGAGCAGTGTCAGCCAGAGTAGTGTCATCATGAACCCCATCAATAGAGGGCAGCAGAGCAGTCTCTATCGTGTCAGAGACAACACAAATCCAAAACAACACGTCCCAGACCAGAGTAGTCTCTATCATGTAGAAGACAACGTAAATCCAAACCAAGAAGGCCCGAACCAGGGCAGTATCCATCATGCCGGAGACTCTCTGAATCCCAGCAAGAGAGGGCGACGGGAGAAGGAGAACGTCAACAAGTTCGGCTACTTCAACCGGAACAGCTCGGTGCGTCGGAGCGGCAAGCGTCTGGCTGCCAGCGCAAGAGTGAACAAGAGTGAAGCAGCCAAGGAAAGCGACTCGGCTAAACTAAGAGGTCAGTATGTTATACCATTTCTGAGAGGGTCCTGTCCGATGACGTTACTTAAACTCTGTAGTTTCGGAAATAGATCTGCTAAAATGACCCCAGAAACCCATTATAAAGCATGTATTACATGAAAACTATATATCGATGTGGTAAATTTAATTTTAATATTTAATTTGATTTTGTTCTTAATGATCGTAAAAAAAAAAAAAAGTCTAAGAAATGCATGACAAACTCAAAATGCATTTAAAAAACATTTCATGAATCAATTTAAAGGAGGAAACATATTCCCCCGAATGTAATACATTTAAAAAAAAACAATTTATGCTTCCCTCATTTGGTCAATTTCAGGAATGCAGAAAGCAAGACATCTTCTAAAATGATTTCTTGCTTGGAATATTTAATAATAGTTTCTCTATCATTCAGATTATTGCCATTAGCTTGAAAGTGAGCAAGTAAACAAATAAAGCTTGAATTTTTTGACATTTAAGTCCTTGTATGAAATTAATTATTTATTTTGGTCTATTTTTTTTCCCTGCATCCAGGGAAGGTGAAAATAGCACTCAAAACAAAGTCGAACTGTTTGACGATTCGTGGTAAGTTGATTAATATTTAATTATTCATCAGTTACATACACATTGAATGTTGAGCCAGTCTAAGCCTATAACATGCTTTCTCCATCTAAAATTGTATGTTCAAATCTGCCACTGGGCAGTCATTTCCTCAAAGCTTGCTAATCCTTTTTGTTTGGATAAAAGAAAAGCAAAATTATACTTACATGTAGAAAATGTACCAATCTTGTGAATGCTTTCTCAAGATAATTGTAACAATTTTCTTTTTCATTTCTTTAATTCTAGTATTTGAGTGTAATTAAAATCTTTAGAATTCAAGTTCAAGTGCACCCTACATACAAAAGTAAAGTTCTATAGAACTATGTGTGCATGCCTGATATCTCATTTGTCATCTGGTCAAATTGTTGTATAGATTTTTTAAATTTCAGGTATTCAATGGAGCCTATTTACATTATATTATATTAATTGTATTATTTGTTGTGTTTATTCCAGTATTTGCTGCCAAGGAGCTGAAGTTGAACTGCCTGCCCCAGCAGTGTGACCTGTATGCAAGAGTAAGTGATTTATGCCTTCTATGCACATTCTTGCCTCGGACCATACAAATGTAAATCATCTTCATTTTACTTGCATGACAAACTAACTGTAACCATGAAAAAACGCTACCTACATGTAATGTCAAGCATTGAATAATTCACACCATGTATTACTCTTGCAATGCAGAAATTAACCCCTTGACGATGGGAACCGGGTGGGTTGTGTACAAAGTCTATGGGGATTTCAGAAACTGGAAGGGAGCAGGTTAATGTAGTCCTTAAAAGTCCTTAGCCTGGGAAGTCTTTATGAGCAGGTGGCCTTTATAGACAGGTTCATTTACGTGCAGATTGGCTACTAGGGATACAAAAGTAGTGGTCATTATATATATGTATGTGGAAGAATGAAAGATTTCTTACCAAATTTAACTCATTGAATTTCTTTAGAGTTTAGAATATGATTGGGCCGGGAAACTTGGTCGTCTTGTTGAAGCGTAATTAAAAAAAATCACTACAGATATGAAATATTATGAGTCAACATGTCAAAAGTAATTTAGCTCTTTAGGTAACTGCATTTTACCCCAAGGGAACCTTTCCTTCTTCACCATGTTCAAGTAAAAAAAAAACTCCTTGAAAAATATGGGGCTCGGTGTAGAATACATAATTCATATTTACTCATGGGTCATGAGGCCACTATCAATTACTGCATCTGTAATCTGATATTCTTGGATTAGGAAGGTGATGAAGGATTTCTTTATTTTCAGATTTGAAATATTTTTGGCAAGACACTTTAACTCGACTCAAAGTCACTTCTGCAGAGTCACCATTGGCTAAATTTACTAATCAAGGTCACTTGTTGGTCCTTAAAGCCAAATGACAGTTAATGGAAAAATTACAGAAATCCACTCTGTTGGCCTAACAAATTGATCAACATGGTTGAAATATATATGTGTATAAACTATAAAAGAGGGTTTATGTGGTAAATTATGAACCATAACATTGAAAAATGTGGACAAATAAGGCGAATTCCATCCGCCGCCGATTACATTGTAGATTGAACGGCGCACAGCTGAATTGGCCTGTTGGAACTTACCCGTCCCCAGCCGTCCGCAAATCATGCAGATAGCCGATCGGCTAGCCGCTCTGCCACGTTTGTGTGTGCTTTGCATATGTTATGTGCGGACGAACATTTCAAAATAAAACCATCAGCGATATCTGTCAATGCATTGATTGTTTTCTAATTTTGCAAATTTATTAATTATTAGGCAGTTTCCTGGCCATATTTATATAATCCCATATTAATAAAAAATATATTCTTTCACATGGTTGGTATTAAGAGCGTACATTTCATTTTTTGTGTGTGGGGAGTTTCACATTACTGTCATTTAGCTTTAAGTTTGGAGATCTTCCAAGAGTCCGAGGATTCCCAGCATTTTGATGGATGATTGTGTTCACATCAGCCCTGAAGTCTAGGGCTCTTCTAAGAATTGGGAGGATTCCCTATTTTTTTAAATGGCTGTAGTGCACATATTGTGAGGCAGTATGGTTGTGTTCTCATTGGTCCTGAAGGTTGGGGATCTTCCAAGAGTTGGTAGAGTAAGTGCTGTGAGGCTGCATGATATTGTTCCCATTGACCCTGAAGTTTGGAGATCTTTTAAGTTTTTAAGGATTTCCCAGTTTTGTTGATCTTCTATTAACCCGTTCCCTTTGAGATTTTGGAATCCCCATAGACTTTGTACATAGCCCACCCTGTTCTCGTAGGCAAGGGGTTAAAGCTGTGGAGAGTTCCTAAGCATTTTTTTTAGGGATGGAGGACAAATGATGCTCGGCTATATATTGTGTTCACATTATGCCTGAAGTTTGGGGATCTTCTATTATAGAGATAGAGAATTCCTTAGCATTTTTAAGTGATAAAGAAGAACAAGTCTTGTGAGGTTGTATTGTTCTGTTTACATCAATTGGTCCTTATTAAAGTTTGGGGGTGTTCTAAGAGTTGGCAGAACATAATGTTCAACATCTCTACAAATATTAACTTGCTGTACAATAACATTATTACATAAATAAGTCGTATTTAAAAGGGAAATAACTTTGTTGACAGTGCAAAAAATGACTAAGGGTTGATGAAATTTGAATCTTGGGATCATACTGTATGTCCACTTAAGTGATGTGTGAAAATTCCATGGTAAATGAATACCACCGAGTAATGAGCGAAAATGCAAAGTAGTATTTGCTAACTCATTGCACTAACTTTGTAAATACCGTATTTGCTGGTGTATTAACCACACCTTTTTCCATACAGAAGAACTTGCAAAAAGGGGGGAGCGGTTAATACACAGAGATAGAGAAACATATGTCAGGAAAATACCACATGTGGCTATAACATTAGTTTATGTGGAGTGAAAAGCTTGATGGGCTTTTCTGTCATGAATTGTACTCCAATCAGAAACAAGTATGTGACTTGTGTTATTGTTGTTGTTTTGTGTACTTAAAGTTTACAAAAGTTAGGGGGAAATCATAGAATTTGATTATAGTGCTATGATTCCCAGCACAGTTTTATTATCTAGAAAAAGTTTTTTCCTCTGCAATGACAACCCAAAGTTGGGGATGCGGTTAATACACAGGTGCGGTTTATACACCGGCAAATACGGTAGTTAAAAGTCTCCGAATGAGACTTTCAAATCTGAACACCTCAATCATAAATATATTTTCAACAAAAGAGAAATTCAGGTAATCACAAACCTAGATCTTATCTTCTGTTCATTTTGGTTGAGCATGAGTTGGGCAAGTAGAATTTGATACTATAAATAAAAAATTAGTAACACAAATGTGGTCCGAAGCTGTAAATGTTTGGTGGCCTAGGGCCAGTGGGCCAGTGCTTATTTTGAGGCATTTGAGCCCTGAATGTTCTTTAGATCTGCCCCAAGACTTTAAATAGTGTGGATCCAGTGAATGTTGGCCTCCAGAGGGGGATCTTTTACTTTCCCTGACAGTGACCCAGTCTCAGCAGCTTTCATGTTTAACAATGTGAGCCAAAGCTTATGTTTGGTGGTCCAGGGCCAGTGCTAATTTTGAGTCTTGGAATTCTTTTTTCTGTAGACCTGCCCTAAGACTTCATGACTAGTGTGGACCCAGTGAATGTTGGTCTTGGGTTCATTTACTTGCCCTGAGATGAACTTAAATCACATGTAGTAACTTTCATGTTTCAAAAATGTGGCCAAAAACTAATTTTTGATGGCCCAGGGCCAGTAGACCAGCGCTAATTTTGAGTCTTAGATTATTCTGAAGACCTGCCCCAAGACCTTGACACAAGTGTGAACCCACTGAATGTTGGCCTGGGAATCATTTTCTCTTTTCTTTCCTTAACAGTGACTCAAGCTCAGTAACTTTCATGTTCCAAGGCCAGAGGGGGATTTTGATTTGGGCGGGAGATATTTTTTGGGGACGTGGCACTGCACTGCTGTGCGGAGGGCGATGTTTCTTATTAACTCATTGCCTGTTGGGCCTTGTATAAACTCTGTGGGGATAGCAAAATGAAATGAAATGAAATCTAGTAGGGAAACAGGTGAATGTCATGTTTCATTTGATGAATTCATGTATAAAATGTGGATAATGTATTTTCTGAAAGTTCATACCAATATAACCTTTTGTTATTTCTATCTTGATAATGTAAATTTTTTAAGGCCAGAGGTGGATTTTGGTGGAGATATTTGGATTTGGCCCTTTAACCCGTTCCTTTCAAGATTCTGGCATCCTCATAGACTATGTACACAACCCACCTGGTTCCTGTAGTCGAGGTGTTAACACACCTATGGCAGCATTACTCTTTCATTTCATGTCTTTATAATTATTTGTATATTTTATGCTTTATTTCATAAACATAGAACAGATTTTTCTAGAAGTGTATGCCCATATTACTTATTGTTTTCTATTTTGATGACTATCACGTTTGAGGGTGGAGAAGGATTTGGGTGAGATATATTCTGGTTCTGGTACTGCCCTGGGCATATTGCAGCGTTCGTTTAAAAAAAAAATGTCTTGAAGCATTATTCCTTTTTGGTTGACTTTCTCAAGATTAATTAGTTATTTCTGTTTTACCTCTGGGCTCATTGCATTGGCAATGCTACTTGCAATGTTGTCTTTGGCTTGAAGTCTTGTTTGTTTTATGCCTTGAAAGCAATTGTTAATGTTTTTTTTTCTTGTTTTGTGAGGCTTCTAGATTAATTAGGATTTCTGGAAGATGTCCAGAGATCTGTAATACCTGTTCAAAGGGGATACCATAAGGCTTTTAGAGAATTTTTAGAGAAATTCTAGCCTAAGCTAGAATCTTTAAGAAAAATCAGTACATATTTGATCAAGTACCTCTGCAAAAACATACCAACAAATCAGTTGTCTCTGTTCTTCTTGATTTTATTTCAAATTTTTTGAAATGTCACCTTTTTTTTCTCTCCCCAGATTTCACTTGTGACTAATGGAAAGGAGATTCTGAGAGAGTTCACCTCCATTCAGAGCAATACCAAGGAACCCAAGTTTTTCAAGACATTTTATGTGTAAGTTGGCCCTACCGGTAAGAACACACAGAACACAGTGTGTCGCAGTGTGAACACACTGTGGACTATGTTTCATGATCACACTGAACACGCTGTGATCACACTGTCAACACGCTGTGATCACAATGTGAACACACTATGATCACATTGTGAACAAAGCACACTGATATACCCTGCATTCACAGTGTGTAAATTAGTGTGCTCACACTTTCTTTCAGTGTGAACACACTGTGAACACACTGTGAACACACTGTGATCAATATGATCACAGTGCAATCACAGTGTGATCACAGTGCGATCACAGTCTGCTTACAGTGTGAGCACAGTGCAATCACACTGAGCACACTGTGAACACTGATCACAGTGCAATCACAGTGTGTTCACTGTGTGATAAGTGTTGACACTGCTAGAACAGTCTAATTTAAAATAGTCTACACAGTATGTTCATGTGGACCATACTGTGAAACACATTATGTTCACACAATGTTTACACTGTGCGCTGTTCCTTCTGGTAGGGGTACTTTAGTTGCATATTTACAGTCAAATGTGTATTGTGACCACCAATGGAAAAAAAAGAAGAAAATTACCCACTGTAGACAGGTGACCTCTATCTAGACAAGTCCAATAAAATGTTTTTCTCCGTAGGGGATCCCTTTTGGTGGCCAGGTGGCTGCTATAGACAGGTGGCCTCTAAAACCAGTTTTGCACATTTCATGTATGGGCAGCCATAGTAACCAGCTATCTGCATATCACTTGCTAGTTATTTAAAAATAATAATATACAACAATTTATTTAGCGCTTAATACAAAGTGCTGAGAAAGGAAGAAAAAAAAAGAGAACAATACAGATGTACAAAACAAATACATTAACTACATTATGATTGAGTATACAGATGTGTTATTAACAGTGATTTAAAAGAGTCCAAGGTAGGGGCACTTTTAATTCAGTGCTTTTAATGGATTGTTTTTATATTGATCTTAAAACTTGTATATTCTACATCTATGGATCTATTTCTGAACAATTTGCGTGCACGCTTTTAGACGAACCACCCATGCCACCCAACATTGAATGTGAGATTTGCAGGGGCGCAAAATCTATAATAGTCCACGAAGATGGCATTTTCCTGGAAGTGATCATTCAATTTATGATTTAATCACCATAGCCTGTACGGGATATGGTAGAGAGGAAACATTTCATCGCTAGGTGGAGGATATGGAAACGTGTACCCTTGGGACCCAAATACTCGTGTAACATTACATTACATTTCATCCCTCACACCCCTAAAGATTAATTGGATTTCAAATCAAGTTTCATAACTTGCTTGTGATTATACAGAGGAGACATTTATCAGTTGTGTTTAGTTTGTGAAAGTATACCCTTGGGCCTTTGGGACCCCCAATTTTTAATTCAACTAGCTTAAATGCGAGTAGAGACATTAAATTTCATACCCCACACACCTACAAATTAATAGTAGTCGAAATAAATTTCATAAATTGCATGTGATTATACAGAGGAGACATTTATCCAGCTTTTTGCATAGTTTGTGGCTCTAATTCTCATAAACGTTATGCAAGCAGAGACATCTAATTCTCATTTAATTTGAATGCGAGCAGAGATATTACATTTTATACCCCACACCCCTAAAAATGAATTGGAGTTGAAACAAATTTTATAAATTGCATGTGATTATACAGAGGAGACATTTAATCCAGCTTTTTGTTTCATTTGTGTCCCTAATTCTCATTAAACTTAATGCAAGCAGAGGCGTGTAATTCTCCTTTAACTTGATTGCGAGCAGAGATATTATATTTTGTATACCCCACACTCCTCTGAGAGATAATAGAGTTAATACAAATTTCATAACTTGCATGGGATCATATCGAGGAAACATCTATCAGTTATGAGTGTAATTTGTGAAACCATACCCTTGGGCCCTCAGTTTTAATTTAACTTCAGTACGCGCAGTGAAATCTAATTCTCATTAATCTTAAATACATGCAGAGACATTACATTTCATATCCCACACCCCTGAATAATTAATTGGATTTCAAACAAATTTCATAATGTGCATGTGATTTTATGGAGGAAACATTTATCAGATGTGTGGTATGTGACGAGTATACCCTCGGGGCCATGATTCTTAATTAAGATATTATGTACTCTCCACAAACTTAAATATTAACTACACGTAAATGCTGCAATGAAGAGCGGAGACCTTCCATTTCATTCTCCCCGCCCCTAGAAAATTATGAAATGATAAAAGTAAATCTCAATACGTGTACTTTGCATGCCCACCATGCAGTCAGTCTGACCATGCTAGTCCACTGATTATTATGGTATAAAGTAGTATTGAGGCAAAGCGTTTATTTAACGTTTAAACAACCTTAAAACGTTCAAACGACCTTAAAACGTTCAAACGTTTAGTATTTATGCAAACATTTAAACGTGAAAACAAAATCGATATATATTTATATTTCTTTTAAATGTTTTAAAGGTTTTAAAACATTTAGAGACAACGTTTAAGAGTTTAGTAAAATAAACGGAATAACTCGGCACTAGTATAAAGTGAATGAAATTGACATTATTTACTAAAAAGTTGCCAAAAAGTTGATTATTTAACTGGTTCCTTTATCCTCACATTTTAGACCACTGGAACTGCTGCAGGCATCAACCAGGCTGCTTGTACACCTCAACAGACAGACGGGGAAAAGGTGAGACATTCTCCTTGTTGCTTTTAATAATAATTATAACAACGGTTATTTGATTATACTTAAGTATACTTATTATACTTATTATACTTATACTTATTTGGTTATACATGTAGCGCTATTCATGTGAGTGTCATGTAGCGCTTTACCCTATTATTATTAACCCGGTCAACGGATACAAACTGCAATCATTCCTGCACACAAAAGTACACACTGTCCACTCCCTAGGGAGTATTCCAGCTCATACATCTCGACCGACATACAGGGAAAAGGCGAGTGATTCTTTTTGCTGTTGCTTTTTGGCAAAATATACTTGGATTGGGTGTTTTAAAAGGATTACCCGTATATTTAGAGATCAGTGGAACTAGGGCTGATCCTGGGTCATGATCGAGCTCTCGCCCCCCTGGTATCTGCAGAGAGGGTGATTGCGTGCGACCTGCCCCGCTCATGACTCTTGCATCACCGGCTCTATTAACTCATTATGCAACGCTCGAAATTAACTTTTTTTGCTGGTGGCCCCGTCGGGCCAGTAAAAATAGTATTTTTCAAATTTTGGTGGCCCGAAACCAGAATCTGCTGGCCCGAATAAATAAAGAAGAACAAAAGTTAAATGACTAGTTTAATGAAGTTTGTCTAGAGACTAGAGACAGAGTTGAATCTTAGTCATTATTAGGTGAATTATTGAAAATGTCATACTTAAAATCACAATCTATAACTGCAGAAATGAAACCCAACATTGAATCAGTTCATTCTCATCTTGGAGACACCAAATTATGAAATCAAGGGAGTTTCCATGTTCGTTTTTGTCAACTTTTGAAACTTCATATCACTAACCAAAAAACACATGTATGGGACTGGTCTTTAAAAATCAGCAAAATAATTCATAATTGGCAAGCATTATCAATTTGTCAAGATGAGTAAGCACAACATTCATACCTTTTTATGATGATTCCTTCATAATATCTGTAAAAATGGACTATTATTATGGTCTGAAAAAAGAATTATAACCCTGATCTTGCAGAAAAAATTGCACACAAAAACTATCGCGAGCGTGCAAGAGGGATTGCTGACAACACAAACAACATGCATAATTTTAATAAGGGCTGAGATGGGGGAAGAGAGAGGGGGAGAGAGAGCTAGAGAGAGTTGCGTCTTTTTATTTTGCATGCGCTTTGCGCGATTTCATTGATTTACGATCGCTCTCTCTTCTCTTTTTGAATCACAAATCAAGCGTTGTTTGTGAGGTAACAAATTTGCAAATAATTCACTTGATTGTCTGCACAATGGTTTCAACATTTGGTGGCCCGATCGGGCCAACAAACATTGGTAAAATGATTTTTTTACTGGCCCGACAGCAATTTTTAGTGGCCCCGGGCCATCGGGCCTGTGCTAATTTCGAGCGTTGCATTATGTCAATATGCTAAAGTAGAACAACATAAAACTAAAAAGAGCACCTAAGAATTATGTACCCATTTCAAGATCAGTGGAACTAGGGTCATGATCAAGCTCTCGCCTCCTGGTGTCTGCAGAGAGGGTGATTGCGTGTGACATGCTCATGACTCTTGATTGCTCATGAGATATGCACATTCTAGGATCTTACCCCAGTGGGTGTAGAGCAGATTATGAATCGCAACGGTCGGTTGAAAGTGTGCACGTATCCTACTGTCTAGATGACTGTACGGTGAGGCCCATCTTAAAGAATTAACATTCTAATAAAAGTAAAACAAAATTGTAGTTGCTTAATAACTTGGATCAAGTGTAATCAATATTCAAACAATGCATCGACATGTGTGTGTTCCAAGTTTTGTGTCCCTTTGGAGACGATAAAAGCGTCGCATTGTCTAGATTACTTTGCAGTGAGGCCCACCATATAAAAACAATGTTAAAAATGCAAGAAAATGACAAAGGTTTAAAAAAAAAGAAGATGTAACCCGTTCAGGACTGGTCCCGAAAATACTTGAGCTCGAGTCTATGGGGAATGCGTGTTATAGGAAAATCAGTTAGTCCTGAATAGGTTCAATGCTATTAAATGTGTACGTTCCAATTTTGTGTCCCTTTGGAGAAGATAGAAGCGTCGCATTGTCTACATAACTTTGCACTGAGGCCCAACAGATAGAAATAATGTTCCTATTAACAAAAGAGAGAAAATGATAACTGTAAAAAAAGAGATCTATATAAAAGATATTAAAATGTGTTTGATCCAACTTGAAGTCTTTTGCCTTTTGAGAGAGAGTAATCTTGGTAGCAATCTTTCCTTTGATACAGTGAGGCCCACCATATCGAAATAATGTTCCAATATTACATAGTGCTGTAACTGACCTTGATGATCGGATCGGTTGATCGGATCGGCAAAATTTTATCGATCATCAAAATCGGATCGCAGATCGGATCGGATGATCGGCTAAAAAAAAATTTTTAAAAAAGCACACTGCAGAGTCTAAGTGCTTGGCATGCGTATAGCGTCTTCATTAATTATGAAGACGCTATACTCATGCCAAGCACTTAGACTCTGCAGTGTGCTCAGTCCCATGTGATTAATTTGGCGTAACCTTTCAGAATCGCCGTGAGTAATTTTGTAAAAGGAGAGGTAATCAGTTTGAAATGAAAGCATACCCATACAAGATTACTTTGGGCTTATTCATATGGATATATGTTGCTTTGGTATTCATTTATTTTCCCAAAATATGTTTTTTGGGATCATTTTCCAAAGAAAAAAAAAAGATTTTAAAATTTTTTTTTTTTTCTTTTTTTTTCGTGATCCGATCTTCTGATCTCGATTACTTTGCATTATTGTATTTTCAAATGTAAAATCATTGGAACTTGCAACTTCCTTAGTTTTCTCCTTTTTGAAAGATATAAAGAGAGTATTCATGAATCAATTTATTCAAGCGAGGTCCACCCATAGAAATAAAGTTTTGGCAACCATACATGTAGGGGATAATTGTTAATGACCACTATTAATAGGCAGGTTGGCTGCTATAGACAGGTGGCCGCTGAGGAAGTGGCCACTGAAAAGAGGTTTGACTATCTCATTTGAGGAAATGATAACTCTTATTCTCATCATCTCTGAAAAGTTGAGAGATTTATTTGCTCTTGAAGCTTTTCTGCCCTGCAGAAAAAGCATTTAGATTATCTAACTGTGAAGTTAACTATGAAGTTAATATAGGTCCCACCAGGTTCCTGTAGACAATGGGTTAACATAACATTATATTATCCCCCTATTTCTTGTACATTGGCACGATCTAAGTCACAGCTCACATCCAAACTATATTTTTAACTGAAACTTGGATTTTCTTTAGTCTACTGGGAGAAGGAACAGTACATTGTTTCATAGCTTTCCATGGTTTTAAAGGGACTTAGTAACACTGTCCAAATCCTCAAAATCCAATTTGAATTCTAGCGGTTCCCTCATACCTTGTATTCTTATTAACACAAAAAGCATTGGGCAGGTTTCGGTTTTTCAAATTTCCCTTTCGTTAAAAAGATATTTACGATTGAAAGAGTTCATGAGTTCAGGGACCGTCTGAAAAACAGTCTTTGGCTGAGTACGGTTCCCTGGTGAAATAAAATGAAAATAAAAAAATAAAAATAAATAGATGTCATATTATCCAATGGATCGTCAGAACCGTGTACAAAGTGAGTGCAATGAGTTAGTGAATATCACTTTGCATTTTTGCTCATTACTCGGCCATGATATAAAGTCCATTTAACTTGAAATTTTCACAAAACACCCAGTGGACATATCAGATAACAACAATATACATTCTATCAACCACTCATCACTTTTTGCACATGTCAACAAAGTTACTAGATCCCTTTAATGTTATATCATTATTCCCCATTTTCCTGTTCATCGGTACGATCTGAACATGGCACGCATCAAACCTATATTTTTATCTCTGAATCTTGGATTTTCTTTTCTTTAGTCTACTGGGAGAAGGTACAGTAAGGTTGTCTTGGCTTTAACACTACATTATTCTCCTTTTTTCTTATGGTTGTCAGTGCTTTAACTTTATATACATTATCCGCTGTTTTCCTGTACATTGGCACGATCCGAACACAGCTCCCATCCAACCTATATATATTTCTAACTCTGAAATCTGGATTAGCTTTAGTCTATCGGGAGAAGATACGGTGTGGTTTCTCAGGTACATTATTCTCCCTTTCCAAGTAGACCGGCAGCCCAGAGGTCTTTTGTGCATCGAAAAGCGTACTGATTGTTGAACATATGAATATTTAGAGGAGAATGTAACAAATCCAAAAATATTAGTCTCCCTGGGTGTATCCGTGGATAAAGGGGTCCTTTGCGCCTCCAAAAGTTGGCCCCTGGGGATTGTCCGATGCTTCTATTTTGTGCGATTGTACCGTGTTAATCGTCACTCACGACTCATCACGGTGGGGTAAGCGCATCGTAGACAATGGCGAAATCACTCAGGCATGTTACCTTTTTCGAACATTTTACGTTGGCTGTTTTGAAAGACGAAATACACGTTGATTCATTGGGGATTATATCCAAAACCTCTTGCAACTTAACAAATATGTCTTACAGATTACAGAATACATATTGATAGCACGTTTGCATATGCAAAGGCCATATAAATACATTTGAATGAACCCCATCACCAAAACAAGATCAAACAGGGCTTCCACTTACAAATTAATTTTAAGACATTACATAAACACCCGTCTCGAAAATAGCCGAATGCAGAGGAGCGCATGGTATAGCGACAGGGCACACACAAACACACACACACATTCACCTATGGTCATGCGTAACGAGGTCGCCTCATTTTGCGTTACAAGCCGATTTGAGATCCTGCGAGAGAATGTCTATTGTCCTCTACATGCAGCTATGGCGCCAATACACACATACAACTGACCTTTACGTCATAGGTGTGCAGCGATCGTGTCGTATGGGTTCATTTATAACATTTACGTACGCGGAAATACAATTTCTGAAAGTGGAAGGTCATTTTTGTAAAAACAACTTTGACGAGTCGATCTTCAACATTCAGAGGCAACTGTAGGGTAATTTAACGGATGACATTTGTATCCAATATGTATTATATAATCTGTAAGACATATTTGTTAAGTTACAAGAGGTTTTGGATATAATCCCCAATGAATCAACGTGTATTTCGTCTTTCAAAACAGCCAACGTAAAATGTTCGAAAAAGGTAACATGCACGAGTGATTTCGCCATTGTCTACGATGCGCTTACCCCGCCGTGATGAGTCGTGAGTGACGATTAACACGGTACAATCGCACAAAATAGAAGCATCGGACAATCCCCAGGGGCCAACTTTTGGAGGCGCAAAGGACCCCTTTATCCACGGATACACCCAGGGAGACTAATATTTTTGGATTTGTTACATTCTCCTCTAAATATTCATATGTTCAACAATCAGTACGCTTTTCGATGCACAAAAGACCTCTGGGCTGCCGGTCTAAAGGTTGTCATGGTTTTAACGTTTCATTGTTCCCATTTCTTCCTGTACATTGGCACGATCTGAGTCACAGCTTGCATACAATCTATATTTTTAACTCTGAACTTGGATTTTCTTTAGTCTACCGGGAGAAGGTACAGTACTGGTTTCTGAGGTTTTTGTATCTTTAAGATGACATTATTTTCCCTTTCTGAGGTTGCTTTTACCTTTAAATACATTATTCCCCCTTTTCCTGTACATTGGCACGATCTGAGTCACAGCTTGCATCCAATTTATATTTTAAAATTTGAAACTTGGATTTCATTGGTCTGCGGGGAGCAGGTAACTCCCCCTTTTCCGTTCGACTTCTGGCACGATAATCCTCTCTAGTGTTTTAATCATGCTCTGAAAATGTGAAATTATAAAGACTTTGATGCCAAATATGGTATTATTTGGTATATATTGTGATGTGATTGACAAAGAGGGGCTACTTCAGAGATCTGAAATAGATTAGGGCTTGAAGGTATATGTTACCGATTTGAGCATATTATATGATGTAGCTGAATAAAATGTTCATCTTTTAAACGAGAATAATGTTTCTTGGGAATATATGTAATCTGATGATACATGGCACGAACTATATACCCAACCTGCCAAGGACATTTTAAAAAGTTTTGATCTACTTAACCCCTTCCCTACATATGTACAAGATTCTGAAATCCCCATAGTCTTTGCCATTCATAGCCCACCAGGTTACAATAAGCAACATGTTTATATCTGTACTTTTCATCAGTTTGCCTTCTTTGACTTTTTTGTTTAAATCTTTATCATCTTATTTCTAGAAAAATCATCCTTTTCAACTCCAATATATATCCCTTTGTTCAGGAATCACAAAAGCCATTTGCTCTGTTTTGTATTTCATATTTTAGAACATTTTTAATAAATTGGACACATATTTATATTTAATTCAGCTTAATTCCAATCTAAGGGCTAGGTATTTATAATGTAAGGATCAACACAATGTTTCCTTAGTCACTATTTGGTTATTTGGGTATAAAATCATGTATTACATACATGTACTTAGTCTAAGTAAATCCAGTCAGCAACTAAAAGGATAATTTGGACCATACTTTAACAGCATTATCATCTAAAATGGACTTAGAATCTTACTAAGATATACAGTAGTAGGTCTTATAAATATGTGCCCTGGTACTGATGATGGATAAAGATTCATGGTGTTGCATTGTGAACTCAATCTCGGATGCTTCCGCTTAGTAGTAGTAGTAGTAATGCTAATTGGAATGTCAAAAAGAGGATGAAATTGGTTAAAAGCAATACTTTTTGTCTGGAAAATAATACACGTAGCTGGATTATGATTCATTGCATGTAATTAGCGGAAGGTAATCTGTGTACAAGGAAACATTCTCATTGTGCATGCAGTTCCTCTCGTATGAGGTGGATGACTCCTGACATTTTCTGATGGTTAGATTATTTTGTCGATGTTATTAAACTTCATCATCTTACTATTAAACTTGCACGAAAAAAGAAACATAGCAGAACATTAACTTGTTATCTACTAGATTTTGCAATCCCCAAAGAGTTTTTCCTTAAGATGATGGTATGCATCATCATCATCGTCATCGTCATCGTCGTCTTCGTCGTCATCGTCGTCTTTGTCGTCATTGACGTCGTCGTCGTCGTCATCGTCATTGACGTCGTCGTCATCGTCATCATCACTGTCATCATCCATCATCATCATCATCATCACTGTCATCTTCATCGTTATCATCATTTTATTACATTAACAAAATTAAGAATCATAGGATCAGAATAAAAAAAAAAAATTGACAACATTTGCGGAAGAAAATATTTGTGACCCATGGAGGAAAAATTGTCAATGTTTATTCAGTACCCTTTGAATGAGATGACTAATGACATTTCATGGTGGAGAGAATTTAGCTAAACGTGTTGTTATCCATTATCATTAAACATCATCTTTTTATTAAAAGAAAATGAATAATATTAGCAGAACTTTAATGCAACATTTGGTGAAGGAAATCTTTGTACGGAGGAAACACTTTTCATGTATATTCAGTTCCCCTTGAATGAGATGATGACTTATGACATTTTATTTTCTTTCTTGGTGATATCATCTAACATCGGCATTCTCTTATTTCAATAGGGAAAATGAAACAATTATAACATGATCATGAAATCCGAACAAATTTAATGACACATATTGCTGTAGGATTTTTTGTTAAAGTCGCCCTCGAAAAAGAAATGTTAATTTTTCCTGATTTTTATTCCTCACAAAAAGAAAAAAATTTGATTCATTCGCTTAATCTCTCCACTTCATTTTTACTTTACAAATTTGATGATGTAATTTGCTGTTTGTTCTTTTATTAGCAATAGATTTCCACTTTTTCCGCAAAAGAATGATGATGATGTTTTGCCATGATTTTGATACTTCTAACCTAAATATGGATGGGAAAAAACTGTCATTTCATTCTCCGTTCTACTCTTTATTTTGCAGGTTTGGTGATGTAATTCGCTGTTAGTTCTTTTATAAATGCAATCATTTTTCAACTTTTTCCCAAAAGAATGCTAACATGTTTAATCTTTGATGATGCTTCCCCATGATTTTGATACTTTTTAACCTAAATTTTGAGGAGAAAACTGTCATTTCATGCTCTCTACTTTCACTCTTTTTTATTTGGCAGGTTTGACGATGTGATCGGCAGTATGTCCTTTGGGACCAGGAATCTGATATCATCATCTAAGGTAAGTTGTGCTTCGTTCTAGTCTGGCCTTGTATCTAGCTCAAAACATCTGGTCTTTGATGGCATTAATTAGTGATACCCTTTATACAGGTACTGAAAGATTTTGAGTATCACATTTTTGTCGCAAAATGCCCGAAGTGGACAGTGAAGGGTGAATCATTCTCCTCAGTTTGAATGTTCTGAAGTTGATGCTCAGCCTAATGATGTCAAATAAGAAACATTTTACCTGAGAATTACAATTACAATTATTTGCCAACTCATTTGCACAGGAATCTAAAATTATCTGAATAAACCCCTCACAAACAAAAACTTTGGTATTTCTATATCATTTCTATGACAAGTATCTCCATAATAAAGAAGTTGTTTAATACTTAAAGGGGACCACCAGGCAAAGAACAACACATTATTATATGTTTTGGTACCGTTTTGTGATATCAAATAGATACCCAACATTTTGCAAAGGGTTGTGTAATTCATAAACAAAGCAATTAATTTCCACCACTTACGGAACCACTGCTATTTCCTGGTTCCATACGGGCCAACCATTTGCGAGTGCGCCAATGCTATTCACGCGCACGTTTGTAAACAATAGATTCCCGGGCGATTCGTTCGCTCTGCACACATTGCAATTCACCGCACACATAGCAGTCTGCGTAATTCAGACCGCATGAACGCATGCTTTAGAATGGTGATGCGTTTCCAATTATATATTTTTTTTTCTGGAAACATATTTTTGTGAACTTGTTGATGGAATGGAATACTAAAGATGTTACCTTTCTTTAATAAGAATATTATTTTTGGGTGGTGCTACCCTTTAAAGAGCCATGGATGTTTATAATGCTCTAATATGGCATCTATATGGCAAAAATGCGAGCTTGGCTCTCAAGGAGCTTGGCACTCGAGTTAAACAAATCAAACAAACATCCATAAAATTGTTTGAGTGAAGTAAAACAATCAAAATCAAATTCAAAACATCTAAAATATCCTAGAATCAAGTTATTTGAAAAAAAGTCTTGGTTGTTGGTTGTGACAGTCTGATTTCTTGCTACCATTTAAGCATGATAAAATCACAACGCATCAGTTATCAGTGATAACATGCAAGATTTACCTACTAATTTAAGTTTGCCAAGAACATTTCTTCCCCTTTATTTAAATGCTCTAAGGGTTCTCTTCTATGTGTTAGGACAGTGGGGTAGCTAGATGGGGTGGGGGGGGGGGGGGGGGGCGGGGGGAACTGTTCCCCACAAATAATTTTGGGGGAAAAACAGTAGAAAACATGAGGGGAAAAAAAGAAGAAAAAAAAAGAAATACTCAAGGTATGCCTCTCCAATAATATGTGTGCCCCCCCCCCCCCCAAATCAGTCCCACCACTCTCTGCCACTGGGTAAGGAAGAGGGAGTACGGTTTATTACTTTATGGTCAGATCCAGATCCGCTAGTGGAGTTTTGGCACATTGCCGTAATCTTGACACTTCCTGGTCAGGTATTCGTGGAATACACTTCTAGGTACAAGGACTTTTGTGTATGCCACATACACACACACACACACACACTCACTCACACACACATGCTTATACATACTCTTACACACACACACACATGCACACACTCACGCACACTCTAACACACATACATACATACTTTTCATCAGAGTGACAGATAAGAGTGAGCTAGTACTTTCTCCTGGCCCCATATTCATAGAACCCCGCCAGCTTAGTTCCTTGCTAAGCATATTTTAAATGCGCAGTTTATTGAGCATACAACCAGTATTCCTAGTCCCCAATAGGGTTAGCTGGGTAAGCAGTAGGTACCTACTAAGTTAACCCTATTCTTAGCCACGTCTTCCAAAACATAGGCTTAGCAAGGAACTAAGCTAGCAGACTTATTATGAATAAGGGCCCTGCTCTTTGGCAGGAGACATTTAACCACTCTTTTCATCAGACTTTCTCCCAATGTGACCGTTCCAACACAGACATAAAAACAAAACGTACATGTCCTGATCATTAAGTTTCATTTTCTATGTATTGAAGGTAATTTCCTTGATACTTTATTTAAAAGAACATTCTTTAAAGGGACTTAGTAACATTGTCCAAATCCTCAAAATCCAGTTGGAATTCTAGCGGTTCCCTCATACCTTGTTGTATTGGTATTAACAAGGAAAGCATGGGACAGGTTTCAGTTTGTCAAATTTCCCTTTCGTTAAAAAGATATTTACGATTGAAGTGTTCAGATGTTAAATTATCCACTTAAGAGCAAGAGTTACAGTAAAGTAAGTCATGGAATGTATTAATTGAGTTATTTTTATACTTGTCTGACGATCCCTGAACATGTATTAATGAGGTCGAGGAGAGATATGTATACATTGGTTTAAAATACAAGATGTATGTCGACATAGCCTTCCAGAGGATTACTAAGCCCTCACAAGGGATTAATTTTAAGGCCTTGATATCCCCTTTATATCCTCTTTAGATAATATCCCTGTGATAATGTGTTTGCTTTTCACTCGTATTGTCCTTGGTTTGTGTAAATTTACAATATTTTTACTTTGTCTAACGTGTATCAAAATATGAGGGGTTTTACATAATGTAGACACAGACATGTGCAGATGGCTAAATTAAAGCTTTCCATCAATTTATTTTCCTTTTTCGTGGGATTAATTTTAGGGCCTTCATTTTCCCTTTATATCCTCTTCTAAAGATAATTCCCCGAGGTAAAATTATGCCTGTCTTTTTTGCACACCCGCAAACATCCTTATTATGTGAACAAATGCATCACACAGCAAACTTGCCTCACCTCAAATTATTAGGGGTTTACTTTATGTAATGTAATCATATACATATATGCAGATGAATATAATACTTCAAATACTACTCACTCTTCTTCCTGGGGGGTGTTTCACAAAGATTCTAAGTAAAGTTGAACTTACATGTACCTCTAAGTTGGACTTACCTCTAAGTTGGACTTAAAAAGTACTCATGTGTTAAAAGTTTATGAGCCCTGCAGAAACGCAATTTAGCAGAGCTCTTTTTAAAAATGTTTTGGATGGAATCTTTCTTGAACCAGAAATAACTGTTTTGTGGAAAAAATTGGCAGCACATATATAAAGAAGCCTCCAAACTACAAGATGGTACCGTAAAGCAGACCTCAATTTAGCAAACAAATCCCTTCCACCTTTCCCACTCTCATCCGACGATATGTATAATGCTATCCTTCAAACAAGAAATATGTGGTGTTTATAGACGAACAGAGACCAGATCTTGAAATGATCCGTTAGTTTCTTTAATAGCAAAGTCTGATAATGTAGTGTCTCCTCTTTATCCAAGTGTTTCTTATTTATGGGTCAGTGGGTATAGGTTGGACCTACACAATGGAGCCAGAGCATTCGGGCCATTCCAAGGTCTGTCACGCACCGACCCATCAGTGCATGAAAAGCAATATTAACCCATTCACTACAAGATTCTGAAATCCCCATAGACTTTGTACATACATGTAGCCCACCCGGTTCCCGTAAGCAATGCTCAAAATTAATGTTATTCCCTTATTTCCCAGTTGGGCAAGTAAAATAAGGATTTGCAGGATTGCAGTACCGTATTTGCTGGTGTATTAACTGCACCTTTTTTCAAAAAAAAAAAAAAAAAAAGGGGGTGCGGTTAATACACGACCGTATTAACCGCACTTTTTTTTTTTTTTTTTTAGGGGTGCGGTTAATACACCGGAGCGGTTAATACACCGACAAATACGGTAGTTCAAAACCTGAATTAGATAGCCCCAAACATTGAAATACATTACAAATTCTGTTATGCTTGCTTGCCCATTAGCCAGTGCTCAAAATTAGCACAGTCCTACTGGCCCAGGGCCACTAACAATAAGCTTCAAGCCACCAAAATGTCAATGCCAAATTTTATTTGCAACAATGGGCAACCATATTATAGTAGAATTGTGATTATTTTTCTTCTTTATTCGGGGCCACCAGATTTAGCTCTCGAGCCATTAGAATGGGAAAAATCTTTTACTTTCCCCGAATGTGCCTCAACTCAAGGGGAAAAAGTTAATTTCTAGCATTACAAGCAGGACCATTCCGGATTAACCCTATCAAGCCCAAACTATATTGGCGTTCCCAGGCCCAAGGGGAGGGGGGGGGGGGGGGGGGGGGGGCTCATAGAGCCCCCCTCTCTAATTCCTATATTATTTGATCAACGACTTTCATATTTGGCACACATGTCTAGCAGGTCAAGCTCTACAATTAGCAACCATCAAAATTTTGTCCGGTCACCTTATGAGGGCGATATTTACGATTATATGATGTAAAAACATAGAAAATGCTCTGAAATCCAACATTACTGAGCTGTTTTTGCCAGATGCCAGATGGACTGATTTATGTAGGCAAATTTAAATTGTTAGCATAATTATGCAATATTTCATATTCTAGAACATAGATCATGACATTTCTGTGGTATTTTAGGGGTTTTAGGGGCTCATTATGTCCCGCAAAGTAATTGTGGAGATGACCTTCAGATGAGTTAGCAAACACATTTCAGTACGATAATGCATATATTCGTGCAATTCTTCAAATTTTACCCTGATAACCTGATCCAAAGTAAGGTTTGTCATTTCTAAATGTTTGTAGACCTTATGATAAACCCCATTGGCATATTTATATCTTAAAAATATAAAAATACATCAAAACCTGATTTGTTATAATTATTATTTTCATTGTTTTTGTGCCATTTTGTCTTTAAAAACAAAGAAAAACAAAAGAATACTCAGGGAAATTAATTTCAGTTAATGAAAACCTGTTATTAATAATTGTTATGAAATTTGACTGGAAAAAACACAAACTTCAGTTGTTTTCTAAGATAAAAACAAAAAATTTCAAAAAAATGAAAAACATGCTCTTAAGTTTATGGTTACCATGGCAACGGAAATTGGCCAATCCATCAAAATTGTATACTAAAATGTTTGCAATAAGATTTTAGGAAAAGTCACCAAATTTGGTGAAAATCAAACAAGAACTGTAGAAGCAGTGATGGAAAATATGGTGGGGGGGGGGGGGGGGGGGGGTGGGCTCATTCAGCCCCCCCCCCCCCCCTTTGGCTTGATAGGGTTAAACCAGTTGTAAATCAGGGGTATAAGAGAAGAGCAGCTTTGTACTACGAGGAGTGTCACTCCTTTTAGATTATGTTTTGGGTATGTGCCACCTGAATCACATCCCCCCTTTTCATAAAATCATATACAATGCACATCAAAGCTTAGTAAACTTATAAAAATAGCACTTACAAACATTGACAAAGCATTGACATACATGTAGTTCTTTTTTTGCCTCTTTTTATGCCAGATGCATTATGTTTTTTAGTTGTCCGTCCGTCTGTACGTCCCGTTATCGCGATATCTCAAGAACCGGTTGGCAGATTTCCACCAAACTTAGTACATGTATGTATCTTGGGAGCATATGAAGTGATAAGATTTTGGGGTCATGAGGTCAAAGTTCAAAGGTCACAGGCCTCATTATACATGCAAAAATAGCACGTTATCACGATATCTCAAGCCCCAAAACTTTGTACATGAATGTATCTTAATGAGAGAATGAAGTGATTAGATTTTGGGGTCATGTGGGCTAAGGTCACATGGCTCATTGTATATGTGAAAAATATCTCTAGATTTGGTTGACAGATTGCCATATAACTTGGTACACGTTTGTATCTTGAGGAGCCAATGACCTGATTAGATTTAAAGGGTCCCTAGATCAAAGGTCAAAGGTGACTATGCTCATATAAATCGCGCAACGGCGGAGGCATCCAACTGCGCGCAGTTGAAGATCTATCTAGTTACTAACCTGTTAACCTTTCAAAAAGTTTTCTGAACTGTTCAATCAATTGACGACCATCTGATTTTGGTATAAGCCCCATCCAAATATTTACAATATGACCTGTTAACTAATCGTACAATCAATTAAACAATCATACTACCAGTCATTCATTTTTATGTAACAAGCCCCAACGAATGGGTTAAAAAATGAAGAATTCATGATAATTATGAACAAGTTTGAGTATGACTGAAAGTTCATGACATAATTGAACCTGAACTAAACATGTGCAGAAGATCAGATATATGCATGGTGCAGAGGGGAGGTTTCAAGAAAAGGAGGAAGAGAAGGTGGTTTTGCATTGAGATCAGAAGCAATCCCAGAAGTTTGTATGTCGGATGTGTGTCACTTGATTTACAGCCCCCCTTATTTCCCATTATCAAGCATTTAAAGGGGACCACCACGCAAAGAACAACACAGGGTTTTATGTTTGGTACCGTTGCTTGATAGAAATATATGTACGACACTTTGCAAAGGGTTGTGTTATTCATAAACAATGCAATTAATCACCGAAACTCACAGAACCAACAGGGCTGATGGTTCCGTAAGCGCAAAGGCATACGTTTGGAGACAATAGAAGCATGGTAGACGCGTACGTCCTAGACAGTGGACTAATCTTCATCTGCAGACCCATGAACAATTACCATAGTATCGTGATGGGTTTAAAAATTATATAATTTGTCTGGAAAGCAATTTTTCTGAGCTTGGTGGAATGGACTACTAAAACTATTACATTTCGTTTATAAGAATATTATTTTTGGGTGGCGGTTCCTTTTAAATTATCTATTGAATTCCCATGACGAGTTAGACTGTGAGACTGATAAGATTTAAAAGATTGAAGATGGTTTCAGGGAAGAACAACCAGCACAAGGGCTTTCTAGCTCAGTTGGTAGAGCACCGGTCTTGCAACCCGGAGGTTATAGGTTCAAATCACAGGGAAACCCAATTTTCTTTGCTCATTGTTATTAAGATTTTAAGATAGGGTCTATTGTATAAAGAGTTGCCTTAACATGTGACCGAAACAAAAATCAAATGCAATTTTGTGATAAAATGCACATCCAATGCATACAATTTGTGTTTGATTTCAAATGCAAATGCAAGTTATGCAATTTGAAAGGCATTTGATCGCGAATGCAATTTTGAATTTGATCCATGATCTAGCACAAAGATGTATTTAACCTATGAGTGCCGCAGCCAACTCGGGTCACAGCATTTACAATCAAATCTCCTACTAATACACACATTATGCACAATTTTAATGATCAGAGTGACCCTGCATTGCCGAATTCTGAAATACACTTTTAGTGGGGGCTCTTAGGTCATGGGGTGTGCACTTCCGGAAAAAAGTGTGAATTTTGGCACACAGATAGTTTAGACCTTCCTCTTCAAGAAATTTGATGGAAGCAATTTTGCACGGCCCATTCTTGGCCGCCATCTTGAATTTCAAAATGGCCGCCATCTGGCACATGTTTTCATCAATATCTCAGCAACTCAAACAGCTAGAGAGTTATTTTCAGTGGCTTTACCCACATAATGGGGGCCAACGAATCACCTGAATCGAATATCAAGACTTCAAATGGCAGCCATCTTGAATTTCAAAATGGCCACCATCTGGCACCTGTTTTCATCAATATCTCAGCAACTAAAACAGCTAGAGAGTTATTTTCAGTGGCTATACCCACATAATGGGGGCCAACGAATCACCTAAATAGAATATCAAGACTTCAAATGGCAGCCATCTTGAATTTCAAGATGGCCGCCATCTGGCACCTGTTTTCATCAATATGTCAGCAACTAAAACAGCTAGAGAGATATTTTCAGTGGCTTTACCCACATAATGGGGGCAAACGAATCACCTGAATCACATATCAAGACTTCAAATGGCAGCCATCTAGAATTTCAAGATGGCAACCATGGGAAGCATACATTAAACTCCATCTTAGAAACTAAAGCAATTACGGAGTTCATTTCAACTGATATGCCTATCTGTTTGTGGTCAACTTGTAACAATTTACCAATAGATGGAAGCAATTATGCACTTCCCATTTTAGCCGCCATCTTGAATTTCAAAATGGCTACCATCTAAAACCCTATTTTCTCCAATATTTTAAAAACCAGAACAGCTGGAGAGTTTATTTCAGCCGGGTACACTCACATTTTCTGGGTCAACGAATCACCTGGATCGTCTTCATAAGCTTCAAATAGTAGCCATCTTGAATTTCAAGATGGCTGCCACGGGTAGCTTATTCAATTATGTATCTCATAATAAAATCGGTCAGTGCATTTCGATGGGTATGCCCATCTTAGGTCGGAAGCAATTGAGCAATGTTGCTGATATATAATGATATAAAGATAATCTGAACAAAAAAGAAGTCTACTTGACAATTCGATTGATTAAACAAAAGTTATCGTGTAGGAGGTAGTTCAGAAGAGAATCAATGAGTGTACTAACCTACCTTTAGAGAAAAGCAGTAACATTCATTCGAGCATTATTTGAATACTAACTAAATGGAAAAAGTTTGAACATTTTGTTGACCATACAAATGTTCACTTCCTAATATTCGGTTCTCATCAACAGCCTTCGTCAGCTGTGCATGACCTGACTGTTGACCTTTCTTACAAAGTGATCAATTTTCTGTTCGTAGACGTCACTGCAGGTAGTTTGTTTCGCGCACTGTCTCTGTTCAGTGTGGGTTGAAATGCCAGGATGTAATACATGTGCAGATATCTTCCTTCACCCTTTTTGTATTGTGCCACATTTCCGAAATGTAGACCTTTTGCCAGTCCGACCTGATGGTCGGGAGACTCAATCACTCAATGTGGCCTGTTTTGAGACACTCCAGAGAGGAACGAATTGGGCGAATTGGTCTTGAGAGATCGCTACGTTTCTTTTATTTATGATTCACTCTATAGGACTGTTGTTTGATTCCTTGCAGCCAAATGGCTAGTAGTCCACCCTTTGCATGGAATTACAATGTATATACTACGCCCCGCAATTATGTTTGATGTTGTCTTTAGGCGGTACTAAGCTTTGGTGTTTTGTTCTTGTCGGCTTTAGAAACACCCTAACACCCGATTAGATTGAAATTCAGTTGATTGCATCTGAGACTTCTAATATCAGGTCGGATGGGTGTCATTTTGAGCATTGCGTGTTCCTCTCAGTGGGGTGATCCTTCTGTAGCTCTTTAAGCCCAAATATAGTTGCAACATACATACTAGTAATATGTTATCATCTGGACAGCCAAGGGATTGGTGATTACAATAATGGAACAAAGTAACA
Organism: Echinarachnius parma; assembly: GCA_037951105.1. Classification (NCBI taxonomy): domain Eukaryota; kingdom Metazoa; phylum Echinodermata; class Echinoidea; order Clypeasteroida; family Echinarachniidae; genus Echinarachnius; species Echinarachnius parma. The sequence continues at coordinate 286,966 of JBAMJV010000300.1, read as the reverse complement.
GTCACTCCTAATGTTTGTTAAAATAGGTAATTAGAGGTGAAATGAGACATTGGACAGCGAGTTGCTTTCCGATAAATCTTAACGTTCAGGCTACAATCAAGTTTGATCACTATCATGACTTGTGAAAGTGTCAAGGAACACTAACGACTTATCCTTCCCTTCGTTAGGGAACTAAAAGTGTACTCCTGCACAAATTGTTTCTTGAGTTTGGGATGAGGGTAACAATACCACCAAACTTGTGGTTTCGGTGCATTGTCAATGTCTATTTTTTCAAGTGTTTTATTTACAAATTTCATAGGATGGGAGTGAGAGGGAATATAATTGCTGCTTCACGGATGTGTTGGTAAAAGATCCATTGTAGCCAATGTATGTGGACCCTGTTTGTGTACATGTTCTTGCAGGGGTTAGAAACCTGGCTCGCAGATAAACTGGTCCAGACCTATCCTATTATATCTCCTCTTGTGTAACAGACATGTCACCACGTAGCCAACTCTCGATTAAGCGTAGAAGCTATCGAGAGTGGACCGTGGAAGACGAGAGCTTCTACCATTATGACGTGACTTTACGTACATTACGTACTTTGGTTACCATACACAAGTCAACACTTGAGGACACAATTATCTAGAGTTTATATAGGACCAGCATGATTGAATTATATTGTCCAACTCCTGGAAGAATGTCTACGCTGCGCAAACCGATACTTTGACTGCAATGACACTTTTGGCGAGCAGATCTTGAACTCCATTTATCCGGACATAGCGTTCCCTATCGAGGAGAAGGAGGGCATGTGGGCACTTACTTATGGTAGCTTGGAAGATTTATCAGGGAGAAATTTACACAGTTGGTTTATATAATATTTTCACCTCCAGTCACCTTTGTGAAGATTAGGAGTGATCCATACTTTGTTCATACCGATCCATATCAATCCCTTGAAACTCTCCACTTGTGGCTAATCTAATTGGGCTCTTAAAATAGGCCAAAGTCAACTAGATAAACCCATACTTAAAAGGACATATCATTCTACCCTACATCAAGTGTGCCTTAAAAGCTCTTTGAAGGAATTTGGCATCAAAGTGTATTACAAGCCGTCAAGAACATTACACCAAATCTTAGCAGCTCATAACGACATGTCTGAGAAAAGGAGCATAAATGGGTGGTGTATATGATTCCTTAGCATGGACAAACTACAAAAGGATGTTTGCAAGGAATCACATAGAGCAGATACGGAGCTGTCTCTCAAAACCATATTCGTAGAACACTAAAGCAAGAATTCAATCAATACAATGATTCACAAGATGGCTACCACCTGACATTTTTAAAAGCAAATCCAGGTAATTCAGTGACATCAATATTAAGTATAACCACTCAAATTAATTGTGTTGCAGTGTGATCTGTAGGAAAGAGCTTGAGCTGAATACAGTTCCCAGGGTGGCCATCTTGAAATGTATGATGACTGTCATTTTAAGACATCTATAAAGTCGTGGTGACCATTTTTAAATTGAAGATGGAGGCGAAAATGGCACTTGCTAAATTGCTTCCAACCACTGTGTGTGCATCTGACTTAGGTCTCTCAAATGTACTCTATGTTATTTATTGCGAACACCAGACTGCATACCCACAGTAATCTGCGAGACCAACAAAGCAACAGACTGTTGTTGTGTTGGTCTCGCAGATTTGAATCAAATCTATGTAGACTTATCATGGCGGCCATATCGAACTTCAAGATGGCTCAACCATTTCAAGTCTTTTAAGTCAATCCAGGTGATCTGTTGACCCCCAAAATGTGTTTAAAGCCACTAAAAAGAACTCTCCAGCCATTTTATTTTCTGAAATACACGCAAAATAGGTTCCAGATGTCAGCAATAATGAAATTCACGATGGCGGCCAAAATGGGTCTTGCTAATTATTTGCTTTCAACATCATGTTTCTTTCAAAGACAGACAAGTCGTTGGCATCAACAGAAAGGAATAGCAACTAGAGATAACTTTGAACCGTTTTTAGTTTCTGATTTAAAGAGTTAAATATGCTAATCCCCATGGTGGCCATCTTGAAATTCACAGATGGCTGCTATTTGACGCCTTTAAGGTGGATTCAGGTGATTCGTTGGACCCACATAAGTGGGTATAGCCGCTAAAATAATGCTTTAGCTGTTTTAGTTTCTGAGATAAAGGAGATAATTAAATGGGAAGTGCATAAATGCTTCCAACCATATATTGATTACAAGTTGACACAAGCAGACATACAGACAACAGGCATATCAGTTGAAATGAACTCCGTAATTGCTTTAGTTTCTGAGATGGATTTAAATATAGGCTTCCCATGGTGGCCATCTTGAAATTCAAGATGGCTGCCATTTGAAGTCTTGATATTTGATTCAGGTGATTCGTTGGCCCCCAGTATGTGGGTATAGCCACTGGAAATAACTCTCTAGCTGTTTTAGTTGCTGAGATATTGATGAAAACAGGTGCCAGATGGCGGCCATTTTGAAATTCAAGATGGCTGCCATTTGAAGTCTTGATATTCGATTCAGGTGATTCGTTGGCCCCCATTATGTGGGTATAGCCACTGAAAAAACTCTCTAGCTGTTTTAGTTGCTGAGATATTGATGAAAACAGGTGCCAGATGGCGGCCATTTTGAAATTCAAGATGGCTGCCATTTGAAGTCTTGATATTCGATTCAGGTGATTCGTTGGCCCCCATTATGTGGGTATAGCCACTGAAAAAACTCTCTAGCTGTTTTAGTTGCTGAGATATTGATGAAAACAGGTGCCAGATGGCGGCCATTTTGAAATTCAAGATGGCGGCCAAGAATGGGCCGTGCAAAATTGCTTCCATCAAATTTCTTGAAGAGGAAGGTCTAAACTATCTGTGTGCCAAAATTCACGCTTTTTTCCGGAAGTGCACACTTCGTCCCAAATATTGACTTAAGAGCCCCCACTATTTATATTTCGTAGTCATTCATCATTTTAGAGTCAGCACTCACCATTACCCCATTCAAGACTGCATGGTGTCGAAAAAAATTGAAGGCTTGGGTCTATGGAAAATACATTTGTGTACATGTATACCGAAATCAATCAGTCCTGATTGGGTTTAATATACAGTTGTTAACTGGTGGTGGAGGGAATATCACGGATTATTACACATACAGGCTAGTTTTCCGATTCAATAAATCATGTATTTTGTTTCCGTCTCAGGTTTGTTCATTATTGTTATGATATTACCATCGTAACGTGTATTATGTAGCTCTACAAATGTGTATTTGCGAGTGCAATATCAGACGATATTACCCCTCCATGGAGCTGATATTCAATCCAGCGCGGAAGTGCGCAAATTCATACGCGCGTTTATTAATGGCTTTGCACGTTTCTAATTGTGACGTATGAATACATTTACGCACCTCTGCTATAGTACGCGCAAATGGCCCTTCATGGGTTGAAAATGTTTAATCAGTAATTTGAGCTTAATCCAATGCATTGGTCTTCTTCACTGAACAAGACGGAGTAAGATGTATGTTTTTGTTTATTTATGTTTTGCTCTGGATAGTATGTATAATAATAATAATATTGACTGGCTTGTTCTTTCGTGATATATCTGAAATATTGCATTCGCTAGGATCATATTGCACTCGTCTTCGACTCGTGCAATATGATCCTAGCGAATGCAATATTTCTGATATACCACTCAAGGCCAGTCAATATTATATAAATGTTCCATCCGAGGGATTTTAAATGCTATTGAGGGAAGATTGTAAGTCCCGAGACGGAGTCGAGGGACTTATTTTCTTCACGAAATAGCATTTTAAATTGCGAGGGAACCTTCCATGATTTTCCCGGCAACAAAGTTAACAACTGTTATATCATCTGGCTAAATCTGGGGGCTAATACACATTCATGCATTGAAACTGAAATCGGTCAAAAACAACATACGGTACCTGTACTTTGTACGTATACCTTTGGCTCTCATTGTGACGTCATAATACAATCGGAAAATTAAACGAGATTTAAATGAAATTTAGATTGAAGTTTAATTATGATTCTACGAAGTATAGGCCTAATATGAGGAATCAGGTAGGACGCACATCTGTTGCGGCCGAAATAGCACCACATTTTTGTAGACAATAGGTTTTCTATTGATATGCAAATGAGCTCTCGCTCCCCCGTGTATATATACGCCGCGGTATCGCGACAACGCCATTTTTCAAAGAAAAGGCTCGCCCAACTCCACAAGGGTACGGGTCTTATTACGCCATAGACGTGATAGAGTATACGAATCCCTGGCACTCAAAGTGTAAAGAATCTTCGATAAGTTTTACACCCCAGTCAATCCGACGGATAGTAGGGCGGGTACCTGATTCCTCATATTAGGCCTATACTTCGTAGAATCATAATTAAACTTCAATCTAAATTTCATTTAAATCTCGTTTAATTTTCCGATTCTACTTCGTATGGCCTAATGAATCGGAATCAGGTAGGACCTTCAAAGCCAGAGTTGGGGAGCTAATACTACGCACGACAGTAACCAGAACTGTCGTGCCCGATAGACGAGTCACGCGGACGGCCAAATCAAATCCATTCTAAATCAGTGCCCGTAAGAATACAGGTACCGTACATCAATAATATAGCTTGCACTAATACAGTCATGATGTCCGCGCAAACATTCCACGAACGGACAAACGCGACGCGTGCCGTGCGTCCGCGTGATCCTGCATACCTGTACAGTAATCTCGGGATCGAATAATACGATCCTCGGAATAAGGAGCTAGACCTCCAAATCAAAAAAAAGCTTTATCATCTAAATTGAGCCAATGTATTTCTCTTCCTCTGGTTGTTATCAATCACTGGAGTCGAGAGTGAGGGAGAGTCTAAACTCAAATATAGAACTACGAGATCTAAGTACGTACACGTGTACCAAATAACCTTTATATTCCAATAAGGAAAAAAGACAGTATGATTCAGCAATTCCGAATGTTCACGATCCCAACGGAACATGCAGTGCCACTGCACACGGAATCCATACTATTATTTATGTGAGAAAAGCAGTGTTATTCTGCATTATAATGATTTTATCCGTACCATCAGTGACAATCACCACTTAACGTTTGGAAGGCCCTAATTTCAGCAAAAGCTCTTTCAGGCGGTTTCTCCGCCTGTCCGTAAGGATTGATTAATCCACTTTATACATCTATATCCTCCGACGACCACAGCCCGAGCATACAGAATCAGTCATGAACGGGATAAGACAATAATGCCACTGACCCAAAACGTATAGTATATTACATATTACAAATGAACGCAATATCACAAAGCGTTCGCCACACAATAGGGCGGCACGATAACAAACGCATCGTTGACTATCAAGGCGACAAGATTGGCGCCGTACTACCATGCTGCAATTGGATCCAAACATTGTGCAATTAACCTTATGCCATCGACCTACTGATCGTGCTGATGGCCTATGCTGATGCATACCGATGGGGCTTAAATTAAAATGCAGATAATGCTAACATACCGGCGCCCAATATGAAAGTCGTACCGGCGGTCCGAATTACCAATTTCGAAAAAAAAAAAACAACAACAACGAAAGTCACTCGAGGTTTTTCCAAGTGTGTTGCTTCTAAAGTACCTTATACAAAGGTACACACGACCGTTATACCAAAGCGGTCTTAATCAAGAGTGTATAATCAATAACCTGTGCCATCCGACCCGGAACGAGCCCAGCGATCACTCAAAACAAACTAACGTAAGATATTGTAGTAACCCCGAGATAAACCAGTATCCGAAAGCTACACCTGTCACGTGTAATGCGTCAACCATGCCAAGGAAATCGAATGTATACGCTTCCTTTGCAAAAACAATTCGAAAAGTATTCAAACCAGCTTCTGTCCGCACGTACGACTGACCAATGCTGAAACGCACATTGACACATGATTGTGCAGTACTTCTAAAGAATGGATCATAAGGCGCTAGTTCCGATATGAACACGCCCCAAACAAATTACGTAGGCGTAACGACTAGGGCATTGAATCACGATAATGCCATATACTATATATAATAGATCGATCACCTGGCGTCAAAAACGCCAATCAATAGATCACGGCAAATAACCTAGTTCCGCAAATTGATTCGCACGAACGACTGCCGAATCTCCGTCAACGTCAGTATGAATAAAATACTGCAACACTCAATTCATTGTAGCGGGACGATAACACACAACCGTCAACACAGATACGTGTCGGCATTGCCGTGCCTAAACAGAACGCATTGTTCAGATCCGACTGTCAATTGTCGCAACCTATGATATAGGGGCAACAAAGTATGTTCACACCTTGAACATTGTTCACTCATGTCCACTTTGTATCGCTATAGAAGTGAACGATACTGTAGTCATGCAGAACGAATAATGATGTGTTCTCAAACTAAAATATCCACCTACTCGGATATACATCCTTTCAAATTGGAACACATAACAGGGCGAAGCAACACGAACAAAAGGAGTGGTATGGTGATAATCTTCTCGCCTGATGAACTACCCTGGAGTGCGACAACTATAAGACAAATGCGGGTGGAATGTGTCGTGCTTAGCACGCCATCGCTTCATCATAAGGTTAAGTCAGACGGGTCCACCATTATGTCTTGCCACTATAACATGAGCTCTCAGCCGTACTGGGACTGTCTTCAGAGAGGTATCCTATCCGGAACCACTTAGACAGCTTTACTTTGCATTGTTTGGTAATGAAAAACGTCCGGTTTATCCTTGACAATGGCTTGCCTAATTCTGGCAAAGTCAAAAAGGCATAAGAATAGTGCGTAATTCCACTAAGACATGAGAACAATTTACATGATGCGATAAAAGGGGAGGACCCCTGTACTCATATCGTGAAACTAGGCACGGATGACCGGAGATAAAACTGTACACCTTCACACAATACAACTGCACGAACATCAAGACCGCACAGACCGGGCCGGGAGCTTTTGCATTCACACTAAGAGGCGCCCCATTGATAACACTCAATAGCAAGTATCCATGGCTACGTGCGCCAAAAAGCGAGCAATATACTGACACGCGCCCAGGGCGGGGCATTGGCTCACAGCCAAACGCCCTTGTATTGTAACTCCTCTTACAATTTAGACGAGCAAAAATAACCGTCTTCAAGCCAAACAAATGACCCGTCATAATCCGCGTGGACATACCACGATCCGCCCAAATAAAGGCTCCTTGAAATGGTCGACATGTCAACAAATGACTAATCAGAGGATGGAGCGTCGTTAAGCTGAACGACGGTAACGATGATAGCACCAAATTAAATCTTGGTGCATAAAATGAATACTGAACCGCATACCAAATCACCTAATAACTTGTGGTGGTCATATACCGCATTTCCCATGACAGTAATGTTTAAACGAAAACATGATAATCAAGATGGCGGCTGGGCTAAAATTCAGGTTCGGGTATAATCAGATACCTTTCAGCACGTATACATGCCAGTATAGTCATATCGTTTTAAAACCCCAACAGCCAAGCTGGCTGGTAGGCTAAAATTCAGTTTCCGATACCGAAAACACCAGCGCCCGGCAAATAGGGCAAAACTGATATCCTGTGCCCATTCAAAGGTCGACACCATGATTGGTGCGCCCTGCATCTCACGGTATACACAAGTCGACAGAACTAGCCGTAAAATGGTCAGCGCAAATGCGTCAAACTGTAAATATTAAGTACATGGCCGTTCTAAAATTCATCCATTACACCACCATGTGTAAGTTGGGCATAGCCAGTATATAAAATAAGGCACTATGTAGTTTCATTATCGGTTCTAGAATAACCAATTCCAATCAGGCACAAATGGCCATAATGTAGTATGATCATCCACGACCATTCCCAATCCGTATAGACTCGAACGGTCTCTATCTCACGACTGCAGCGGCCACTTGCCGCGAGTATACCGTGGATATGGGCCCCGGTTCATAGAACCATCTGATCACACATCGACCAAGTGGGGTTGTAACATGGCATGTAACATCATGTAACATCAAATACATTACCATTATTCCTTTCGGTCGATAACTATGGTGTGTGGGATAAAAATCACACCGAATGAAAGAGCCCATTCGAGTCCACATGCATGTACATGTATATAACATCGCCTTATTTCAGGCCGGGATATATCTCAGATAACCCTCATCTAGTAGCCATTCCATGGCTTCTCATACCAATATACAGCCTAGGCTAATACAGTAGCCGGCTCAATCGAAAGTGGCCCAAAGCGGCTTCATGGCTCTACCTCAAAGGGAGCTGTGTACATGCTGGCCTTAATAACAATAAGGTAGATGCTCATGTCGGCCCCATCTCCATCCAAGCTCCTGGTGTCTCGATCGGCTAAGGCCCCGTACTCCGGTTCCAGCAGCGGGTAGACCTATCATCAGAGGTGGGTAAATCCAGCACCCAGCGACGGGTAGATCCAGCATCAGCGACGGGTAGATCCAGGCATCATCAGCTGGTGTATCGATGGCCGATTTTGACGTACAGATTCTCACCTGGTCCCCTGACGGGGCATACAGGTAGCGGTTGGCCGTCTCTCCCCGGCCGCCTGATGGCAAAATAGGGAGCTTCAGCTGATAGTAAACCTGGTCCCCTCGCGGGGCATACAGGCCTATCCACCCGGTCGCCTGACGGCGCATTAGGGTGTGCTGGTAGGTATGCGGTGAAAGTGTAACTTCAAGCCGGCGTATATGTTAGCTAGTAGTAGAAAAGGCTTGAGTTGAAGACGAGGATCCAGACGAGCGTGTAGAATAATCGGTGCTACTCGGCTACACACAAATATACAATGGCGTTGTCGCGATACCGCGGCGTATATATACACGGGGGAGCGAGAGCTCATTTGCATATCAATAGAAAACCTATTGTCTACAAAAATGTGGTGCTATTTCGGCCGCAACAGATGTGCGTCCTACCTGATTCCGATTCATTAGGCCATACGAAGTAGAATCTCTTTTGCAGCGCGCGCCATGCGGTGTCATAACTCTCTGGCCATGGTGTAATACCAAATTGACACCCCAGTCATGTGACCGTGTTTAGCCAATCAACGACGCATATTTTACTAAGTCAGATGATATTTAGTAATATCGTCTTGGTGATTTCGTAGTGAACATGAAACAATGAAATACTTCCTGTTGCTTACCTGACTAATGCCTCTGTAACCCATTTCGTCACTGTTTATTTTCTGTGTAACGTGCATTTTCCAGTGACCCTACCGCCTAGATATTTTTATTGACAGTCCTGAATGGGTTAACTCATTTGAAACTTATGTGTTTGGATAAAAATTCATTTTCCATAGACAGTCCAAGTATTTTTAGGACCAGTCTTTACAATAATAGTTAACCCATTCAAGTTGCTGAACCTAGTCCAGGACTTGTTGGACCCCAGTCCTGGGCCCTGTTGCAGGAAGAGATACAATCAATTGTAAGTTACAATTAATTGTAAGTCAGATCATGTGACTAAATGCGCAAATATGATTGGTTCAAATGCGTACTGACTTGCAATTAATTGGAACTTTATAATCGATTGCAACTTCATCGATTGCAAGTCTTTCTGCAATGGAGCCCAGGGACCAGGACTTGTTGGATCAGTCCTGAACGGGTCAACCCATTGCCTACACTACAGAAACAAGGCGTACTATATATATTACAATGTCATTTTGGGGAAATTTGAATCTGGCAGGGAGCCCAGGGACCAGGACTTGTTGGATCAGTCCTGAACGGGTCAACCCATTGCCTACACTACAGAAACAAGGCGTACTATATATATTACAATGTCATTTTGGGGAAATTTGAATCTGGCAGGGAGGGGGTTAAGTTTTGTGACTGCATAAAACTTACATCAAATTGAAAGTCATACCCTAGTCATACTTCCTCTGCAAACTACATCTGGACATAAGCACAACAGATGCCCAAGGTAACAGAGATTTGATTGAATAAATGCAGATAATCCATGGCATAATAATTGTTGCGACTTTAATCCAGAGACATGTTCTGACCTTATTAGCTTGAAGTGTGTCACATATAGATCTGCAAAGTTCACATTCACGTTGGATGACACAAGTTAAAGTGATCTAAACATTGTTCAAATCCTTAAAAAAATTACCTTGGAACTCTTTGCGATTCTCTCATACCATGTTGTATTTGTATTCACAATAGAAGCATGGAACAGGTTTTGGTTTTTCTAATTTCCCTTTGGTAAAAAGATATTTACAATTGAAGTGTTCAGATCTTCAGTTATCCACTGGAAAGTTATAACTGTGTACAAAGTCAGAGCGTGAGTTAGCGAATATCACTTTGAAATTTTCGCTCATTACTCGGGCATATACTGACATTTTGACACATTACCTTGTGGACATCAGATCACAAACAGTCATATGTTATCACCCATCCATCACTTTTGCACATCTCAACAAAGTTACTAGATCCCTTTAAAGGCATCTAGTAACTTTGTCTGAATCTAACAAACTATAATGGTCGGATCCTCACTTGCCTTGTTGTGTCCCACTTATAGATTAAAGTATGAAACCAGCTTTGTTTTTTGCTTCATATTTCCTCTCCGTTTACAAGATATTAATGATTTAATTTTTAACATATTCTTGGGATCATTTCAACTGTCGACAAACTTCTGGCAGCGAGTTTATTAGCAAATAGCACTTTGCAATTTTGCTTGTTACTCGGGCATATGACATTTAAACATGTTATTCAGTGTACATATCAAATCACTGCTTAATGCACATATGTTATCAACCCCTTGTTTTAAATATTTTTGCATATATAGTGAACATAGTTACTAGATCCCTTTAATTGAAATGACACATGAATATAAAAATATATATATGTATTGGATTATTGGTGACAAACTTTTAACCTTTGCGGTTGCCTAGCAAGTGATTTTTGTTCTATAATAAAGAGTCCACAGGAAGTGGTGGTCTTGACTGATTGATGATGATAATGAAGTCATTACATTTCTGCATCGTTTGAGTTTTGGAAACAAAATATAACTCAGGTAATGCAGGGCTCCACACTTACCTTTTTTTGCCAGTGGCCCGGAAGAGAAATTTACTGACCCAACTTTTTACTATTCAAAATATCACTTTTCCCTGATGAAATCTGTGATATAGATGAAGCATGACATGGAAGAAAACAAGATTTTTCTAATTTTGTGAATGTTGGGTTGAAAATCTGCTTGCCCGATCGGGCCACCAAAATATGACATTTATTCATTTTTGCTGGCCTGAAGTGCAATTTCACTGGCCCCGGGCCAACGGGCCAGTGCGAGTGTCGAGCCCTGGGTAACGACAAACATGATAGCAAGAAACCAGCTTCCTCAAGCATTCTTCAAAGATATCAAATACCCTGTCTAAATTGGCCCAAATAGTCTGGGTGACGCCCTGACATCACCCGGGTGAGATCCTACCCCATTCCTATTAAGACGGTTCAATCGGGGTAACGTCAGGCCTACGTCATGGTGAGTTTCAACCAAGTCGGGCCAGGGTGAGGTCCGGACGTCTTTTATACGCTCACCCGGGTGAGGTTTTACGCGGGTGACTGAACGAAGCGTATTAAGCCACCGTCCACAAGTTCACCCCGTGTTTTGCGGTTAGAGCACCAACTGTTTCTCACCCTGATGTAGCCAGGGTAACATCGAGATAAGGTCTATTAAGACGGGACTAAAAATACTGTCCTCCTTCTGCAATCCAAGCAATAAACTTCATATCATTTTTTACAGAGATCCACCTTTTTGGACTGTTGATCTGCAGTCCTTTGCAAGTTATCGCTGGCCCAGTGTGAACATGCATCATAAAAAAGTTCTGTAGAACCTCTGAGGCATATTTGATATTTTAATTAACCCGTTCACTACGAGATTTTGAAATCTCCATAGACTTTGTACACAACCCACCCGGCTCCCCTGGTCAATGGGTTAACAAGCCTTTAGAACTAGATATCAAACTATAGTTATTTTAGCCTTATCAATAAGGCTTGTTTATTATGTGTTAAGAACGTAGGTTTTCTTGTTTATCACGATAAATCTATAATATTGTTGACACAATCCACCTTTTTGTGATTGTTAATAGCCATAGCTCATTGCTGGTCATCACTATAGCCCTGTATATGACCAGGGCCTAAAAAAACTAAATTATCATTCATATTAAGTTAGCAGTCCCCGACTAGCCCTATTTCAAGTCTGCTACATGTACTCCCCAACACATGCATGACTAAACCTACAAGTTCTTGACTTACAAAACCCCATCCCTTCCCTGGCGCATGGTCATGTGACAGGATAACAGCCACGTTGCCGTGGCAATGCAGGATGACTGTAAACAAGAGAGAGAAAAAAAAACACCTTGTATGAAGTACATGGATGTATGGGAGAAAATAAAAACGGTCAGTAACAAAATAAAAAAGAGTACAATTTGTGTCAAAAAGGAAAATAAAATTCCCCTGTGTGAATGTTGAAGAACCGCAACTCTTTCCCCCTGCTAAGCTTCTAGACCTGGGATAGTGCAAAAATATAACCATGAAGAAGACAAAATAAATTGTGAATATACCTGTTGCCTTTTGCTAAAATATATATATTTAATATATATCGTGATATTCAGAGTGGTGCCATATGGTTTTAATTTGATTAAATATGAAGCATAGTTTTGATTTACAAAATGGAAAATAAAAAATAAAGAAGAGTAGACAAAAAAAAAGAAAAGAAAATTAAAGAGAATTTAAATTGGCAACAATATTCAAGTTTGACTGATTGCCATAAAATAACAACAACAACAAAAGAATAGAAAGTAATTGTGTGTAAATTAACCTGTCCCCCAATATAGAAACCACAAGGTTCCCTCCCGTAGGCAATGGGTTTAAAAAGAAAAGGCGAAATCCCATGTGAGGAACTGTAACTCTTTCCTCCTGAGTACATTATACTCTCGAAGCAGGCAGGTAGAGCTGGGATGATTAAAAATACCTACAAATTGGCCCTAAATATGTGCAGAGATGCCAAGTAGTACGGTTTTGTCGTATTTAGTACAATTCTTGCTACGGTGTATGTAATTATTCTTTCATTTTTGTCTTTCTTCAAATAGCAATGGTCGGAAAACGGCAGAAAAATAACATTGAACCCTGATAAACTATTTCTTAAGATGCATATTTTAAATATAACACAAATTAATAAAACAAACCCATTAAAACTAACATGTAGAAGAACAATTAAAAGAAGAAAATAGAAAAATACCACATGAGTATACTATCGAAGCTAGTTAGAGGTTGGATGTTATTAAAACCTGTAATAAAGAACTGAGCATGTGATATTTGAATGGGTATGGGTCGATAGAAAATGCCACTTGTACCTAAAAATCAAATAATCATCAATGGCACAAAAGAGAGAAGAATTTGCAAACAGAATATAATTATAATCAATGAACCTTCACGCTATCCCACAATGCAAATCATACTCTCAAAGATATTAAAGCTGGAAATGATATTAACACCTGTAATAAAGAACTGAATGCGAGACATTCAAATGGGTATGGGTCGATAGAAAATGCAACTTATACCAAAAATCAAATAATCTTTGATAGCTGAAAGTGAAGAAATTGCAAACACAATCTAATTCGATACAACGAACCTGCACACTTTCCCACATTACTAGTCATACTCTAAAAAAGCTATCATGGCTAGAATGATATAAACACCTGCAATTTAAAGAACTGAGGGTGAGACGGGTAGAAAGGTATGGGTCGATGGAAAATGAATGTTACACTCAAATCAAATAATCTTCATTGAATTAACAAAGGAAAACTTTAGAAACACGATATAATTTTATAGAAGGAACCTTCTCAAAGGTGACTGAGCATGTATAGTCTGCAAGAGAGAATCATTGTAATCCCCCCTCTACCCCAGTGGCGTAGCTACGGGGGGGGGGGGGGGGGGGGGGGCACGGGGGGCCTGTGCCCCCCAATAATTTTGAAAAAACAATAGAAAACATAAGGGGCCATTTTTTGAAAATCAAGGAAATATATAAGGTGTGCCCCCCCAATAATTTTGCGTGCCCCCCCCCAATCAGTCCGACCACGCTATGCCACTGCTCTACCCCCTCCCCTACTATACCATGAATGCAAGGAAAGTGAACTTTCTACCAAATAATGTGAATCATACTCTCAAAACTTGCATAACTTAATGGGATCGCTATGGATATTTTGAACCCCCCCCCCTCTTCCAACACTTTCATCAGACAATGTTTGTCTATTCTCCGCGCATTGCATGTTTCTTTTATAACCCATTGCCTATAGATGGGAACATGGAGGGTCTTGTGTATTGCAAAATCTAGTAGGGAAAAGGTTCATATTGTATGTATACACATTTTTTGAAAGCCTCTGTCTCAAGGAGTCATACCTACTTGCAACACTAACAGTTGGTTTTGTATTAAAGGTAAAAGGAATTAGGAGCCCCCCTCTCCTACTTCCGCTTCTCCATTTCTGTTGTGATTAATTGTTTGTTGTTGAAGCGCTTCACACATGTTCTCAACTCATCGAAAGATGAGTCATACTGGCAAATCTGACAGACCTGGGATAGCTAGAAAGGGATATGTTAATCCCCTCTTCCGTGAACCTTTTTAATAAAATGTACACAGCACGCTGCACCTTTCTGTAAAAATTATTTTTCTAGAAAGGGAGACATCAAAACCCCTCCCCGCTAGCTAATTCTTTCCATTAATGTGCATGATACACTGCACTTTTCTTCAATATCGTCTCATTGTAAATAATCGTTATTATAGAGATTGTGTCAAACGTTTTTTTAAAAACATGCATGGCATGCAGCACTTTTCGTCAAGATAGTCTATTCGATTTTAATTGTTGAGAGACGAGTCATACTCGCAGACCTGGTATACTACATGTAGAAAGGGACATCTCACCCCCCCCCTCCCCCTCCCCCCTCCCCCACCCACCAACAAACTTCTTTCTTTAAAATGTGCATGGCACGCGCCAAAGTTCTTCAATATTATCTAGTAGTTTTTAATCGTTGAGGGGCAACTCGTATTCACCGACAGACAAGTACATGTGTTCTTAATGCGCAAATCTGATTGGTTGAAACGTGCACATTTTCAGACTCGCAATCGATTGTATCTGTTTCTGCAACGGGGGCCCTGGATTACCAGAAAGGGGGGATGCATGGCACGCAACACTTTACATCTCTTCAACTTCACCGGCTTGTTTTGAATTATTGTCAGACAAGTCATACTAGAAAGGGAGATCTCAATCCCCCCCCCCCCCCTTCCCACAAACTTATTTTTTAAATGTGCACGGCGCGTCACGCAGCACTTTTCTTCAATATCGTCAACTGCTTTTTTGGGGGGCTTGTCGAGAGACGAGACGTAGGAACGCATGGATCGATCACTCCGAGGGTTGAGTCAGTGAGACGAACGAACGTGAGCGATGATATTGCCTTCTTGGAGAGGATATACTCATAGTTCTCTCTCTCTCTCGTTTTCTTTGAGGGGATATAATATATTCTGTGCTTTCACATTTTCGTCTTTGAGGGGATATAGTGTACTCAACTCTCTCTCTCATTTTCTCTTACTTCTAGTACGGGGCTTTCTCGGAGGGGGAATATATATTCGGTGCTCTCTCACTTTGAGTGCTTTCTCTTGCTCCTAAGCAACATGTGTCAACGTCTGCGCACAAGGAGTAAATGCATAGTTTAAAAAAATTAGTTTCTTACTGGGAAGTGTCTGAGAAAGCAATGGACTGCAAACTCTGCATATAGGAAATGCATTGTGTGAATTACCTAATCTGTGATTAAAATTTGTTTTAACTAAATTCATTAACAAATGGTTGTTATCTAGTTCAAATGTGATAAAGTTTTTGGAGTACATGCATCATTACCTTTTCAATTGGAATAATACTTCATCAATACTTTCAAAGAGGTGGATAGCATTTAATTGAGGTAAGTTAATATCTTTATAAATACATGTACTTCCATATTCTTAACTGTAATTGTAATTGTAGTGGAAAACATAGTGTTTGTTAATTTAATTGCGCATCTATAGTCATTGCATTATTTTACTAATTAAAAAGATATTAAACATTTAAAGTACATGTTGCCTGTTCAATTGGAAAAAAATACTTAATTTATACAAAATGTGCATACTCTTGAAAGAGTGCATGTGGAACAGCTAATGTATGTGAGGAATTAAAGTTAATTGTCCTTGAAAATATACTCCGCAAAAAAAGAAACTGGACACTTGTATAAGTTGAAATATTTCATATTAATGTACGATAAAGTGTACATGATCATATATCAAATTAAAGGGAATTTAGTCCTCTACATGCAGGGTATAACTTAAAGGTGTAATCGTTCATGCATGAAATGCCATGGTCAATTAACACTAGCAAAGTCTGTTTTCAAAAATAGCAAAACAATGGAGGACCACACCATTCGACTGAAATGATAGTAAGCGTTTCACTTAAAACAAGATGAGCGGGGCAAGTAAATTATGACATTATTCAACTTTATTGTAATGAACAAACTCTGGAAATACAAATTTGTCAATAAAACAGGGCCAGGTTATGAGAGCATTATCATACTGGTCTGTATTACAGGCATGAAGCTTGTCTATTTAATGTGTCCCCTGCAATTTTAACCATAGTTACCTAGAGAAATGTCATGCTAAACACTGCCCAAATGTTTGAACAAGGGTGACTTCAGGTTTTGAAGATCTTTGGACTACGGTATAATTCTTGAGAAGAATTTATACCATTTTCATGCTGAAATAAGGGCACAAACTGTGGTTTTGACTAATAAAGCTTTGCCATGGAATTCCCCATTTTGTTACTTTTGGATGAAAATAACACCTACAACGTTCACAATTTGTCTTCATGTATACTCTTAATTGAGATGAAGATAGAAAAGGTCACATTTGTAATGAAAAAATATGCCATCTCATGAATATAGCGTTTTAGATTATGCTTATCAACATTTATTATGGTTGAGTCGATGTTCCATTTTTGCTATTTTTGAAAACAGACCTTGGTGTGGTTAATTGACCGTGACAAGTCATGCATGAATGATTACATCTGGATTTCATGCGAATATTGAAGAGGGTAACTTTATCTTTAATTTGGTATACAATATCATATATTTGATCGTTAATGAATACGAAATATTTGGTCTCATACAAGTGTCCAGTTTCTTTTTTTGCGGAGTATATATGGCATCCATGGATGCTCTTATATTGATTATATAAAATTTGTTGGTATTAAAGGGGACCACCAGGCAAAGAACATCACATAATTATATGTTTTGGTACCCTTTTGTGATGTCAAATAGATACCCAACATTTTGTAATGGGTTGTGTAATTCATAAACAAAGCAATTAATTTCCTCCACTTACGGAACCACTATTATTTCCTGGTTCTGTACGGGCCAAACATTTGCGAGTCCGCCAATGCTATTCACGCGTCCGCCAATGCTATTCACGCGTACGTTTGGAGACAATAGAATCCCGGATGATTCGTTCGCTCTGGACAAAGTAGTCTTCGTATATATGCAGACCCATGAACGCATGCTTTTAGGATGGTGATGCATTTTCCAATTATATATTTTTTTCTGGAAACATTTTTTTGTGACATTGTTGATGGAATGGATTACTAAGGATGTTACCTTTCATTTATAAGAATATTATTTTTGGGTGGTGGTACCCTTTAAGGATCTTAGGGATCTTGAGGAACATAATGCTTTTGTTTACATTAAGATGGACCCTCATAAGGTAATCTATTCATTTTTAACCTCATGTCAAATAGAGATAGTGACTGACCTTCCAAAGAAAAAGATTATTAGTTTCCTTAATTTTTGAAAGTATATTTAATAACTTGAAATTTAAAAATGTTGCAGCTGACTACAATACATAAAGTTGAACAAAAGAAAATAACATTTCAAAAGTTCAAAATGTATACAAAATGAGCTCATCTTGATTTACATCAATCATTTGCATGCTACGTTGTATTTGATGATGGACATTAATAATTTGCTCAATTTTGACTCCTTTTGTGAGGCTAATTGTTGATGGCTTCACCAGATTTCGGGGGGAAATGAGACCAATTAGACCCTGGTTCCGCAACCGTCAAAAGACTGGGAATTTGTGTTGTCAGACTTTGAATAGTGTAAAACTTTAGCTGTTTTCATCGGAGCAAATTTGTATTGTATTTTTTTCATTTAGTTTAGTTTCTCCTAGATTTAGAATAAAGTGAACCGCATTTGTCTCCTTCATGCCTCATTTACATGTACAAACAAATTAAAATTATTATTTGTTAACAATTGATACAATATCGCGCCATCAATCTAGAAATTCTATTTTAAGGCACATTATACTGTACAATATGTAGCAGAGCTACCTTGCAGGCGCATCAAGCATTTCAAGGAATACATTCCTGCCAGGTACCCATTTACTACACCTGGGTTGAGAGCAGCAAGTGTGGATAAAGTGTCCTGCTGAAGGATACACGTGCCGTGGTTGGGAATCGAACCCACAATCCTCATAATGAAAGACAAAGCCCGAACCAATATACCACTGACACTCCAACTTTAAGGCATTTCATGTAGGCATTGTACAAATTATGAATCAATAAAATGGAAGGAATTCCTTTTGTCAGTTTTGCGGATCAACAACTGGGTTCATGAAGGCATGTTTGTGTCATTTTTGTTCTATTGCTCCTGTGTTTAAAAAAATTAAGACAAACATGTAGAAAGATTTCTTAGGTTTTGGATTGAGACATAAAAGTTGTTTCTTTTTCAAGTTATGAATAAGTATTTTTGAGCCATACAAATACAAAGATTGCCAAGAATATTCTCATTTAAAAATGAGAGGATTTAGAGGAAGATTATATTGCATTGCCAATTAATTAATTATCTTGAAGTTTAGCTAGCATTGACATATAGTAATCAATTTTTGTTTAAAAAAAATGTTCTTTAGTATTGAGGGGGCAGAAATATTCAGCTTGCCCACTTGCCTCCTAAAGTTCAGTTATTACTGAAAGGTTTTTAGAAGCGCAAACTGTTTGATAGATATGAGATTTAAGATTTAAGATAAGAAAAGATCAGATTTTGAGGATAATTTCTTTCAAAAAAGGTTTTCAAAGAAAATATGATTAGGGGAAACTGGGTTGCAGCTGAAAGATAATCTGCCCTTGAAGTTGAGAAGCGAAAAATGTGGATGAGAGATCAGGTGACATTTTTGTAATCAATATTTCCTTAAATGTTTTTTAAAAATATTTTGTACATTGAGCGGAAAGAGAACCAGTTTCATGCTGACTGTCTCCTTGAAGTTATTTTGTCCTAGATGGCGAAAAATTGTGGATGAGAGATCAGATGACATTTTTGTAATGAATATTTCCTTAAATGTTTTTTTGAATATTTTTTACATGGAGCGGAAAGAGAACCAGTTTCATGCTGACTGTCTCCTTGAAGTTATTTTGTCCTAGATGAATTCTAATTGAGAAGTGAAAATGTTTTATAGATTGCAGATACGATAACAAGAAGTTGGGTGTAACAACTTTGTGAAAGGTTTTCAAAGATTATTGTTTATGTTATTAAATTTGAAATTTTGTTGTTGTTGATAGATTGAAGATAAGATAACTATAAGTTGAGTTTAACATCTTCATTAAATGTTTTCCAAGCATGTTGTTTTTGTTATTATGTGTGGGAAGACAATTATTTTCCTATCTATGTTAATAATCTGCTTGAAGCTGCTGCCCTTGAAATAAAGAAGTTAAACATTTTTATTAGAGATTAGATCAAATTTGTATTGATCATAGAAAACATATATGAAGAATGTTTGCCTACAATTTGGAAGAGGAGTCATATTTTGTTTCTATGTTGCAATATCCTTGAATGATTCTAATTGAGAAGGGAAATGGATTTTGTTTAGATTGTGGAAAGATAAGATTTTCTTTGATATACAGAATGTTTATTAAAGGGACTAAGTAACATTGTCCAAATCCTCAAAATAAAATTTTAATTCTAGCGGTTCCCTCATACCTTGTTGTATTCGTATTACCAATAAAATCATGGGACAGGTTTTGGTTTTTCAAATTTCCCTTTCGTTACAAAGATATGTACGATCGAAGTATTCAGATAAGAAAAACTGCCCCAGAGTTTTTCTTACCGTGTACAGAGTGAGTGCAGTGTGTTAGTGACTATCACTTTGCATTTTCGCTCATTACTTGGCCATGCAATGTCCATTTGACTTGAAATTTTCACACAGTACCCTGTGGACATATGAGATAACAATAATATACATTGCATCCACCCTTCATCACTTTTTGCACATGTCAACAAAGTTACTAGATCCCTTTAAGGAATGTTCTTTTTTAAAGAAGTAGGAGGAAGAATTATTTTCCTATTCTGCCTTTAAAATCAAGATATAAAACTATAAAATTAATCAGATACATGTATGATTTTGTTACATCATGAAACTTGTACAGAGAATTGTATTGTTTAATAGGGATATGGTGGGGGGGGGGGCAAATTCTATAATCAGTTGCTTCTATTTTATTTGTTCTCTGAAAATTAACCAATTCACTGGAGAAAAGAAAAACTGTTAAAAGATTATATAGAATTGGTGTCATAAATATCACTGAGAATATTATTTTTTTATAGTATTTATGGAGGTAAGAAACATCTTCATTGCACTATTGTCGCATTTGGATGTACATATGTTTATAAAGCATGTTGGAGATTACTTCTAAGCTAAGATGGTTATTTATGGAATATTGTCTGGGAATGTTCTTGACATACATAATAAAAGAGGGGAAGAAATATGGAACATACAACAATGTGATTCAATTTAAGTTGCCCTCAAAAGATGATGATTAGAGAGATCTTGGTTTGGAGACTGCTTCTAAGCTAAGATGTTTATTTATGGAATATTGTCTGGGAATGTTCTTGTGTACATACTAAAGAAGGGGCAGAAATATGGAACATATGGCCTGTAACAAATTAGTTATTGCATCGAACCATGCTATTTGTAGAAGACCCTAGAGATATTAATTCCAATAATCTTCGGCTCTAAGATGTGACAAACAATGCAATAATTTTATTCCATTTTTATTTGCGAATGTGAAATGTGAAGATAATCTAATTCTAAAGCAACAACAAACTATTAATTTTAACCTGTTTATTTGGCAAGTACATACTGTATACCACAATGATAATTTCCCATGTACAAATTTCTTTTGTTGGCAAGTGAAGTGAAATATGTAAAAGAAATACAAGTAGCCCTGATATCATTGTTTATATCTAAGTAATTTATTTGTTATGGAAAATGAAAAATGTTGCAGTTTCAAAAAGGGGCTTTAGGAGTAGGAGCCTGGGCCTATATTCATGAATGCCTGCTAGCTTAGTTCCGTGCTAAGCCTATGTTGGATGGCATGGCTAAGAATTAATCACATAGGATATTTTAGTTGCTAACTAGGTTAACTTAAAGGGGACATAAGGCTTACCCAGTTGACCCTAGTTGGGGACTAGGAAAACTGTTTGTTGCTTAATAAACTGCATTCAAAATACACTTAGCAAGGAACTACATGTAAGCTAGCAGGGTTTCATGAATATGGGGCCAGGTATATACCAGGGCCAATATGGATAAAACAAAACAAGCTTAGTGTGTGCGATAATAAATTCTTTTAGTTGTCAACTAGGGTTAACTTGGTAGGTACATGTGATTAATACTTACACATACAACCTGGCCCCATATTCATGAAACCCCGCTAGCTTTAGTTACTTGCTATTAAGGTAAGTGTATTTAAGATATGCAGTTTATTGAGCAACAAACAGTTTTCCTAGTCCCCAAATAGGGTTAGCTGGCTAAGCCTTAGGTACCCACTAAGTTAACCCTAGTAAGCAACTAAAATATCCTAGGTTTACTTCAATAGTAGCCACGTCATCCAAAATAGACTTAGCAAGTAACTAGGCTAGCTGGCTTTCATGAATATGGGGCAAGCTTAATACTTAGCCCTATCATCTGAAATAGACTTAGAATGGAACTAAACTAGTGTTGTTTTTATTAATGTGGGCCCATTTCCCTCTATTAATTTATATGGGTTAAATTGATAAATGATTTAAAGCAGAAGTGAAAGAAGTATAGAAGGTACGTACAGGTAAGTTTATTACATACTTACACAAAATTTATATCCATGCATGTATATGGCTTGTAAGTAGGCAACTTGTTACAGTACATAATTCAGTACTATAAGTATGGTATTGCGTTAACACATTACATACAAGGAGTCCAATAGCTCACATACTAAATCTATGGAAAGGACATTATCTGGCAGGATGTGGCTTTAAGTAGCTAGATATGACAGTATTTATAACGAGCTTGACATTGGGAGGGCTTCCAGCAAGGGAGATATCTATCTGTCAGAAAGAAGGACACGTCGGTTATTTTAAGATCGGTTGCCAATAGGGTTTTTCATTCGAAGCGCAGTTATTTAGCTCAAAGGTAGAGAGGTTGCCAATAAGGTAATTCGTAAGAAACACAGTTATTTAACTTAAAAGGATCTAGCAACTTTGTTTGCAAGTGCAAAAAGCGATGAGAGATTAATAACTTGTGCATTGGTGTGATCTGATATGTCCACAAAGTAATGCGTGAAAATTTCACGTTAATTGGATGCTTTTGGGCTGAGATATGAGCAGAAATGCAAAGTGATATAAACTCATTGTACTTACTTTGTACACGGCTTAAATTATCCCGTAGACAATTTCATATCTGAACACTTCAATCGTACATATCTTTTGAACGAAATAGAAATTTGAAAAACCGAAACCTGTCCTGTGCTTTTATTGCTAATATGAATATGATAAGGTATGAGAGAACTGCTAGAGTTCCAAGTAAGTTTCGAGGATTTGGACAATGTTACGAAGTCCCTTTAAGGCAAAGTAAGATCATTAGTTACATGATTGCCAAAATGGTTTTTAATAAGAAGTGCAGTTATTTATTTAAAGGTAGTTCAGATTCGCAATTGAGACACGTTATTGTTATGCAGTGCGCAAAAGCTAGGCTATTTTAAAATGGCAAAGCCATGGTGCTGCATTTACATTTGCGTTTAAATTATTATCATAAGTTTTAAACCTGTTCTCTCTGATTCTGATTCTGAAATCTCCATAGACTTTAGCTCACTAGTGCCATTTTCATGCTCGCCTTACCGATGAAAAATACCGATGGAATTTCTTATGTAAACAACGGTGAAATCGCCACTTCCCCTCTGTCGTGTTCATAGTGCAGGGGAATTTAATCGCCTTTTGCATTCACCGGCCGGAAGTGCGCAATCGTTTGCTGCACGAGCTGGCAGATATAGTGGATTGGCGCGTGCTTTCAATTCGGTTCGCCCCAAAAATCTCAGCTTACACATAATTTGGCGACTAGTATATAAACTACAGCTGCGAACAATTGTATATTGTAGCAACGTGACTGCGCGAATTCCAACGAAAGAGACAGAACATGGGTGCGATATCGACGATCGTGATAAAAAAATCCACTATACTTTCAATAAATTTGTTAGTGATTCGTTTTAAATATTGTTCTGTTCATCATTTGGTTTTATATGCTTTATAATAAATATATCATTATAACGATGTACATGAATTTAATTTTTTTAAAACCTTTATATTCATGCAACATACAAGTAAAACGAATCAATTTATACGTAAACAAAACGTCAACAAAAAACACATGCACGATACTCGAGGTTCACCTTACTACACGAGCTATGCTGGCGCAGAATAATATTATCGCATGCCGTGTTCCGAAAAAGCGCGTGTTACACTGCTTTAGCCAGAACAAGATAACGACCTTTGACCATTTTTATCGGTATTTTTCACCCGAACCATTTCATGCTGACGGTTTGATCGGAGTGACACCGATAGAAAGAGAATTTCTCCTACTCTAAAGTAGGAGAATTTCATCGCCTATTTCTCTTCTTTTCATCGCCTATTCTATCAGCTTTTTCTCCTCTGTAGCATTCATGCTGGCCGTTTCATCGGATGTGTCCTGACGCATCCGATGAAAAGTCAGCGAGCATGAAAACGACATAGGTGTGTCTATAGGCAAGGGGTTAGTACAGTTTATAACACATTATGGAAGATGCCCATTTTAAACAAACAAATAATCACTAATCAACACTAAGGGGGGAAATTCTCAAGTTTGAATTCATATCATAAATGTTAAACCAAACAAACAATCACTTAGGGTGAAAAACTCTCAGTTTGAATTATTATCCCAAGCTTCAAAGGGATCTAGAGTGTGTAGAAAGTCAGTGCAATGAGTTAGGGAATATCACTTTGCATTTTCGCTCATTACTTGGCGGGATAACATCCATTTAACGTGAAATGTTCACACAATAGTCAGAGGACATATCAGATCATAACAATACACATTTTATCAACCATTCATTACTTTTTGCACATGACAACAAAGTTACTAGATTCAATCAATCACAGACATGTATAATGCGTAGGTGTTAAGACTACTGCTTAAGCACCTTTTCAAAGACTAGCCAGCCAAAACGTTTGTAGGTCAGTTTTCTCAACCAGCTTCTAGAAGGATATTGACATTTATGTGTGCGTTGTTTCACCCATTCAGGGCTTGATTTAGACAAGTCTCCACATTAACTTTTTTTTCTCTATTGTCTGTTTGGGCAAGTAAAATATATTAAGAAGTATTACTATTAGTAATGGCGCAAATCATTTCAAATAGAATAATTTTGACAGTATGACAATATGAATATACATGTAGGTCAGTTTTCTCAACTTAGTATTGAAGGACATTGACATTTAGAATAAAGGGTTATGATACGGACTCAATTTAGTCACAAAAGAAATTTGGATGGGTGTGTGCCATGTTTCCCTACCGAGAAGAGCACAGTGTGCCACACAGTGTGAACACACTGTGTTCACACTGTGTTCACACTGGCACACTGGCACACTGTTTCACTGTGGACCACTGTGTTAAATTGAAGCGTTTTAACAGTGTGATAACCAACTCACACTGTGAACACACTGTGAACTGAACACACTGTGTTTCACAGTGTGGACCACAGTGTTAAATTGAAGCATTTTAACAGTGTGATAACGAACTCACACTGTGAACACACTGTGAACTGAACACACTGTGTTTCACAGTGGACCACAGTGTTAAATTGGAGCATTTTACCAGTGTGAAAACCAACTTACACGATAAACACACTGTGAACACGCTGAGAACAAATTGTGAGCGCACTGAGTGAAATTGCCTGCGTTCACAGTGTGTAAAATAGTGCGCTCACATTGTGTATCAGCAATTTCACAGTGTGCTCACAGTGTGATATTAAGTGTTCACACTGTGAAAATGCTCCTATTTAACATAGTCTACACACACTGTGAAACACAGTGTGTTCACACTGTGAAACACAGTGTGTTCACACTGTATTATTTCCGGTAGGGTTTCTTTATGACTTTGGCAATTTGATAAAACAGATAAACGTAGATCTATAAGTTCTCTTAACTTGGGCCATTGGCACTAAGAACAGATTCTGTTTAACCCATTCAAGACTAGTGTAATAAACTCAGGCTGGATGAGCCCGTGTATGATAAGTTTATTCCCAATCTACATGTCATTTGGGTCTGCGATAATCTTAGAGCACGAAAAGCCACAAATTCTATCAGTTACTTTTTTTTCGCAATTTGACCAAGGGCAAGGAGCTTCAATTTTGTTCTTCTTTCCATGTGGCATGTGTTGTGGTGATTCAATAGTTATTGTTTTGATTTTTACCATACCTCTTTCTTACCCCTTCCTAAACTTCCTATTCACCAGGTGTTGAGTTTTGTCAGCATTGTCTAGAAGAGCTGAGGCACACTTTCCTTTGAGTATTAGCAAACTTAAAGGGAACCACCACCCAAAAATGATATTCTTATTAAAGAAAGTTAACATCTTTAGTAGTCCATTCCATCAACAAGTACACAAAAATATGTTTCCAGAAAAAAATATATAATTGGAAAACGCATCACCATTCTAAAGCATGCGTTCATGGGTCTGCATGTACGAAGACTACTTTGTCCAGAGCAAACGAATCGTCCAGGATTCTATTGTCTCCAAACGTACGCATGAATAACATTGGCGCACTCGCAAATGTTTGGCCCGTATGGAACCAGGAAATAATAGTGGTTCCGTAAGTAGTGGAAATGAATTGCTTTGTTTATGAATTACACAACCCTTTGCAAAATGTTGGGTATCTATTTGATACCACAAAACGGTACCAAAACATATAATTATGTGTTATTCTTTGCCTGGTGGTCCCCTTTAAGTATCTGCTTGATTGTGAGCCATACATTTGACAGGGCTTGAAAATGGCACTGGCCCGGGGCCACTAAAAAAATAGGTTTGGGCCACCAAATTTCAGGTCACTATTAAATCAAATTGAATGAAACTATATAATGTTTTTATTTGTTTGGGGCTGTCGCATTCTGGGTTTGGGCAACTAACATTTGTGAAATCTTGATCTAACTTGGCCGCCTGGGCCAAAGGGGAAAACAAAAAGTTGATTTCTTGCATTGCACATGAGAATGGATTGGGTGACGGAAAAATTATTTACTAGTATTTCAACTTCAATTATTTGTATATCAGATCTGTTGAAAAGTGAGCACATCTGTAAATTAAATTGGATAGCGAAATTGACTCTGCTGCATTGTTTTGTCAAGAAGGTCTAGCTTTCAATATAATTGACAAAATACATTGGCTGCCTGGTGAGGGGGAGGACACGGCAGGGACAAAAAGGTGACATTCAAGAATAATTGTTCAAATTAACCCATTCCTTTTGAGATCCTGAATGCCCCATAGACTATGTTCATTGCCCGTCAGGTGCCTGTAATCAAGGGGTTAAGGCACTTTCTGATCTGAGGGAAAAGTCAGCATGGTATAGTTTTGTCATTTGCAAGTTGCATGAGTTGTGATTTTGCTTTCTATTAAAACCATCTTCATTTGTATTTAATTCAACTGGATTTTTAAATTCTTAACTGCAATAAAAATCAGTGTAGGACATATCTTAACCCATTCAAGATGAGTTTGAATTTGGTAAACATGCCTTCTTAAAGGGATTGTTGAGATTTGGTGTAGAGAGCGCTACACAAAATAATTTTTTGTGAGTTAATGATAAACTGAGTGTCAAATTCGAAAGAGCATACAATTTTAATGACAGAGTAAACTTTATTTGATAAAAATTGGTACAGAAATGGCTGAAATATCCATAAACATAACCATTTGTAATAATTGTGGGGCCGCACAATTATTCGATAATTTTGAACCAGCCGTTAAACAAATTTTAAAATGCTTCCCTTTTCAAAAATTTACAAAAGAGGTTTTTAAATAGTTGTTGATTATCTCTATCTAATCACTATTTCAACAAAGCATCACATGAACAATATTTTATTTAAAATGGTTGAACCCGATGAGTGTTTAGAGAGCGCCCTCTTGAGTTTTAATGGCTCTTTTTGAATGAGAACAGGCTTTTTACTTAGTCATTTGTAAATGTTTTCCTTTCAAGCATGCTGGAGTTAAAACTATTAGTTTGAAATCTAATGGTGCAGGTTTTGGTTACTTAAATCAAGTTTGACTAAAACTGTACTCTACCAAAACTCAACTATCCCTTTAATATCCCAAACTTGAGTATCTTCAGGGGTTGGAGGCCGAACTTGAATGGGTTACTTTATACTGTTTTGTATTTTTATTAGAATAGAGTAAAGACTTGTTTTGGTATCTTTACAGAAGGGCAGAAATACAATTTCTACCCACACATTCGTCTGTTCAAGTGCTTTCACATTTTTTAGTGCAATGGCGTGAAACGGAATTCGCAGTGCATGAGAATACATACTATACTATTAATATTTTATCTGAAATTGATATAAATGGGGAAAAACAAACACTGCAATCCTAAACATCTCGAGAAGGTTATTAGCCTCTTCTTCAAAGTCTCCTAGGTCTTATAGACACTTTATGACCGTGAAACAAATATCTTGCGCCGCCGGGAGAAAAAGACAAGAGGATATATAAAAGTTAAGGGTAATATTAACTAAAGGGATGTTGAGATTTCAGGAGAAAAAAAATGACACAAGAAAATTAATGGCCATTAATTGTAAATGTCTCATAAAGGCAGTTACATTAAAAATTTTGTTAACTCACAACATACACAGACAGACTCACACACTCTTGTATATATACACACACATACTTATACACAGAAGAGCTCGTTTCCAAAAGAGGTTAGGTCCATTTTCCATCAAAATTCATTTGTTTAGCTTAATATATAGATTTTGAGCAGCTCTATCCGGTAAAGCTAACAGAAAACTCAAATTCATACTGGAAAGTTGTTAAAATAAAAAAATAAAAATCTTTTTTTTTTCAAAAGAGGTTAGGTCTAACACAGTGTTGTTTCCAGAAAAGGTTAGGTCCAAAAAAAAAAAAAAAAAACAAACAAAAAAAAACAAAAAAAAACAGAATGTGCTGGGATTTTTTGAAAGAGTTATTTTACAATCCTATTATGATGCTCTTTCATGTAATAGAATTGTATATCCTCTCAACATTGCCAACTATGAGAAATAAAAAAACCCTCTTTTTCTCAAAACTTACAAAAGTGGACCTAACCTGTTTGGAAACGAACTCATACATGTATACAATTATGTGCACATGTGACAGCCCTTATTTCTTTTCTAAATAGAACAGTTTTGAAATGTGTCTTCTGACGACGTAATAAAGTTCCTTGAAGGGTATTAAGAGCACTTTGTTGAGATTTCAGACAAGTATCATGTTTTCACACTATTTTGTTCTTGTACATGTTAGCTCATTAACATTTGTGACCCGCTATAGCGAAACCCGGCACTTGTTGGTAATTCATGTTTTGAAGAAATGGGTATTTTAAGTTCACACAATGTATGTAAAAGACCTTATGAATCTTGTAAAATTGAAACAATCACATCTTCGGCAATTATTGACCAATTAGTTAGAACAAAGCATCAAATGAAAGCTTGTGATGTCAGAGGCCTTTCTAATGGTTTGAAAATCTGCTTTAAAAAAATTTTACCAACAAGTGCCGGGTTTTGCTATAGCCGGTCGCATTTTGTGCAGTGTTTGTAATGCTTGAATTTAAAGAAGGTTGTGTGTGATGCTCTCGATTGAAGGGCAATGACCAGTCTGCCTGGTTGAGATTGGAAGAGAATTTTAGTATAAAACAACATCGTAATTATATAAGAAAGAGGCATAAAAATAGGCATAAGAATGATTTCACCATCCTTCAGAGACTTTTAAATCTTTGTTGAAAACAGATTTATTTGATAATTAAGTGTTGTGTTTTTGTTTTCTAAGCGCCGTGAGTGTCGAAAGACGGAACGTGCGCTATACAAGTATCCACTTTTATTATTATTAATAGTCTTGAATAAAAGATGAAAGAAAAATCTCTGAATAATGCATACCTTTTTTTAGTTTTTCACACTTTTTCACTTGCAGTTTTTAAATACAAGGAGGGAGTCTTTTCACCTTACTGTATTGTTGTAGATCTGTATTATCAATACATTAAATTAAACAATTAAATTAAAAACTTCCTCAAATTAAAAATAATGCATATTTTTAAACACTTTCAAACTGTTTTATACAGTAGAGAAGTGGTCATTTCACCCCTCTGTTAATTTTTTTTTTATTTTTTAAAGAAGATGAACATCATGTTTACTGTCCCTTGTCGTCTGACACTAATTTTTGGGCAGCTGGTATATAAGGTTGCCAGTGCTACTCTTGACCAATACTTTACACATGAACCTTTATGTCCGATGGTGCTATACGCTAAAGTATAACTGTCTTTACAATTTGTGAACAAGCTATCTGGTTATAAGCAGGGGGCGCGTATTTAGATCAATTGGATAAGCCCCTAATCTCTCACCGTCCAAAATTCAGGTCAAAATCGCCCCCTTTTTGCACTTATTTGTCAGCTACCTTGCACAGTAGTTAGGGTCAGTCAGTCGGTCATCTGGCTATGGGCCAGCTCGTGTCACGAGCCACACCCCCTGTCAATCAACATTTGGAATTGTAATACCCCCTCCTCCCCCCCCCCCCCCCCCCCCCCATTGGAAAGCTGCCTAGGGTACTAAACCCCTCACAAACAGTTCTGCAATTCAAGTTTGAGCGTTCATATCTCTACTGTTACTGTATTACCCTTCATAAATTTGGCATAATGGGAAAGCTTGTTTATTCCCCTTTACATTAATTTCTCAATTGTAATGATTATGTAACCATGGAATGTGCATTACACCCGAGTATAGAGCCACGTCCAGACGTCACTCGTGACTTGTCACTCTGACTTTTTGGGCCTATTTACTGTCAAATACTGTATGCCAAGGAATTGTACAAAGAAGAGTGCTACATAGTGCCTGCAGACATTCATCTAAATTAGTAACCAAACAAACTGACAATCGGGTTCAATTTCTTCCCTCCCTGGACCCGACCGGTCAGGAAGTCTCTGTCTGCTCAGACGGACACATCACCACATTCCATGATTACAAAAGAGAACGGGGGATGAAAATGTAGCTTTTTGAAAGGTACACATGTATTTGTTACGGTGTGCTAGTGTAGGAGGTGTAGCAAAGATGAGTGCTCTAGGAAATTCATCTGAATGAGTGACGAAACAAACTGACCTAGACATCTTTGGCACAATCAGGTTTAATTTCTTCCCTCCCTGGACCGGTCAGGAAGTCTCTGTCTGCTGAGATGGCGCATCACCACATTTCATGATTAAAATAGAGAACGGGGGATGAAAATGTACCTTCTTGATGGTCTGTGTGTGCGTCTGTGTGTGTGTGGGAGGAGGGGAGCCGGGGAGTAGCTTTTTAAAATGTATTTCTTGAGTACGGGGGGGGGGGGGGGGAGTATCTTTTGAAAATGACTTTTGTGTGTATGTGTGCAGAGGGAGTAACTTTTGAATGTGTTTCTTTGTACAGTCAAACCTGTACTAGCGGCCACCTGTCTATAGCGGCCACCTGCCGTTAGCGGCCACATAGAATTCCCCCCGAGGAAAATACAGTGTTATAAACACTGTCTATAGCGGCCACCTGCCTAACGCGGCCAGCGGCCACTGTTTTGGCTTCCCAAACTCATTTTTTTACCGTCTGTAGCGGCCATCAATGTTTGGTTTGGCCGTAACTGCGGGCGTGCTAGTTTGATATTTTCCGATGCGAAGCTGGTATACTTTGCCGTGAAAGCGAGCTGGCAGCATAAGCTTAGCCTTAGCGAACAATATAACCATAGTCTACTCTAGGGCTGAAGAACTACCCTGTCCCTGTAGCTTTTGAAAAGTGCCGCCTCAATAATGAATGTCAAGTTTAAAAGCCTAAAATGGCCGTTTGTTTTGTTTACCTCGTCCGCCGACTGGTCTATTTTTACTCACTCATTGTTTCCGTGAAGCGATCGCTAGCTACGCACTTGAGACGGATTAGCGCGCGCTCATAGCCCTGGCTGAACATCCGTGTTATTGTTCATGCACGCATTGTAAGCCCCGTGGTTGTGATCTTTTATCGATCGATGAGTGCTAGGTGCTAGCTCTGGCCGCTGACCGCGCGCTACCGCTGCGCTGAGCTGCGGCGACAGGGACTTTGATCATGCATGCAACACACACATGCATGCACAATGCACACACTTTCACCGCATTGGGGATCGGACCGGATCGGATCTAAACCGGTTTGTATAGCCTCGTACATTTAAATGTTTGTGTTGTCTTTGCGAAACATTTTATTTAATGAAAAAACTTATCAATGAAGTGTGATATGAAATATTTTCCTACACTTATACATTTTTGCTCTCATCGTCGATTTTCTAGAACTTTTTTTTTCAATCAAAAATATTTTTTTACGTAACATCATTTTGTTCAGGCAAAGAATAAAAATATTCACACGATCGCGCGCGCATTGCATCATCATTATCGGGAGCTCGAGATCGAGAGTTGTTTCTTCGACAACAACGAACGACAGTCGGCCAAACAGACGACGATGGTAGATTTATTTCGGAAGGTTTACATATAATGAAACTTTTCATTATTTTCTCAACACTAATCACACAAATGTACTAAAAAAATAAGACAAGTTCCCAAGGTTCTGTTCTTTTATTTCATATGCATGTAAATGTTGTTTATAATTATGTTCATGTGTGGGCTACATGTGGTAATGGTATTGATGTTTATATTATAAACACACGTGCTTAAAAAAACAAAATGGCCGCCAACCTGTCTATAGTGGCCACCTGTCTATAGCGGCCACTTTTGAAGTTTCCCTTGAGTGGCCGCTATAGACAGGTTTGACTGTATGTATGGGGAGGGGTGGTGAGGCAAGAAGGTATGTGATTGTAGGGGGGGGGGGGGGGTAACAATTGAATTGTGTTTGTACAATGTAGGAAATGGTGTGTATGGGGGGGGGGGGGGAATCTTGATATAAGGAGATAAGATTTGTGCCTATGCAAGGGCATCTGATCCCATTCCCAGGGTAGGGGCTTTTGAATGAGGGGGGGGGGGGGGGGAGGGGTAGGTGGTAGGGGTTTGGGTTGTGGATAAGATCTAACCCCATCCTAGAAGGAGGGATGGGGTAATAAACTTGATGGGGGAAAGAGGCGATACTGGATTACTTCCTGCATGTTTCCTGTGAGGGGAAGCTCTCAATTAGCCACTGAGGATGCATGGAAGACCACCCTGCCATGTACATCATTGGACTCAAACTACTGATAACATGTTGCTTCGTCTTTACCCATCGAGTCTTCTCCCGTTTTATCTGCTAAGAATTTAGCGGCTTAGGATTATGATAAGGGTTTAGGATTTGGATTAGGGATTTGACCATCCCAAAGTTCCAATTTCAAACCCTAATAAGGATACATGTAAGTTGCTTGAATTAAGGTTAGAAGTTAGAAGTTTTGGAAGTTTTTAGGCATGATAAAGTAGATCAGATGAGATGAATGAGACAAATTTAGACGAAATGGGTGTAGATCATACAAGTTTTGAATTTGGGAAATGGAAGTTTGGTCGTCGTCGTTTAGCGTCAATGAACTCAAACTGATGTCACTTCCCGGGGATGGTTTACATTTCTTGCAGATCAATGGTTGGTTCACTTAGACGTGTACTGATGAATAATTCTGAATAGGTGATTCTGCGGAATACATGATTTAGATGTATAGAATTGTGAGAGTTTTCTCAGAGAGAATGAATGCTCAAACTATTGCAGGCAATTGCACCATGATGTAGATTTGTAGATTCTTATACCGTCGTTTGAGAAAGGGAAGGGTGCTTAGTCCCTTTTCGTACTACAGAGATAATTATGTTTAAATAAGTTTAAAAGAAATGTTGCAACCATATGTAGCTCTCTTTCATATTTGATGAATATTCCCAAACCTTTTCCCAAAACCATATTGCTGACCTTTCACACGAGAGAAAAGACTTCGCACAGACCGTGATTAGAATTTGCGATTCTGGAGACGTGTTACTGTGTACCTGTTAGTGGTGTCGATTTCGGGAGTATTTCCCTCCCGGGACTCGCGATAATTTTTCGGGCGAGTCACGGGTACCCGAAATTTACCCATTTGATGATTTCGCTATCGGCATGTCACGCCGCTGGGAAAACATGGTTTAATACATTGCATCTCATGAGTTTATAATGAACTGAATGATAACTAGCATATCATTACAGAGTGCATGAACACAAAAAGTACAGAAAAGAGAATGGGAGTGGGCAGATAACTTGGGCGTTCAAAGAGGGAAAAAGGAAAGAAAAGAAAATGAGAGTGGGCAGATAACTCGGGCGTTCAAAAAGGGGACTTTTGCTCTTTTTTTCGGGATATCGAGTATCGATTTTTGCGCCCGGGACTCAACATTTTTCGGCGGGACCCGGGTACCCGTGACTCGTCAACAGCCTTAGTACCTGTCAATCAAACAAGGAGATACTAGTACTACACTGCATGCACTGCACTCGAAGCAAAGAGCGCGCGGTTTATCGGCGGAAGTGCATGTAAAGTCACTTAAGCTCCGCCTCCCAAATCGTGTTTTGGAGGTCAAGCCTTACACACGAGAGATTTGCACCGTGATTAGAAAACGCCTCCGGACCACGATTAGAGTTTCGCGATTCGTGATTCTAGTTTGCTTTTGGAGTGAAAAATGATTCCAATAATGATTGCAATCACGATTTGGCCCTTGTGTGAAAGGGCGCAATGTCATTATACCTTGTCATGCATATTCAGAGCATCACAAGCTTGTTTAGGAAGTGCACACCACAGTGATGTTTGTGTGTGAAGTACTTGCTTTCTGAGAACTCTCTTTAATGTGATAAATGATTGATTTATGTATTTATTTGTCTACATGGCCTTTGTGGATGATACAGTATTGGAATGAGCAAACAATTGAAGGTGATGATGTTGAAGGCAGTCAAAGGCGATGTTCAAACTCTCAATCAGAAGATGTTTACATTCCATTCTGTGTCTTAAATTTGCAAAAATGAAATACATTTTCTAAATGTTTACAGCAAACATTATTTAAAATATAGGTACTGAGTGGACAGTTCTACCTCCTAAGGGTCCAGGGACGATGTCAGCCAAACCAAGCACCTGAAGGTGATAACATCAAATGCAGTAAAAGACTCAATCAGAAGACATT
The DNA here is from genome assembly GCA_037951105.1 of Echinarachnius parma. NCBI lineage: Eukaryota > Metazoa > Echinodermata > Echinoidea > Clypeasteroida > Echinarachniidae > Echinarachnius > Echinarachnius parma. The sequence goes on along the minus strand of JBAMJV010000300.1, from coordinate 252,252 downwards.
ACTATTTCATTTTGTGCTTGATATTTGCAGGAATGAAATACATTTAGTAAATGTTAGTTAACTTTTCTCTTCATTTCTTCCTCTAGGTACTTAGCGGATGGTACTACCTCCTAAGGGACGATGTCGGCCGAACCAAGCACCTGAAGGTGACGACATCAAAGGAGGTTAACCTCGATCAGGAGGCGAACAGCAAGTCGACGATCAAGGTCCAGTCCAAGAAGAGGAAGAGAGCAGAGGAAGCTCTTGGACCTCGGAAAGCCGCTAAGGAACAGTTCTCCTCGGACAGTGCCCAGGAAGATCTCCATCCCTTAGTTATTGTCCAGGAGAGGAAGTCTAGCTTCAGTCTTACCGGGGAGGGAGCACAAGAGGCCAATCAATTTGGTCTCTCTGGAGACGGGTCCAAGCAATTTCTTCTTCCTAGAGAGGGAACGACCAATCGGTTTCTCAGTCTTCCCAGAGGGAGATCAGCCAGCGAGGCAGATAGATTCAACAGCCTTCCAACAGAGAGCAGAAGAGTGGTCGAGAGGAATCGAGAAGAGGGAGTAGGAGTAAACGTTGTATCAGCTGCAAACACTGCAACTACAGGCACGATCAAGGAGGGAGTAGGTGGGAAGGTTGGATCATCCAGAGGGGCATCGATACTTCAGAAGGAGAAAGCGGATCAAGACAGGAGATATCATCGAAGCGATTCAAAGGGAGAACTGCAGGATAAAAGTGTTGAAACTGGACATGTTCCGTCTAACTCTGGAACTGCTCAAGGACTGTCAATTCCTGCATGGGGTGAGACTGTGCTTCCCCGCGCTCATCAGGTGTTTCGCTTTGTAGGGGCATCTGACGGACCTGCAGGACAAGGAACAGCGGGGCAACAGAAACCAAGAAAACCAATAACGGGACAAGGAACAGCAGGGCAACCACCAATTAGGCAACCAACACCAGGACAACAGCCAGAAGAAACAGGCGCATTCAGGCGTGAAGGACAAAGAGTTGGAGGAGAAGAACAGAGGACCAGTGAAGGGAGAGGAGGTAGAGACACAAGAGGAAGTGACAGAGGTGGAGGAGGAAGTGGAGGAAGCTGGAGGCGTGGGAGACAGAAGGAAGAGGAGGGGATAGGAGAAGGAGCAAAAGGAGGAGGATCTTCTGGAGGAAAGTGCTCTGAGGCCACATGTGACTCTCCATGTAGCTGCATGGATCGTCCAGATTCACTCCTCTCCTGCATCAGCCTGCACTATGTAAGTTTGCTTCTACTTCTAGATTCTTTTTCATAGTACAGTAGTCTTCACTGAATAGGGTAACACCTGTTACCCCAGGGCTCGACATTCACACTGGTCGCTGGCCCGTTGCCAGTAATATTGCACTTCGGGCCAGCAAAAATGTATAAAAGTCATATTTTTGTGGCCCGATCGGGCAAATAGATTTTCATCCCAACATTGACAAAATTATAAAAATCTTGATTTCTTCCATGTTATGCAATCACAGGTTTGATCAGGAAAGAGGGATATTTTGAATAGTAAAAAGTTTACGCATGAAATACAATTTTCTGGCCAGTAAATTTTTTCTTTTGGGCCACCAGAAAAGGGGAAGAAATTATTTCAGGCAAAATATTAAGTCTTAATTCTACTTGCTTGGCCAGGTCACATGGTAGAGGGCTAATTTCTAGCATTGGGCTATATTTAATCCTTTGCTTACTAGAACCTGGTGGGCTACATGTATGTAAAGTCTATGGGATTTCAGCAGAATCTCAAAGGGAACAGGTTAACATAAGGGCTAATTTCTAGCATTGAGCTGTATTTAAAGGGATCTAGTATTAAACTTTGTTGACATGTGCAAAAAGTGATGAATGGTTGATGTAATGTATATTGCTGTTATCTCATATGTCCACAGGGTATTGTGTGAAAAATTCAAGTCAAATGGACATTGCATGGCCAAGTAATGAGCGAAAATGCAAAGTGATCGTACATATCTTTGTAACGAAAGGGAAATTTGAAAAACCGAAACCTGTCCCATGATTTTATTTGTAATACGAATACAACAAGGTATGAGGGAACCGCTAGAATGAAAATTTTATTTTGAGGATTTGGACAATGTTACTAAGTCCCTTTAATCCCTTGCTTACTAGAACCTGTTGGGCTATTTAAAGTCTTTGGGATTTCAGCAGAATCTCAAAGGGAACAGGTTTACATCAGATTTAAGTAAAGTGTCATGAAAGCGTAGATTGCGTGTCCTTCACCTTTCGTATCGGACATATATAGATGTACATTACATGTAGGAGTAGAGTGGCCAAGCAGGAACTGAAAACGCTGACTCAGTGGCTGTCAAGCCTGTGGAACCTTGTCCAGTTAATGGCTCTATGGCTTGTGACAGGTCACCGCTAGGCCTATGGTCTAACGAGCTGAATCATCCAAACCAATCATGCTTTCTACACGGGGTGGATAGCACTTTAAAATGTTCATGTACATGTATGTACACTCTCAGTTGTTTTTCCATATGACCTAGAAATTTGAACTTTTGAAAGTGCATTTATGTATCCAATGGAACATTTCTTCTAGATAATGTTCTCAGTTGTTTTTCGTTTGACCTAGAAATTTGAACTTTTAAAAGTGTATTTATGTATCCAATGGAACATTTTGTTTCTAGATTATGTTCTCATTTTAATTACCAGAAGTTGATTTTTTAATAAGCACAAGACAAACACAATCTCCTGAAGTCCTTCACATGGCTAATGTACAGTATTTATGATACTCAATGGTTTTAGCTTGGGCGTTTGACCTAGTATTTGCCGGTGTATAAACCGCACCTGTGTATTAACCGAACCCCCAACTTTGGGATGTCATTGAAGAGGAAAAAACATTTTCTAGATAATAAATCTGTGCTGGGAATCATCGCACCATAATCAAATTCCATGATTTCCCCCTTGCTTTTGTAAACTTTAAGTACTTTACACAAAACAACAACAACGACAGCACAGGTCACATACTTGTTTCTGATTGGAGTATAATTCATAACAGAAAAACCTATCCAGCTTTTCACTCGGACACATAAACTGATATTTTAGCCATATGTGGTATTTTCCTGAAATATGTTTCTCTATCTCTCTGTATTAACCGCTCCCCCCTTTTTGCAAGTTCTTCTGTATGGAAAAAGGTGCGGTTAATACACCAGCAAATACGGTAGTGCTTATTTTGAGCTAGGTGTACAGTGTGAATGAATGAATGGAAAATAAAAAGGACTACCGTATTTGTCGGTGTATTAACCGCTCCAGTTAATACGGTCGTGTATTAACCGCACCCCCTTTTTTTTTTTTTTTTTTGAAAAAAGGTGCGGTTAATACACCAGCAAATACGGTATACACTTTTTCTGTTTTAGTTACTCTAGTTGACAATGGTATACCTCTGTAAGTAACGAGAGTCTACAAAGGCACCCATATTCATTTTTTACCAATTGTTATCAACAGGTTGATCTGCAGAAGGACGCTAATGGCAAATATGGCTTCACCCTGCTGGATACGCTGCCTGTTCAGGTGGGCAGTGTGGAACAAGGTAAGCTTTAGTGACACAAGGTCGTTAGCAGATAATGCTTTTTAGCTACCAGCAATATGATTTTGATAAAGCATGCATGCTCCACTGACCACAGCCCAATTATTATTATGATGATATCATCAAGGAGTTACATGTATATTGACTGTGTGAAGCAAGGTGAGCATTAGCGACAGAAGGTCCTTAGCACATATTGACTTATTTTGCTGAAAGAAAAAAAAAGAAAGAAAACAAATTTGAATTTTGTTTTTGGTAAAACCATATGAAATTCATAGACACCAAGCCCAAAATATCTTGTACACAAATAAAAACAATTTCTAACTGGTTGAAAAGTGTTTAGGTTGACACTATATGGAGCACATTACTTATTAGTGCTTCACCCCCATCACCCCAACCTAAATTAATAATAATAATAAAACAAGAAAGGATTATTATTATTATTATTTATTCTGCAAATAAAACATACAAAAACAATCATCATACAAGGTATAAAGAAACGGTCACATGAATGCCAGGGGGAAAACAAGATTATAATGGCCCGAATTCTCATCAGTGGCTCAACTTGAGCCTGGCCTAAAAAGACTACCGGTAACACTTTGCACCAGCAGACCTATTGTCTTGAAGCTATGGTCCCGGGATATATTCTAATGGTTTCCTTTCATTATCCAGTCAATCTCCTGAGTTCTGATTATAGGAGTTAGGACAATGGGCCCTTTTCAATTCAGTCATAGTATATACAGTGTCCAGGATGATGCAGGACTCAATTTGGCCGATGACTATGACTGAATTTCGAAGGGCCCATTGTCCTGATGCATACATGTAGCAGAACTCAAGGGATTAACTGGATAATGAAAGGAAACCATTAGAATATCTCCGGGGACCATAGCAACGAGACAATAGGTCTGCTGGTGCAAAGTGGGTTAACTGGTTACCGGTAGTCTTTGTCTTTTTAGGCTGGGCTCAAGTTGAGCCACTGATGAGAATTTGGGCCACTAACTCTAACCCGAAGGTCATCTTTCCCAGATTCCCTCAGCTTGACATGGTGCAAGCAAAGGTGTAGGTGGGCAGCTTATAATTGGAATTAATAGTTATTAAGAAAATTGCCCACTCCCTTTTTATGAGTAGTGCCTGCATTATTCATCCCTAGTGCCAGATCTACTATATTGCTGATGATAAATAGCAATTTTTAAAATCTACAAGTTTTTTTAAACATGGGGCAGCTTGGAACAAGGTAAATTACCTTTATTAGCCATAAAAAGTGCCCACTCTTTTTATGAGTAATATTTATATGAATCTTATATACCTGTGGGCTACATGCAGTATGAGCTTTATTTTACAATGTAGTACCCTACTTGATATGAATAGCAAATTATTAAACAAATTAATTATTTCAAGCAATTCAATATTAAACAATGCTTATATATGGGGCATTCACAATACAAGAGAATAGTTTACAAATACACTGTACATGTAATAATGTGCAGTTTCATTTTAACCCCTTGACTACGGGAAGCGGGTGGGTTGTGTACAAAGTATATGGGATTTCAGAATCTCAAAGGGAACGGGTTAAAGTTAGGTTTTTAAAAATATTAGTCTAAACAACAGGAAAAGTATCAACACCCAAACATTGAATAAAAATAGAACTAACGTAAATTAAATGTAATATTTGATGTCATTCTTTGATTATAAAGGCATACAAATACATGTATGTAGAAATATGTAAATTATGAATATACCTAGCCCAAATATTTATAAACCCGGATTCCATGGCTGAACAGCTGTTTTGTATTTTGCAACCTCAATTTGCATCAAGACTTGATATCCTAATGGAAATGTGTTCATGTTTCCAAAATTAACACTTTGTAAATAACTTTCTTTTTAAAAACTTTACTGCAGTCGTGATCTTGTCAAGCCTTTAAAAAGTGCTAATTTGCAGAAATGTGCGAACAGTGTGGGTATATTTCTATTTTGAAATTTGAATGATACAGTATGTATTTATAGTATGTCAAGTTGACAACAAAATCAGTATTTTTAAAACATTCATAATTGACATACAGGTCATAAATTCAAGACCTGCCTGTTAAAAAAAAACTTAAGAAGAAAGGCGGAAAAGTCAGGAAAGTTGTTCCAAATGTAATTGCAATAGGAAATGTTGAGCCTGCAGAAAAATGCATTACATTTTAGTTGCATGTGGGTGCCTGAGACTAACTTTATAAACTTTCAATTTTCAAATTGGAATATGTACAACTGTAAGTTTTCAACCAAATTAGTATTTTTGAACCAATTTTTAAGAATTATAACCAGAATTAAGTTTGTCATGAAATTGGGTCTGTTAAAAACAAAATCTAGATGGAAGCCGCAAAGTTGCAAATGTGATTGTAACAGGGAAATGTTGAAAAAGTGTAATCTGGGGCCCAGATTGATTCCGATCGGATATATTTAGTGATATTTCAGCCGTTTCTGAACCAATTTTGATCAAATAAAGTTTATTCTGTCATTAAAATTGTATGCTCTTTTTACATTTTATGCTCAGTTTTTCAATACCAGAACTGAACTACCCCTTTAAGACACAATGAATGTGTCATGGAACCGAGGCCTGCCTTTTTTAAATAGAACTCAAACTTAGGAAGCTGGATAAGTCAGAAAAGAACTTGAAAATGTTATTTCCGGAGAAAATTTAGAATGCAAGACATATATGCAAACAGTTCATACAACTTTGTTTGCATATGTGGGTGTTGTAGACTAGCGTCAGTTTCAAATCTCTATTTATGTGTTAATTTAGCAAGCAAGTAAGCATTTTTAACACTTGTTGGAATTAAGTTGTCAAGAATCAGAGGTCTGTCTGTCTGAAATAGCTCATGGAGAAAAAAAAGAACTTTAAAATGTCTGTCAGACGATAGACATGTATCCATACCGTCGCTTGGTGATAGTGATAAATGTGTAAATTGCGTTACGCATACCATATTGTAGGTCAGACTCAGAGCCTCCTTTATGTGATATAATAATTATGGTTAATTTGGGTGTTATTTACCAAATATAACAAAAATATATTTTTTTTGTTTCTACATGGGTTTTTTTTTCAATCTCAAAGTACAAAACGTGACTTTTAGAGATACATCTAAAGTTGCTTACCAAATCAGCATTTTTGACACGTGTTAGACTTTAAGATGTCATGACATAGGGGCCGTTCTTTATTAAATAACTCTGACAGGAAGTTAGAAAAGTATAAATTTGTATTAAATGTACTGGCATGAATTACCCAGTTACGCCCCCTATATGTCTATCTATAGATCATTTAGGGGTAGGCATGGAAAGACATACATGTCTTAAATCAGGTAGGTGTTGCAAAACATGTTTTTATAACTTTTTTATTTATTTTTTGCCACATGCCTGTTAGGAATTTCAGGATATTCTCTGTTACAGCTAAGTTATCAATGTGCCACCAACTAGAGGGACAGAAATGTCTTATTTTAGTCTTATTTTTTGGCAAGTTTGGCAGCACTCTTTACTCATCTTTAGCATGTACATTTATATAGACATTTTTCTGTTTAACATTTAAATTAATATATTTAATTAGATTCAATTCCATTTCAAACAAAACAAACAAACAAACAAACAAACAATCAAATTAACAAGCTTAGAAACTAAAAACAAAAACACAAAAAACCTACTGTATACTAAATACATTGATTGTTGATGTCAGGCAACCTTTTATTCAAATTTATAGTCACTCCTAGATTTGTTCTCGAGCAATTAATAAAGAGAGTGCATGTATGCATACATTGACAATTTCATAGAAAATCTTAGAACAGATGGCACAAGTGAGAGTGTTCCGTGGCAGTCCTTAGAATGAAGTCGTCCTGAATGGGGGTTAATGCAGTTTCAATAGTAGCCCACTTTTGTCTTTGAGGTCGGAGGGGATTATTGGTTTGACAGTTGGATGAATTAGTCACCTGAGTTGATGGATGACTGTGAATAAAGGGTTAAATGACCTGATTTATGAGGCAAAAAGGGGGGCATTAAGGTCTAGGGTATGACAAATGTAATTATATTTAAATACAGCCTATGACTTCTAAAAGGAAGAAAATTTGATCTGAAATGACAAGTGAGGGAATGAGAGGTAGGGGAGGGGAGAAAGGGGAGGGGAAGGGGGAGGGGAGAAAGGGGAGGGGAAGGGGGAGGGGAGAAAGGGGAGGGGGAATGGGAGAGGGATAGGGTGTGACACAAAGAAGAGAAGTGGAGGGGTTAGAAAGGGAGGAGGGAGACAGAGTGTGCGAGATAAAATAAGGATAAAAGGGGGTTGGGGGGGGGGGGGGGGTGGGTGGGGGGGGGGGGGTTAAAGAAGGAGGAGGGAAGAGCATAAGGTATTGTAATATATGAACATTGTAATTTGTTTTAAAACAAATTATGAATAAAAATGATAAATTGAAGAACATTTTAATAAAGGAAAGTGATGTATTTGAGAAGAGTGAAATGGGAGGGGGGAGTGTTAGAGAAGAGGGGGAGGATTGGGACTAGTGAGAGATAGGGGGAGAGGAAGGGAACATACTATGTGGTGACTGTTCTTATATATGTTCTTATATATGTTACATTGAATTAGAGTTTGATATAACTAATTCATTCTAAATGAGAGAAAAAAGAAAAGAGAGAGAGAGAGTGGGATAGAAGTCAAGTTTGGGGGAGAGGGGGGGGGGGGGGGGATAGGAGGAGCAGGAGGGTTGGGACATCTGTAGGGTGTTTCACTAAACACTAGCATAAATTTAAGCAACAATTCTTAGTGATTAAAAAGATGCTAAAATAGATTTGAATGTTTAGTGAAACACCACCCAAGACTTCACTATGTACCTTGACGTTTTTCATGTATTGTAAATGGCATTACACTCTGGTAAGTACGCCCTCTTCAGAATTGTTAGTCAATAGGCGATGCAGGAATTATGAGCGTGAAAGAAGTTGGATACACGATTTTCTGTTCTCATATTTCATGTTTCACTTTTCCTCTTTGTGTAATACAACAGGAAACCAAGCCCAGGCAGTGGGACTGACAAAAAGGGGTCCATTTCCTTGAAAAAAAGGGGGAATAGAAATCATCATATTTATTTTTAATGTTTCCTGCTTCACTCGTAGACGGAAGGGATAAAATGTGTAGGGCCTACATCTGAAGGTAGTTCAGATTTGTAAATCAGATGGGCGGGTGCCAGTTTGCGAGTGCCCAAACTGTGCGTGATGTGATACACATTAGCTCAGTATAATGTAGTGCGCACAAACTAGCCTAGGACGAGAGCTATTTTAAGGCAAAAATGATCATTGTTTTCCTCTACAAATTGGCAACTCCTAAATTTTGTCGATCTATTAATGACATAAAAATAGGTGGAAAATATTTAGTAATTACAATTTAAGACAAATATGAAGAAACTTTGCCGCAAAGTTGCCAATTTGAACGCGAATATCTGTTTTTAAAATACATTGCCAATTTAAGGATTTTGCTAAATGATAGTGATTTACGCAATAATAAAAATCATTAAAAAATAACTAAAGCAGGTAGAGTAACAAAATAGGGCTCTAAAAATAGAGGAATTTATGCTCTTTCTTCCTGTACACTTCACATAACTAGTCTTCTTCTTGTTTACGTGTAGGACTACCAAACCACAAATATGTGGGCCTTAGGCACTGATGGGTTAAAAAGGCGATCCGCATTTTAGCATCCCCACGCTTGACAATCTTAAAAGGGATCTAGTAACTTTGTTGACATGCGCAAAAATTGATGAGTGGTTGATACAATGTATATAACATTGTTATCTGATATGTCCACTCAGGGGTGTTGTGTAAAAATTTCAAGTTAAATGGACGTTATATGGCCGAGTAATGAGCAAAAATGCCTAGTGATATTCACTTACTCATTGCACTCACTTTGTACACGGTATCGACGGTCCAGTGGATAATTTAACATCTGAACAATTAAATCGTACATATCGTTTTAACAAAAGGTATAGTAAATTTGAAAAACCGAAACCTGTCCCTTGATTTTATTGTTAATACGAATACAACAAGGTATGACGGAACCGCTAGAATTCCAATTGGATTTTGAGGATTTGGACAATGTTACCAAGTCCCTTTAAAAAGCAAATTCTTATATTTGATGCTTTCCCTTTCCCTCCTCCCTTTTAATGTATCATGTTACAACATGCAGGAAGCAATGCCCAGGCACCAGGCCTACTGAAAGCGATTTAGTCAAATTGCAACAAATGTCAAAAGAAACTTTCTCTATAAGCACTAAAAAATAAAGACAGACAAAATGTGTATAAAAGGGTGTCTTTATCTTATCATACTTCTAAGTGTCTCATGTTCTGTAGCAAATGTCATTTTGTAATGCGTCTCTCATTTATCTCTACAAGATCTACATGAAGGTATACCCAGGCACCTGGACCGATGAAAGCAAATTAGCAAAATGCAACAAATGTCAAAGAAACCTAGGCTTTTTTTTCTCTATTCACTTAAATAAAGACAGGTATTAAAGGGATAGTTGAGTTTTGGTATAGAGGGCGCTACACAGTGTCAAATTTGAAAGAGCATACAATTTTAATGACAGAATAAACTTTATAATTTTGAACCAGCCGTTAATTTTTTTTAAAGGCTTCCTTTTTAAAAAAATTTACAAAAGAGGTTTTTTTAATAGTTGTTGTTTATCTCTCTATCTAATCACTATTTCAACAAAACACCGCATGCACAATACTGTATTAAAAATGGCTGAAACCGATGAGTGTTTAGAGAGCGCCCTCTTCAGTTTTAACGGCTCTTTAAAAAAAATGATAACAGGATTTTTACTTAGTCATTTGAAATGTTGTATTCCTTTCGAGCATGGTAGAGTTATACATGTAACTATTAGTTTGTAATGCAATGGTGCAGGTTTTGGTTACTAAAATTCAGATTGACCAAAACTGTACACTCTTTACCAGAACTCAACTATCCCTTTAATGTGTATGAAAGAAGGGTGTCTTTGTCATATCATACTTTCCTGTGCCTCATGTTGTGTTGCAACTGTCATTTTGTAATATATCTCTCTTATATATACTCTCCACAAGATCTACAGGAAGCTTTACCCAGGCACCAAGACTGATGAAAGCGAATTAGCAAAAATGCGACACATACCAAAAGAAAGCTTATATTTGTTCTCTTATGCACTTAAAGTATCAGACAAAGATGTGTTTGCATCATCATGTTCTTCTATTATTCTTTTACCCCCCTCTGCCTCATATTTGGTTTCACATTCTCTCATTCCTCATCCGTTTCTCATCTCAATATATCATGTTTGAAACTACCGGAAGCCATGCCCAGGCACCAGGAATGACGAAAGCAAATAAGTGAAAATGCAACAAATGTTAAAAGAAATCCTGCATTTTTTTTGTTCTACTCACAAAAATAAAGGCAGGCAGAATGTGTGCTTCATCATATTGTACTTACTGTACTTTGTAAACTCATCTGTCATCCTTTTCTTGATGTTTAAAATCTCAGTGCCCATATTCATAAAAGCCAACTAAGTTCCTTGCTAAGTCTATTTTTGATGACGTGGCTAAGAATGAAAGACAATAAGTTTTTGTTGCTAACTAGGGTGAACTTAGTGGGTAGCTAAGGCTTAACCAGCTAACCCTAGTTGGGAACTAGGACAACTGTTTGTTGTCTTGAAATAAACTGTATCATTTGAAATACACTTAGCAAGGAACTAAAGCTAGTAGGGCTTTATGAATATGGGGTCCAGGAAGCCGAGCGTAGGCAAGCTGGACAAATGTTGAAAAGAAGGAATCTTTCTTCTCCTCCTCATCTTCTATGTCTTATGTATCGTACTCTTCTTGTCATGTTTGAAAAAAATACAGGAAGTCAGGCGCAGTCAGCCGGACTGATGAAAGGGGATTACTTCCTGGAGATTGGGGGGTACAATGTGGCCGGGATCAACAGCAGAGGCATCAAGACTGTCCTCATGTAAGTAGAAACGTGTACCACAAAAACATGAACGCATGGGACTGATATGCAATATATTTTGTCACTTGGGATATTGATGCAAATGTGTAAACATGTTAAAAAAAAAAATGTTTGCCCCGTTGTCCGGTTTGGCAATTAAATAACATTACCCATTTTAAGACTTATTGGCCCCAAATAAAGAGAAACCTTAAACAGGCTTTAATTTTGTACTAGTTGGATACAAGTCTATGGACATTGTTTGTCAATCAATCTTATTTGTGCTTATTCCATACAGGCAAACCAACAAGGAGATAGAGGCCCTTGTGCAACGCCACTCAGACCCCACCAACAGACCAGCTCCCCCGCCGCGACCATCAAAGGTGAGGCGAAAGCTCCGATCCGCCGCAGAGAGAGAAGAGGAGACGCGGCGAAACATTCGGAACAAGAAGCAGAGAAGTGCCAAGGCTTCAGCAGTGCGAGCAGCCGCTCTCTCACGGAAGCGAGCGATGCTGATGACCGGGCATGTTGCAGATGGTGCATCACCCTGCCCTTCAGTAGGTCTCATCCAGAGGCGACTAAAGCGAGAGCTGGCTGCATCCGTTGCTAAGCGACATGAACGGATGTCGATGGTTTGCGATGATGACGGTCTCGAAAGGATGGTTTACCTCCCCGGAGAGCTGAGTGACACCCAGTCGCTTGGGGAGAGGAAAGGTCCAGATGGACGTTGGTCAAGTAGCACAGACAGGACGTCCAACAGTCCGAGTGGTGACCTCGCCATGCTTCCGGAAGAGACTTTGCCGAGAGTAAACTTGAACGAGCCGGTACTTGACCTGTTGCCGGATCCATACAGTGATTCCGACAGGGATTCCTTTGGGATGTCATCATCAGCGATTGAGTCTCCATTGTCAACCAGTAGGGATTCCCTCCCACCTTTCTCCCTTCAGGATTCCTCAAGGGATTCAATTGACATGCGAATCCTGCTGCTGAGGAACTCATTCCAGGAAGCTTCATCTGGAGAGGGCTGGAGGAACTCTGTCCCTCAAGTGGCACCGAAGCCAAAAACCAAACCCTCGCCCCAAGTTGAAAAAGATTTCACAGCGAGAGTCGATGACCCGGGTGAATCATCGAAGGAAGCATTGAACGATGCTGACAAAGAGACAGTGTATGAGAATGCCTGGATCATGATGCCGAGGAAGAAATCTAGGGATGAGAATTCAATCTATGAGAAGCCAACGTGCACTTGTTCGACATGCCCGCCGGTGCCGCCTCGATCACCAATCAGGAAACTCTCGGAGGAGTTTAGTCGGCAGAAGATTGTCCAGCCAAAGCTTCCTAAGAGGAGGAGTCCTGATGGTCAGGCTACCGGGTCGGCAAGTGGTTCTGGGACGTGGGATAGAAAGAAGCTTGGCAGTGATAGGAAATTAACCAAGTCTAGCTCCTCGCTCAGTGAACTTGAAGGAAGTTTTAACAGGTCTCTGAGACAGTCATCATCGGAGCGGCATTTGGCCAGACCACCACCTCCCGGACAGAAGCGTAAGGGTAGCCTCCCACAGTTGCCATCTTCTTCTTCATCCTCTTATAACTGTTGGAATAGGAAACTTTCATCATCAGAAATGACAATCAAAGAGCTTAGTGAAACAGGGAAGAAGAAGTCCATGTCAGAAAGACAACTGGTAAAGCCACCTGTGGCACATCCCAAACCAAACCTTCAACACTTGAGGAAATTAAGTTTACCTCTACCGCTACCACTGTCATTGAGAGAACTCGATGGGGCAAGTACAAGCCCTCCGAAGCATTCTACATTGGAAAGGCAAACTGCGAGGCACCAATTTGGTAACGAGCCTGAAAGGTGCTTACCCCAGCTGATGAAATCCCTTTCACATGATGCCAACACGACCATGACGATCGACGAGCTGGACACTAGCGTAAGACAGGTCACGCCAGGGGCGCGGAAAGGAGAACGTCGCCTGGCCAAGGTGGCACCCATGACGCGGGAAACAATCAGAAGCATGTCTGAGGACTTCACGGAGAGCAAGCAGCGACCGTTTGGCGACTCGCCCTCAGAGGAGGAGCCTTACGCCAACCACCACATCCTGAAGAAAGCCAAGAGTCAGTCTTTTGTGCCTCTCTCTCGTCAAACTGCAATCCGCCAAGATTTTCAATCGCAGCAGACGACTGCAACATGGAGACCCCCTGTCCCGCCGCGCTTCTACGTGAATGAGAGGATAGGTGGTCGCGGGGCCGCTATGGCGGTGGATCCGAATGCAAGCACCCGCAGCGCCCAGGAGTCTGTACCATCATCGTGTCATGAGGGAGGAGAGGAGGAGGATGGTGATGCAGACAGTTCCAAGATGAGATGCTCGTTTGCTCAGTTTGGGAGAATGGAGGAGGTCCTCTTTGCCAAGGGAATTAAGGTATAACAAAAAATACAATTTTCAACTATATTAGGGATCAGTTAAACCCTAAGGGAATTCAGATATGAAGCAAATACAATTTTGTTGTTATGAAGGATGTAAATTATAAAACTGATTTAAACTGTTAATATTATTGTCCTACATCCAAAGAGACCTCTCATGATACCAGTTACCTCTGCTTTTACTTATATCCAATGACTCATTGTTATGATCCACCTTTTCTCTGTCAGAAACTTTCTAGGTTAAATATACTGTTGGGTAATAGTCTTGAGTCTGATAGTCCCTAATGGGTTAAATTCCAGGAAACATCCACTTGCTTGTGTTTCATTTATTCATAACCAATTTTAAAGTAATTGTCATTGTCTGCAGCCATTTCCTATAAGTTCCCTGGGCACAGTCTTATCTGTACTTGAGGACTTTCCAATCAACAGCTGAATGTAGATTCATAATTCCACTATGTTATCACATTTGTGCTCATTCCTATTTTAATGTATGTCAATCTATTCTATCCATCTATCTACCTGCCTATCTATCTATCTATCTATCTATCTATCTATCTATCTATCTATCTATCTATCTATCTATCTATCTATCTATCTATCTATCTATCTATCTATCTATCTATCTATCTATCTATCTATCTATCTATCTATCTATATATATATATATATATATATATATATATATATATATATATATATATATATATATATATATATATATATCTATATATATCTATTCATCTTTACCTGTAACAAGTTCCCCTCATTCCTCAAAGGCACTGCCTGATTCATGCTTGGCAGGTGTCTCTTTATTATCTTTGAATTGTTGTATATACGTTAACCAGTTATCTCTTAATAGATATTACAATTTCTAAAGAGTTAGTAGGCTTACAGTGTGCACCAGGTTTCTGAAGGCAATGAATATACAGGGTGAGTTTCTATTTTAATTGTTTGATGTAACATTGTCTCCTTTTTTTCGCAATATATTGTCTTGTCTGCAGCCATTCTCCCTAGGCCCTCCCGAGCGTAGCCTAATCCATGCTGGGAGACTGTTCTTCTTCAACAGACGCAGGAAGTACAGAGAGGTATGGGAACTAATAATAGGGGAACGACTAGTTCCTGTTCTGGGACTGTGCTCATTAAAGTGATTCATTAACTTGATATTTCCCCCCCCCCCCCCCCCAATTTTTTTTATTTTTCTGTTTGAGACTTCAATCATATACCAATTTCATTTTAAGATTCTTGAGAATGATATGTGAGAATTTCATAGAAATTTCATGAATTATCTGAATTTGGATACTATGGACGATCAAGTATCCGGAGAGGTGGGAAGTATCCAAATTCAGATATGCTTGACTATGGTCGGAAACCATCTATCGATGCTCTCAAATTCAATCTGAAATATATCCACGATTTTTGAGATATTTGAACAATCAAAACCCATTTCATTCTTATGTTACTATAAGCTGAACAACAAGGTACAAGAGAAGTGTGAAAGCTCCAAGTGAATTTGGTTGAAATTTTACAAAGTTAATGGATCGCTTTAACACCCTCAAAATGTCATGAACATATTTTGTTTGAAGGCTTCTATAATGGTCTTGTTTTATTGTCTGTTATTAATAAGAGGAGACTGTTCTTCTTCAACAGCCGCAGGAAGTACAGAGAGGTACAAATCATTTGCCATTTAGCAGTTTTTGTGTACCTGGCTATTTTGGGCTTAATACTAAAAACATGGGTAGGTTCTGGTTACAGTATTTGATTGTTGTTTTTGTATGAATTTGTAATTGATATTTTCATCAGTATTCATTAATCTATATGCATAATATAGAGGATTATTGCCAGAGCAGGGAACATCACAGAATGTTCCTCTCTGAAGGATTTGAAATGATATTGAGGGAAGTCTTAAGATGTAGTTGAGGGACTTTATATTGTCTTCCTGAAATATAATTTTGAATCCTGAGGGAACATTCAACGAGGTTCCTGACAACAAGTTACACTTTTAGCCTCAGAGCTCGATTAGAAACTGTGGCTTTTGGAAGTGATATTTTGATGAGTCATTGTGACGTCATAATAGAATCTCTCATGGGTTGAGCATATCAATTGTTAACATCTTGCACATAAGCGCAAACTTATATTTGACTAAGTCATTGACAAATGTCCAAAAGTTACAAATCTAAATTTTTGGCCTCGGAGCTCGATTAGAAATTGTGGCTTTGGCTTTTAGAAGTGATTATTTAAAAAAGGCATTGTGACATCAAAATAGAATCTCTCTTGGGTTGTGCATATCAATTGTTAACATGGCGCACGTACGCGCAAACTTATTTGACTAAGTTTTTTGATAAAACATCTTATTTTTGTTGTTGTCCTTTATAGATCCTTGCTATGCTGTTTACTGACTTGCTGGTGATTGCCCGCTCCCAACACCAAGATGGCCGCCTACGCGTCATCTTCGCCCCCCTCCTAATCATGGATATTAGCCTACTCAACTTCAACACAGAAAATGGTATGTCATTCTGGTTTAGAAGACACTTAAAAAATATTCGTGCGAATTGGGATATAAATGTGACTGGATCTAGCAAAACCCTGCACTTGTCTGTAAAAATCCAAATTTAGAATTTTCAACCCACAAGAAAGACCTCATCACATGCTTTCCTTTAATGCCTTCTTCTTAAAAATCAGATAACATTTGGCAAAAATATGATTGTTTCATTAAAAAAAAAAAAGTGTTTTACATAGATGTACAGTACATTATGTAAACTTAAATTGCCCATTTCTTCTAAACATGAATTACCGACAAGTCCAGGGTTTTGCTATACCCGATCACAAATATGTTTGGAAATTTAAAAAGCACATACATTTTGCTAACAAAACAACTTCTGTTTGGTTAGAATTCTTTCAGAAAAAAGTGACATATCTATAAATAAACTCATTTGAATAAGATGGGGTCATTGAAATTTTTATTTGTAAAATTTTTAAAACCGACATATTTCTGAAAATATACTTAATAGGTTTTTGAATTGCTCCTAACAAACTCTTGAATGTTTATTTTGGAAAAGAAATTTACATTAAAAAATTTTGAAGAGAAGGGGTTTACATTTCCTTGTATGTGAAGTTGGTAGCCTACAGACGCAAACAATCTGAAACAAAGATTAAAGAGAACATACAAAAATGTACACTCTGCATCATCTTCATTAGCCGGTGTCACACAGGGGAAATTATCTAGCTAATTTTTATACGAATTGTATATGAATTATCTCGATAATTGGCCCGTGTGACACCTGCTAGTGTATATCATGACATATTTTGCCTGGAATAAGAAGAATGGGGACAATGTCTGAATTCCAAACATTGGTGTGACTGAAAGTTACAAGAACAGGATGAAATATACATAGTTGTTTACTGCATTCCGAACATTTGTCTGGCTGAAAGTTACATGAACAAGGTGAAATGTACATAGTTGTTTACTGCATTCCCAACATTTGTCTGGCTGAGAGTTACAAGTAGTTTTTTTTTTACTGCATTCATAACAGTGGCCTGGGTGAAAGTTACAAGAATATGATGAAATGTACAATAGATGTTTACTGCATTCCAAACATTGTGGTCCTGGCTGAAAGTTACAAGAGGATGAAATGTACAAAGTTGTGAACTGCATTACTGCCATGGATGTTTCTACCATATTTATCATAAATACTATTTATTTGGTGGTATACAGTTTATTGGTCTGTGACCCCCCCCCCCCCCCCACCCACCCCAATTACTCTATTGCATAGATAACATCTTTGTGTGTGTATATTTAGAATTTCCAATCAAGAATCACTCTGAATACCTCTGCGACTTCAAAGACTTTTCAATTCAATGATTAACATCTTCAAGAGTAGTTTGCTGCCCTCTCTGGCAAAAACAGTCAGTGTCAAGGTAAAACTGCTTGTTTTGCAGTTTTGCGCCCACTTTTAACATTTTTCCAACTAACGTTTCATTGATTACCCTTGATTAGTTGTCAAATGCTATGGTTGTTAAAGACGATGGGGAGGGGGGGGGGGGGGGGTCATTCTTATGGGAAAATACATTATTATAATGAAGTGATTTGGCCTCAAATAAATATCCTTATGTAATTTTCAAACTTAAATTATCATTTCTTTCAATTACAAATTTGTACTTTTCCCACATTAGAAACATGCCCCTGTATAAGTGGAATAGAAATTATTTTAATTAAAACTATATTCATGACAAAACAATTCTTTAAGGATGTATATTTATGTATAAATATATTATTTTAGTAGCTAAGATTTAACAACTCATTGCAACATGCTTCAGTTTAGTTTAAACTTATTACAGTACCCTGATTGGTAAATTGAAGTTGACTTCCATTATATTTCTTTCTTAAAAAAAAACCCCTAATAGCTCGTGAGTTCCACGTGACTCCCGTATTGTCCTGCGGCGGCCACGAAGCTGCGTGTCATAAGGGATCCATCGTTTTCCGTGCACCGTCGGTGAAGCTGAAGCGGGCGTGGCAGCGGGTCCTCACGCAACAGGTTATGTCCTTCAAGTACAGTAGCCTACGAAAGGTAGGATGAAAAATGTTGTTTTTCGTATATTTGTTTTTGTTTGTTTTGTTTGTTTGTCTGTATACATGTATGTGTCAGATTGTGTCTGTCTATGGGATGGAATTCTTTTGTCTACATTTGCGTTTGGAGGTGAAATGAAGTCTTTACATTTTATTTGTGTAAATATATGTGAGTGCATGGTGAGTTTGTGACTGCGTTTGTGTGTGTGTGTGTTTTGTGTGAGTGTATGTGTGTTTATGCATATATATGGGAATGTATATTTGTTTTTTTATTTATGTGTATGTGAATAGTGTTTTTTTAATGGCATGTGTAAAGTAAAAATAAATGTAATGTATAAATGCCTGCTTTATGAGTATTTTGTTTGTTTTGGTGCATATATTTATTGTCTTCTTTTCTTTTGTGTGTAAATTTTTTAACAATGAACTCATCATGTAAGGGGTATGTATAGAGCGGTAACTTCAATCATCGCGCGATATCGACCCCACCCCATTCATTCATCCCGCCCCCAGTACTTAGCGCAACAATGTAATTTACTCAATGAATCTTCGCATCGGGGAGGTGTATTTTGATAATCCTTCCCAGCGGATTCTTGTAATCATGTTATATTTCATTAAAATTCAAAAGAATACACTTTACGGGTAATTGTAACTAAGGTACATGTATTAAGTGTCTGATTTATATCCTTATCTTGAAGCCGCAGATTGGCCTCCGCGAGGAGTGTGGTGTTCATGAATGGGTCAATTGTGTCATTGCTATAAGCCACATGTGACTAGGGCGGCCCTGCCTAACTCGAATTAGGACCTGAAATTTTCAGAGGATGTAGATGAAATATCGGATTCCGTAAAGTTGAAATTTTCAGCCGGAGACAATTTTTAATGAATCTTTATTTTGTACCCTATCCGTCCAACTAATCTACCACAATCTCCTCCAAATCCACATTTGCAATTCTAAACTTATTTTTAACGACTTGCGATTGATTGGCAATTTGACCTCATTAGTGTCAGCCTTCATGAACCAGAAGGATAAATATGTCTGAGTTTCGAGTTAAATTTGAATGAATTTGAATGAATTGATGTATTTTGATCGGAATATAATTCATTGCAATTATGTGAATGTTTGAGTGAATGTTCGAGTACTGGTAATGGCACCTTTTCTGTAAAAATAACCTTTTTAGATTAGTTCAGGATAGTTAACTGTGTAGTCTGGACTAGTGGGCTATAGGCGATCAAGATGGATATTATATAATGGGACTAATATAATATAATGGCATGTTCTTATGGGTCCTGCCTACCATTAGAAATAATTTTCTTAGACATTGTTTTTGTGTGTATTTAATTTTTATAAATATATCAATGGTATATATTTAATTAAACTTCATGGTATTCAGTGAAAATGTAAGTCGTCAATAATTCAAGATTGTCTTTCAATTTAATGGATATGTTCAATTATGCTCAATTTAGTTTCTCTCATTCGTCTGCTCCTTAATTTTCTACGTGTTTGAACATTGGCAAATTGGCAAATTAGTTATCCACGTACGAGCAATTACGAATACTTTTGCTTAATATTGAACCGTAAGAGCCAGAAGAATTGTCATTGAATTTTAAAAATGTCTCCCTAAGTAAGTAATTATGGCCGAGAGATTACGCAGATTTGAATCAATTTCGTGTAATGAATTCTGGATTACATACAATTGAGAGCTTAGAAAGGTTTTTGTAATTACTGCCCAATTACGTTTTCATGAAATGATGCATTTCGATTAGTATTCACTAATCACTGCAATTATCCGAATGTTGATGTGAAAGCTAGTGCTTTTTGTTTTTCACAATGTGCAAGTTAGGAAGCTTTCCATACATGTTCTAACATCCCAAGAGTTTAATTCTTGTCTTTTGATTTTAAATTATGTAAGACAGTATGTAAAACATTACCAATGCAGTTAAAAAACAATATAAACGTTCTGGTTTGAAGACCTTGAAAAGTCCTTATACTTTGCAAGCTTAAATAAAAGATACAAATGAAAATCTTTTTTAGTGTGCATGTACACACACATACACATTCGCACATGCACACAAACACAAACAATGTTGTTTTTAAAAGCATTTTCAATGTTTTTAACCCATTTTAAGATTATTTGATTTTGTTATAACAATGCTCCACACTAACTTTTTTTTTCACTTGCCCAGTCGGGCAAGTAAAATCAGGTTTTTTCAAATTTTACTTGCCCGAATAGAAAACTTACTTGCCCGAATAGAAAACTTACTTGCCCGAAAATGAAAAACAAAGAAAAACATAACAAATATCATGTTCTTACAAATACATGTATATGATAATTTCATGTTATAAGTTACTGAGGTCCGAAGAAATACGTTTTCGCTACATTTTGAGAACCCCATCGGTAAAATTACAGCAATCAGTAACATTCTGGCATTTATTTTGTCTCATTTATTGTCTGTCGGACTTATTAAATAAGCATAATTTCAATGATGATTATATTACGGTAAGTAATAATCAAAACGTTTTCGCATCATTTGGATAACGCAATCAGTAACATTTTGGCATTCATTTCGACTGATTTGTCTTCTGTCAGACTTATTATAAATAAGCATGATGACGATGATAATTTTATTGACTAATATTCAAAACGTTTTGGCTTTTGACTCATGACATGTATCGTCTGTCGGACTACTGAAACATCAGTTTTATCATCGCAAAATAAGAGCACGCAGTATCAAAATTAATGCCAATAAAACGATGTCAAACTTATTTAAAATAGTGTTATCATCTTCTCAAAATTAGCAAACAAAGTTACGATAATGCGCTACAAGAAAATTTGAAACATCGTTTTCATCATCGCAAAACAAGAGCAGGCAATAACAAAATGATTGCCGATAAAACGATGTAAAACTAATCTGGAAAATCCTTATCATCTTCGTGAAATTAGCGAACAAAGTTACGATAATGCGCTTCGAGAATATGATGCAAAATAAATCTGAAACTTCGTTTTCATCATCGCAAAATAAGAGCAGGCAATATCAAAATGATTGCCGATAAAGCGATATCAAACTAATCTGGAAAATCGTTATCATCTTCGTGAAATTAGCGAACAAAGTTACGATAATGCGCTACGAGAATATGACGCAAAATAAATCTGAAACTTCGTTTTCATCATCGCAAAATAAGAGCAGGCAATATCAAAATGATTGCCGATAAAGCGATGTCAAACTAATCTAGAAAATCGTTATCATCTTCGTGAAATTAGCGAATAAAGTTACGATAATGCGCTTCGAGAATATGACGCAAAATAAATCTGAAACTTCGTTTTCATCATCGCAAAATAAGAGCAGGCAATATCAAAATGATTACCGATAAAGCGATGTCAAACTAATCTGGAAAATCGTTATCATCTTCGTGAAACTAGCGAACAAAGTTACGATAATGCGCTTCGAGAATATGACGCAAAATAAATCTGAAACTTCGTTTTCATCATCGCAAAATAAGAGCAGGCAATATCAAAATGATTGCCGATAAAGCGATGTCAAACTAATCTGGAAAATCGTTATCATCTTCGTGAAATTAGCGAACAAAGTTACGATAATGCGCTTCGAGAATATGACGCAAAATAAATCTGAAACTTCGTTTTCATCATCGCAAATAAAGAGCAGGCAATATCAAAATGATTACCGATAAAGCGATGTCAAACTAATCTGGAAAATCGTTATCATCTTCGTGAAACTAGCGAACAAAGTTACGATAATGCGCTTCGAGAATATGACGCAAAATAAATCTGAAACTTCGTTTTCATCATCGCAAAATAAGAGCAGGCAATATCAAAATGATTGCCGATAAAGCGATGTCAAACTAATCTGGAAAATCGTTATCATCTTCGTGAAATTAGCGAACAAAGTTACGATAATGCGCTTCGAGAAAATGCGGCTTTTTATAAGTTTTAAAGCTTAATCGCGGACGATAAACAGCCGAAATGAGTGCCGTAATTTGCGCTAATTTATAACTCCGACGGACGATAAATGAGTCTGAATTATTTCCGTAGTTGTGTAGTTTTATAGTTGCCCGATCGGGCAACTAACATAGACCATTTATGACATTTTACTTGCCCGACAAGAATTTTTACTTGCCCCGGGCAATCGGGCAAGCGTTAATGTCGAGCGTTGGTTATAACATGTATTATCCAATAAACCATTCAATCCATGTTTGTTAATGACCAGCGCTGGAAAGGTTAAAATCTACATTCTTTGATATATTTGTAATTGTTTCAATACTGATCGTATAAATGCTCTGGACTGGAAGATTATGGAGAATGTGTGTTATCAACATGAAACTGTCTTCAGTGGGTTGTTGGGTGAAAGTAAAAAAACAAATTTGTGTACTGCCCCGTTTAAAATGGTGAAGTCCATGCATCATACATCTGGTGTAAGTGATTATTGAAGTGTGCTGCAAAATTTCTCATGGGAAATTATGATTATTTTTTCCTTTTTTTCTTTATTCTCGAAGTTTTTTTCCATAAACTAACAATATTTGTGGTACTGGTATGGATGGTGTAGTACATATGTGTTTGGTTGCAATGATTATTGATGTGCGTTGAAAGCATTCGGATTGCTAATTCCAAATGTCATGGGGACAATCTGGGGGAGACGATCAGAGAAGAATCAATACAAACTTGGTCAAAGAAAGTGCTCACAAAACCTTGGGGAAGTGTTAACACTTCTGAACAGGGAAAACAAATTGGGGGCTACTTTTAAAGGAATCTAATGAGCAAAAATGCAAAGTGATATTCACTTACTCATTGCACTCACTTTGTACTGTACATGGTTTTTGCGATCCAGTGGATAATTTAACATATTATAAGTTATAACACCATCTTTGGAAGTTGAAAAATCAATATATTTAGAATGGCCCTTTTTTTTTTTTTAGAATGCCAGCACTTCAAATAATGAGATTATAAATTCTAAAGATTCAAATGCCAGAGGAGTTGTTTTGTGGTAATACCATGTCATTTTGTCAGTGTTTGCTTGGAATTGCCCTTCTCTGTATAAAATCTAACAAACAATTTTCAGGTGAGAAAGACAATTTTGGTCTCAGTTAATTAGATTATCATGGACTCTTTTGACAATGCATGTTTCACTTAATAACACATCAGTGCATATTCAAAATATGCACAGAAACACGCACACACACAGACAGACAGGTATAAACAGTCAAACATGTTTGTGTGTACACACATACTCAACTCAAATTTATAGGTCCCAATCCATCTACATTCAACATGTGTTTATTTTTGCCCGCACTGTACTTGTATGTAGGCCCAAATGTCAACTGACAGTTGTACACAAACAAACAAATAAACAAATAAACAAACAAACAAATATAAAAACAAACAAAAAACAAACAAAACATATACACATACCCAAAGAACTAGCCCTATTAACACATAAGACACACAGACATCCATCCACAATGCATTCCCAAATCTTTGCGCCTTAGCGGCAATTTTTGGCCAGATCGAGAGTTGTTATCAGGTCCCATCTTAAAAATGTAAAACCCTTTATATTAGAATGAAACTCACACACGTGGTTGCACTTTTGGCACTGCCCTAGTTCGGTTTAAACTTAATACAGGCAGCAGGTAGCCAACACAACAACACGTATCCCCTCGCTGTTACCATGGCAACACACACGCGTATATGCCCATTATGAGCTAATCAGGGATCCCTCAGGTGGCCGCGCCGGCCAAGGGTGAAATCAACAAATCTCTGAATTTTCTTCTAGAGTTGTTTTTCTGAGTTTTTTTTTCTGGGATTTTCTGCCACATTTTTGTTTTTGTTGTTGCTTTTTCAGCCCCTCTACATGTATATGATTAAATACTTTGTACACAACCAAATGGGGTATATGATGCCTTCCATGAAGTTCTACAAATCTCTGAATTTCTTCAAGGCTAGTGTGATATTTTAAGTTTTTTTTCTGAATTTGTCTGTGATTTTCCGCCACTTTTTGTTGTTACTTTTCCAGCCCCTCAAACCTTTCATTGATTTGATTTCCTTTTTTTTGTTTACAACATAAAATAGGTAAAGGACTTCATATGAACTATCTATAAATCCCAGAATTTCTTTATGGCTAGCATGAAATTCAAAGTTGTTTTTCCTGAATTTTCTGCCACTTTTTTGTTGTTGCTTTTTCTGCCCCTGAAACCTTCAGTTGATTTAATTTATCTTTGTTTTGTACACAACCTAGAATGGGTAAAGGACTATTTTGGGTGAGTTTGAAGCGATTATGAAAAAATGCAAATCTCTGAATGTCTTCATGGCTAGGGTGATATTTAGAGTTGTTTTTCTGGGATTTTCTGCCCTTTTTTGTGGTTGTTGTTGCTTTTCAGTCCCTCAAACCTTTAAGTGATTTGATTTTCCTTTGTTGTGTTCACAACTAAAATGAGTTAAGGACTTCTTCAGTTATAGTCGAGTATGACAAAGTAAATTATGTTGCCTTTTCAGGCCCTGAAACCTTGAACAGTTCATTTGATTTTCTTTTGTTTTGTACGTGCACAAAATATACCTGTAGGCTGTACAGCAGGATTTATTGTAGTGAAATATTAACATTTGAAGAAAAAAAATCAGGCATCCAGTTTCAAGTTTGTGTGTGAGATATGATGCAAATGTATTTACTTGTTAACACATATTACAAGAGTTTGTGAATTAGCTAGTTATTAGTGTGATTGTACATGTGGGCGATATGCAGGAGTTTCACATCTTATGCTGATTATATAGGCCTGGGATGAATACCTACCTATTTTGCCATTTGAATATTCGACCAGAAAGGTATTCAAATAGTTAATATTCAGATAATTTGATAATAAAACAAAAAAAAACCTGACAACACTGCACTCTATAATAACAGTCGAAAAACAACAACAAAGTAATGAAGCTCTGATGATTGATGTGGATTGACATAACAAAACACTACAAAACAAACTTTAAAATGACCTCAATCTGTTGATAATTGAAATCGATCACATCTTCAAATGAACATGTCTATATGTTACCTTGTTCACACATAATGCCAGGTTTGGTGGATTAGCTAGTTTTTATTCATATGGAAAAGTTTTGCACTGAAATTCCCATTAAATCAATTTTCTGCGCGCACAGCGCGCTCAAGTTCAAGCTTCATGAATTATTCATGAGCATACGCGGTCTAAAAGTTTGGACTTGTCCATTATCGGACATAGGTAGATTGCAGTATTTTTCGAGCGGAAATCGCTCTAGATCAGCAGTTTTGTTCTCGATTATAATGAAATAAAAAACACTAACGTTACATGATTTTAAACATATTTGATCTCCATAATGTTAAGCGCACAAAAAATATGTTTAAGAAATATGTACGTACAAAATACTGTACGTACGTTCACCCACCAATGAATGTAGCAGTCATATGACGTAATCGTCCGATATGCTAATGAGGCGCTATGTCAATAGAGGTGATTGGTTTAAAAATAAAAGGCTCTTTAGTAAATCTTTATATCCGACGACGTTCAGTAACCAATCAGCATGTGTATTTAATACTCATTTTATAACTCAATTTATAACATATGTAATACATATGTTATAAATTTATGTTTTTAACATCGAATACCGAGAGACCCAGATCGTAAGAACATTCGGCCGACGAGTTACAACCGTTCAAAGTTGACCCTCGCCGCGCGTAACCTACATTACTGTACAATTTGCGTGTATTTGATGCAAAAAGGCGGGGGAAAATGAAGCGCAAGAGTCATATTCAAGAGCGATGCAATATCGATTCTCTTCCAAATTGTAATATGTTATAAAGAAAAATATAAAGAATCGAATGCCGAGTGACCCAGCTCTCAATTCCTTCTGGTTTGGAATTGGTAGTATTTTATGTTCATACTAGCGTGTTAGGAGCCCGTGAAGAGGACAGTTTGACACGTTGTGTAATATGCGCGCGCGCTCCCTGATCCCGGCCGCGCGTGCAGGGAGCAAATGGGACTACTTTTCCATATGTGATCAGCCCCCTAAAGAATTTTGAAACCACCAATAATCAAGCAAAATGTATATTTTCTTCAGGCAGAGTGATCCAATTTCAGGTAAAATCATCACATTTCTGGCAATACTGTAGTATTTTAGGAGCAACTGAGATATTTGGACAATATTTATCAGCCCCCCCCCCCCCCCCTTGAAAGATTTGCCTGTATGATCATGATTTAACATGTTGTTGGGTGAGAGTGAGAAGGCCGTTAAGTCAATTTTTTGCTAAATTGAGTTATGCATACCACCTTGTAAGTCGGAGCCTCCACTTCACGATGTGAACTGTTCAGATTATAATTATGCTTAATTTTGGAACTTTCCACAAATGATGATACACGCAGTACCCCGGGGTACCGTTGTACCCCGGTATCCCGCGTTGCGTTGTGTCATCTTGTGTCCACTCGAAGAACAACCGTATTGCGTTGTGCATGCAGTGCAGCGCGCGATTGTATGCACGCTATACCCACAGTACAGCCCTAAAAATTAAATAAATAATTAAACAAAATGGCAGATTTTCGTCTGGTACCCCAGGGTACCATTTATGTCATCAAATATAAAAGATAAACGCATAATTAGTTTCTACATCGTTTTTAAACTTTTTAAACATGATTATCTCCGCAGTACAAAAAAGTGAGTTTGCACCCTTCTCTTTCTCAACCAAGGGTGCTATATTATGCGACCACTAATTGGTTTGAACCAGAATGCTTGACCTCGGTGGAAATTATAAAATAAAACAAATTTGTTGTGACAACACCAGGAAGGAAAGCGAGGCTGTTAAAATGAAATAGATGGACTTAATATCCACATTTTATCTTCTAGGATGAAAATAGATCTCATATTCTGATGGGAAAAGAATAATTATAACAAAAAAGCAAATCAATCGCATCAGGAGGCAAAACAAGATCAGTATTATAAGATAAATGGATTTCTCACCGATCTTCTACGAAAATAGATCACAGCAAATACATGAAAAAGTATAGGATTACAAAACAAACCCATTAGCAAACAAAACAAGATCATTACCATGTTGTTCAGTGTTATAATCCATCCCATCATAGTTAATTGCTTTTCCTGTTGAGTTAACCCGTCCAGGCCTTGGCCCGAAAATATTCTGGCTTAGGTTTAGGGAATAATTACAATAATAATAGCTTTGATTTATAATGGCCTAATACAATTTCTATGAAGCGCTTTACACTATTACTACCCCAGTCAACTGTAAAGGATACAACGCCAGCCCGTACACATTTTTGTGCACCATCTCCACTCCCTGGGGAGCATTCCTCCAAATGGTTCATGTGCTTTGAGAATCTCATTCACAAAAAAGGCTTTTAACTCCTGCCGGGTCCACATTTATACTTGTAAGCAGTCTGGATTGGGTTCATGCATGATGCACCCGTCCACCGTAGGCGATGGTTTAACACTTACCACAAATCTCCCTCACAAATAGATTTCAGATTCTAGTGGGAATAGCAGTTATAAATGTGTTTTTGTTAACAAATATAACCCATTGGCTGCAGGGATCTGGATGATGTGAACTGAATGGGAACTTGAATATATATCAGGAAGAAGGATACTTCCTATAGGGAAAGGTCGTTTATTGATAAGTTTGCGAGAGAAACACAACTAGCATAGCTGATATTCTATATCCCGTCCTTTTCCCCAAGATTGACCTATACCAAGCCTTTAATTCCCCTTGCCTATAGATGTCAACCTGATGCAATATGCATCCAGAAAAGAATAAGAAATAGGATAACCCTTTACCTGCCAGAATATACACGTACACGTAAACCCCCAGTGCCATGGAAATTCTTCAATTGAGCAAAAAATGCAATGTATTCAGTATTTAGCTGTGTACAATATAATAGATAATACATGTACATGTAGGTAGAACACAAAATATCAAGGTATCAAAGTTTTTAAATCAAAATTCAGGACAAACTTACTTAGACTGTAAGTTTGATGAAACTTGTGAAACTTTGATATCTATTTCGACTGGATGAGTGAGTATATACATCAACTTAATTATGTGACCTTACACCACAAAACGACTGTTATGTCGCCGATATAGTTTCTCTGTTATTAGCTGAAATAGTCAAAAAAATAGTTTTAAAAAAGAGATTCAGGATTTTTGTATTTCCTGAATGAAGGTATCTTAATCTACCTTCTGTGAAATTTTGATCGTCAGAAATCATGTTTGAATATGTTTTTTCATCAAATAAAAATTATCAGATTACAGCGCTTGAATCTGGACGCCGATCTTTGAAGTGGCCCGTTTCTCCCTTGTTTTAAAACTGCTTCAGCCATTTTCCAAATCTTTGGCAGGGTTTGCCATGTCTGAATATGACAATTTATATACCATTATAAAGGTAATGAATTCTACTGTAATGTCTGGTGAATATGGTTGTTTTGTGGTGTAAGGTCACATGTGGTATGGCAGTCATCACAGTAGTGAAAACTGTATTTATGATATATGTAAAATACAATGCAACATATATTGTGCCACTTAGCACGTGAAGCACACCAGCGTATGAGACAGTCCGCACTTAGAGCAGACGTAAGGGTTAATTTAATGCACCCTCATCTACCATGAATATTGAAAGAGGGTTTAGATTGGCCATGAAGTTAAGACTCCATGCGTTCAGCATACTCAGTTTACCAACTGTGCAAATTGGCGCGTGAAGCACATGAGCATACACGCCGATCCGCGTTTAGTGCAGACTACGGGTTAATGCAACGCCACGTATTGAATATTCAAAGAGATTTGGTAATGGCCATGAAATTAAGACTCCATGCATGCAGCAGACTGAGTTTACCAGTCCTTCGCCTTCTCAAGAAACCCAATCCAGTGACGCAGTACATTACTACAGGACCAACCAGACATGGCGCAAGGGGGCAGATGGCGGGGGGGGGGGGGGGGGGGGGTAAAGCAGGAGCCTAAAATATGTATAGTGTAATTAATGTATTTCTTTCTTTCTTTCTTCACTCCTCAGTAGGAGAGGGGTGGGGGGGGGGGGGGGAGAGCTAGAATCTTGAACAGGAGGGATGTGTGTGGTGGGTAGAGGGGTAGAGAACGGAGCAAAAATATTCAATGCAACAAATGTGCGGTTTGGCACGTGGAACACACCAGCATACACATGACGATCTGCGCATTCAAAGCAAAGCGATGGTTAGTGCACCATCATGTATTGAATATTCACAGAGATTTGGAATTGGCCATGAAATTAAGACTCCATACATTTTGAGATTTCTGAGTTTACTGCAGTCCTTTGGCCTTTCAAGAAATCCTATCCAGTGATGCAGTAGCCAGTGTCAAATGAGATGGGATGGCATTAGGAGAGGGGGGGGGGGGGGGGTTATGAGGGAGCAACATTGCAATTAACATGGGACGTTAAACATGTGGTCTACAGAGTAAATTTCTCTCCAAATTAAAAAGAGGAGCGCAAGTGCTATGTACACGTACATGTAGTTTCTTCAAATCTGGCACTCGCCAATTTCCTGTAAAGGAATAGGGATACTCAAACAAAAGCGAAACCTGAACAAAGCTACCCCCATGAAAGTCGCCCCAAAGTCATCCGCAAAAAGATTGTCCTGCGCTTGATCTGGTTATTTAATTATCGTTGTGACCCCTGGGAGGTGTACTATCTTTCTTCTTCCCCCCACCCCTCGTTTGATTCACCTTAAAGGGATCTAGTAACTTTGTTGAGATGTACAAAAAGTGATGAATGGGTGATACAATGTACAGTATATTGTTGTTATCTGATATGTCCTCTGGGTATTGTGTTAACTGGACGTTATATGGCCGAGTAATGGGCAAAAATGCATAGTGATATTCACTAACTCATTGCACTTACTGTGTACATGGCTTAAATTATCCCGTAGACAGTTTAACATCTGAACACTTCAATCGTAAATATCTTTTGAACGAAATGGAAATTTGAAAAACCAAAACCTGTCCCATGATTTTATTGTTTTAAAAATATGAATATGACAAGGTATGAGAGAACCACTAGAGTTCCAAGTAAGTTTTGAGGATTTGGACAATGTTACTAAGTCCCTTTAACCGCTTTAAGATTATTATTTGTTTTAGTTAACCCATTCAAGATGATTTTAATTGGTAACATGCATTTTCCATATTACCAAAATTGAAAATGATTATGTATGTTCAAGTAAGACAAATAGCACAAATAAATATACAAATTATAAAGAAACACAATTATAAAGCATGAATAAATCTTAATAATGGGAACATATTTTAAGATTTTCCAATATCAATACAATTTCTTATTTTAGATATCTTAAATACACAACAGTAATGAATATTTAAATCATTTTCTTTAACTTAATATCTTAAGAAATTATCGTATAATGATCATCCCTGAAAAACGATGGAGTATGTTACAAATTCAAACAACGTTCTTCCTGAATTTGACCTCCTCTTCACTCCCTTGATGTCCTTCATCCCAATCTCAAGTTTCCAAGTTCTCTACTCTCTGCTTTTTAGAATACATTTCCTTTTTTAAAAATCTGCTTAAGCTAGATCTCTTTTTAGAACTTTTTTCTTGTCAAGCTGGTTTTCCTTTCCCTATTGATAAGAAAAGTTGTGCCCTCTGTATTATGCAGCCATGCTCAATTTCCATTAGAAGGATTATACGCAGAATCTTTTTTATCTTCTTGACATTTCATCGCGCCCACCTTGAAAAATGAGCTCTGGCTATGTATCAATTTTATATATCATGTTCAACTTTAACCGAACCATGTTTTTTTCCCCAGAAGATGATCAGATTTTACATGTTACAACCTCCATGCATCATTCAGGCTCTCTGGGAATGCATACATGTATATCTGATATTTTAAATGTGATAATTATCTGATCACAACCATTTCCTGTTTTCTTCGTCATCATTATCATCATCATCAGCATCACCATCACCACCACCATCTCCATCATCACATCACCATCGCCATCATCATCATCATCATCATCATCATCATCATCATCATCATCATCATCATCATCATCATCATCATCATCATCATCATCATCATCATCATCATCATCATCATCATCATCATCATCATCATCATCAATATCATCAATATCATCATAACCATCAGCATCACCATCGCCATCATCATCACATCACCATCGCCATCATCATCATTTTCATGAAATTATCATCTTGATGTTAATATTTCTCTATATTTATCCTTTTCCTCTTCATCCTCATCCTCATCCTTATCATCATCCTCATCCTCATGGCTGCACCATATCCCCCATCCACCTCCCCCTCATTATCATATATGATGTACATTATCATTGATTATTAGCATCAATGGTAGCAGTAGCAGAAGTATTAAGTGCTAATACCATCATAATGAACTTGCCAAGGCCCATTATCCCATAAGCGTGATATCCAACTTGTATTCATCCCTTGTACTGCACCAATATTATTTCCCCCATTTTATCTTCACCGACCAACCCACACATTATATCCCTTCTTGATGTTTGACACGACATTTGTCCACTTCTGGATTTCAAATCCACAATCATGTCCCTTAATCTCCCCTCTCTCTTCCTCATTTGAATTGTTGTCTCTTATTACGAGAGGCATAATTAATCGTGAGGAGGGGTAACACCCCCCTCCCATTGTAGAAATTTTGCCACTCCTGCCCCCTTTTTCCCATTACGTCCCTTTAAATCCTTCTTCTTCCTCAACTGCATTTTTGTCTCTTTATTTTGAGAAGCATAATTATGAGGGAAACAAAGGGTAATTTAAAACTCACCCCCTCCCCCCATTGTAGAACTTTTTGCCACCCATACTGTCCTCTCCCCCTCCCCCAATGTCCCTATGTATCCATGTTCTTTCTCGTCTGATTTGTTTTTTCTTTTTTGGGTTGGGGGTTGAGGGGTTAGGTGGGGGGGGGGGGGGTAAATAATGGTGGGTTAGGGGGAATTAACCCCATGTAAAAAATATATCCACCATTACTGTCCCCATCCCACCCTCCCCTTCCACTGGATAAAAATAATGGTGCTCAAATTATGCATTTAACACCATTTGATCTCATTTTTTGTCCAGAATAAAGACTACATGTACATGCTTTTTTTAAAAGCCAAATAACAGTATTGGGAAAGTTACCGAAAGTATCTTTATTGGCCAAACTAATTGATTAGTATTGTTGAAATAGTATAAAAAGGGCTTGTATTAGACATTTTGTGGCAACAATATGAAATAATAAGCATGCCATATATGGCATATTTATAATTAACTTACATTCCAGCTTCACAATATGCTGAGAGTTTTTCAAGCTCTATCAGAATTAACCTATCGAAGACCTAGATTTTTTGAGGTTGACATAACATGCATTCTCCATGGCCTTCAGCCTGAGTATGTTCGGGGGAACCAGTCCTGAATGCATACCTGCCAACCAGTCCGATTTTGTCGTATTTAGTCCGATTTTTTACTCAAAAAAGGGTAAAAAATCGGGCGAGTACGATTTTTAAGTCGGGGGGAAAAAAAAAAAAAAAAAAAAAATTCCAAAAAGTAAATATACATGTGCATATACCGTAGAACACCATCGTCAAGCACCCCCAAGCACCAATATGCATCTTGCTTTTAAAGAGCGCCCGCTCTCTGTCCAAACGGGAAACTTTAATCAAGTATGCAAATAATGGTGAGGAATATTCATGAGGATAATAATGGAGGTGAATCTCATGGAAACGTCTTTAAAAGCAAGATGCGTATAGGTGCTTGGGGGTGCTTGACGATGGTGTTCTACGGTATATACACACATACATATAGCTCATACATACATAAAGCTCATTAAGCCAAAATATTCATGATCTTTATCATTGAAGTATTGCTCATTCAGTGTGGTCATATATGTTTAAAAATAAGGCTAAGATAGCACAAGAGAGCATCTAGAACCCTAGAGCTGGACCCCTGCCGCAAAGGACTTCGTGCTTCGCACTCGCTATGCGCGCTTCGCTCACATGAGAGTAAGATTTTTCATTTTCAAATGTTGGCTGGTATGTGAATGCGTTAAAAAGCAAATGTGAGTAAACAGCTTTCTATAGAAATAATACAACTGACTAAGAAGGTCTTAATTAGTCCCTAAAGGATTCAGAATTCATCAAATTTAGAATAATCCTATTATTCGTAGTTTTAAAGCCATCAGTTGTTTCCTACATTTTCTCATGTTACAAGAATGTATATATACATACAATCAATATATTAAATTTTATATAGTTTAACTCTCTGAGTCCCAAGGTCGACTCTAGTCACAATACTCGTAGAGTAAGATCTGTTGATTTGTTCTTTTATGCAAAAAACCAACAACAACATACTAAAACAAATTGAAAGGCGCATTTCATAAACATGTTTTGATCGGCATCGCATCTGTCTTAATGGATGCTTTCATCTTCATTTATCTCCTTGGATGAGGAGAATAAATTAACCCATTCCCTTTGAGATTCTGAAAACCCCATAGACTTTGTACTTAATCCACTAGGTTCCCGTAGGCAGGGGGTTAACCCGTACCCTTCGAGATTCTGAAAACTCTATCAACTTTGTACACAACCCACCCGGTTCCTGTAGTCAAGGGGTTACCCTGTTCCCTTCGAGATTCTAAAAACCACATAGACTTTGTACACAACCCACCCGGTTCCTGTAGTCAAGGGGTTACCCTATTCCCTTCAAGATTCTGAAAACCCCATAGGCTTTGTACATAATCCATCAGGTTCCTGTATAAAAGAAAATCAAGGAGTAAAGCTCGCCCTGGTAAGCTAAAATAAAAATATCCTGGCTTTTGAAAAAATCCACGCATGGTGGTAAAATTGTGTTCAGTTCAATGAGATGAGGATAGGCAAACGATAAAAGAAAATTTTGCAAGCTTTTGAAAAAATTCCTCTCACATTTTGAGTTCAGATAAAATAGGAACAGGCAAACAACAAATGTGTTAATAGTTAGATGTGAATAGGCAAGAAAAAAAGACAATAAAGTTGTCCTAATAGCCTGCAAATGCCTCCTTGAACGAAGCAGGAACTGGAGAGCTATCAATAATTGTTGCACGTTTTATTCGCTGAACATTGTTAACAGGATATGATATTAATTCAAACATATAGAGAAACTGACCAGAAATATATAATGTGATTAAAAATTAGCAAAGAAAATGGGATTCCAACGGGATTCTAACCCGAGACCCGAGAACCCGAGGATATGATATTAGATATTTCATGACGAGAATTTGCGTTTGTTTGTGTGGGTGTTGGTGACAGTAACTTTCTATTTGTCAATAATTTCTGAATGTGATTTTCGTGCTATTAATTTCATATGAAATAAATGACGTGTAAGACTGCAATTTCTCCTTGAACAAAGACTTTGGGAAAGAAACTTGAGAACTATCAATAATAGGCGCACATTTTTACTAATTGTTGTTTACAGGAATCCTATGAATGATGAAATATCTCAAGACAAGATCTATATTTTGCCTGTTTGTTTGTGGCGGTGTATCTTTCCATCATAACATTTAATTTCTTAATGTGATTTTTGTGCTATTAATCTGATACGAAATTGATGACGTACGAGATTGCAATTCTCCAAGGTTGTAATTTATCCTTGAACAAAGAAGCAACACAAGACATATCAATAATAGTCACACATTCGCTGTTGTTAACGGGATGAGATATATTAAATTATTCAAGACGAAAACTATTGTTTTTGCCTGTGTGTTTGTGACGGTGTATCTTTCCATTATTACATTTAATTTCGTAATGTGCTCTTTATCTATTAATTTGATATGCAATTTTGTTTTGTTTGTGTGGGTGTTTGTGACTACATTATACAGTGTATGACTATGTAAAGTCCTAAGATGGTACAGGTTCAAGCATACGTGTATGTTTTTGGTACATAATAACATGCATTCTCCATAGACAGGGCTCAACACTCGCACTGGCCCGCTGGCCCGGGGCCAGTGAAATTGCACTTCGTGGCCAGCAAAAATGTATAAAAGTCATAATTTGGTGGCCCCATCGGGCAAGCATATTTTCAACCCGACATGGACAAAATTAGAAAAATCTATTTATTCTTCCATGTCATGCTTCATCTATAGTTTGATCAGGAAAGAGTGATATTTTGAATAGTAAAAAGTTTACTCATGAAATAAAATTTTCGGGCCAGTAAATTTTTCTTTCCAGACAAGGGGAAGCAATTATTTCACTGGCCCGACTGGGCCACTGACAAAAAAGGTAAGTGTGAAGCCCTGCCATAGACCACAGCCGAGGTATCTCGCGGACCAGTCCTAAAAAGAGTTAAACAAGCTTCCACACTAACTTGCATTTCTACTTGGCTCTTCAGGCAAGTAGAATCATGAATTTTAAAATTGTACTTGCCCGAACAGAAAATTGACTTGCCTGTAAATAACAAGGTGAAAAAAGAAGAAAAAAATTGTCCTAGGAATGTAGCTTGATCTGCATTACAAATTTCTCTCTTGTTTGTAGATAAGATTTACACATAATGAAATTACATTGATCTCTTTATTATAGTTGACCAATTATCTAGTTGCTCGATCAGGCAAGCAAACTGGACAATTTATGAAATTTTACTAGCCCTGGACTGAATTATATTGCTATATCAGGGCTCGACACTCGCACTGGCCCGCTGACCCGGGGCCAGTGAAATTGCACTTCGGGCCAGCCCAAATGTATAAATGTCATATTTTAGTGGCCCGATTAATAGGCAAGCAGATTTTCAACCCGCCATTGACAAAATTAGAAAAATCTTGTTTTCTCCCATTCATGTTATGCTTCATCTTATTATCAGAGGTTTGATCAGGAAAGAGTGATATTTTGAATAGTAAAAAATTGACTCATGAAATACAATTTTCAGGCCAGTGAATATTTCCTTGGGGCCACCATAAAAGGGGAATAAATGATTTCACTGGCCCGACCGGGCCACCAACAAAAAAGGTTATTGTGGAGCCTTGGCTATATAATGTACATGCGATCTTCATAGACCACAGCCATTAGTGTTTATAGTGACCAGTCCTGAATGTGTTAAAGCAATAAACAGGTTTCTCATCACTCCATTCTTGTAAAGGTCAGGCGTCCAAAATTTACTTTTTAAATATTTTTCTCACGGTGACATTTGAAATTCATTAAAATCCACCGCTGTCATAATGACTCCAATTATTGCGTAATGTCTGCCACCACTCTGAGATAATATGACATGATTAACGCTTGAAAACCTGCGATAGCAATAAAATAATAATCTGGACAGTGCTAATAAACATAACCTAGATCTGCATTTATATTAATAAATGTACATGTACTTGGTAACATGGCGGAGGGCAAGATGTGAAACTTTTTATTATGATGTAGAATAATTAGTCATGTACAGTTTTACAATGTTTAATGGCCTGTAATACAAATATTGTTGCACAAATTATCAAAGTACATGTAAGAAAATACTAGTATCTGATTTTGCCTGGACGTGTTATTTATATGTTATGTTTCTCCAAAACTAATATGTTTGCTATGGAATTCTTTCACAGATAACACTTTAATTAATATAATAAATGAAAATCACCCATCATTTTTTTTCTTCACATGACAACAAAGATATCAATTTATACATTTAACCTGAATCAAATCAAATTGGCTTCATTGGGAAAGCCAGGGCTCTACACCCGCACTGGCCCGCTGGTCCGGGGCCAGTGAAATTGCACTTCAGGCCAGCAAAAATGTATAAAAGTCATATTTTGGTGGCCCGAGGCAAGCAGATTTTCAACCTAACATGAACAAATTAGAAAAATCTTTTTTTCTTACATGTCATGCTTCATCTATAATCACAGACCTGTTTAAATTTTGAATAGTAAAAAGTTAACTCATGAAATATAGTTTCTTTCGGCCCACCAGAAATGGGGAAGAAATGATTTCACTGGCCCGACCGTGCTACTGACAAAAGAGGTAAGGGTGGAGCCCTGGGTAAGCACATTCAACCCCTAGAACTTGCATTCTCCTTAGACCACAGCCTGAGCAGTTTGGGACCATGCAGTCCTGAAGGGTTCAGGTAGTTAGAACTTAGAAGTAGTGTCATAACAGTGAAAAAATACATGGGGGCTCGGGGGGGGGGGGGGGGGGGCTTAATTCGCCCCCGAAATGCCAAAAAGAGCCCCCCCAAAATTTGTTAGAGTTCAATGCTTGCAAATCAAATTTTTGGAATGCTATTTTCATGCAGGCAAACGTGAAAAGTAGCCCCCCAAAAATACGTGTTTTTTTTTCTTTCTTCTGTGTGTCATAACCAGGATCAAAGGGGAGGTATAAATGATTCCTGAGACGGGGTAAGAATAGGCAGTACCAAATATCAATATTTGCCCCAATGGTGGGGGCAGAAAGAGCATTCCATTGATGGAAGCAACTGACTGCCCCACTGTACCTCTTAGCTATTAGCCAGAAGTGGGAAGGATAGAGATTTGAAGTATACATGTATGTGACCGGCTATAGCAAAAATCCGGCACTTGTCGTTAAAAATCAAAATGTAGATTTTCACACCATTAGAAAGGCCTCATCACAAGCTTTCATTTGATGCTTTGTTCTAACTAATTGGACAGTAATTTTGTGAAGATGTGATTGTTTCAATTTTACAATCATACTAGGTCTTTTACACACATTATGTGAACTTAAAATGCCCATTTCTTCAAAACATGAATTACCGACGAGTGCCGGGTTTTGCTATAGCCGGTCACATATATGTTCACCATGATTCCCCTAGCTCGTTTGAACTTCTTCCCCAAAGAAACCTATAGTTAGTTAATGTTTGATACTATTTTCTGGAATTTATCATGAAGGTTTTACAACTGCATGCCCCCAAGTGAAGAATCTGGTTTGCTTACAAGTGTAAATGGATTTCTTTAAATAAAGTGTGCCATTAATAGCAATTTTATAGCAGTGACATTTTGTTACAGACTGTATAAGTTTGCCATTGAAGTCGGTGTTTAAATTGGGAGGGATAACAAAGTCGTTTGTGTAATGGAATGGGTCTTGGGATGGCAACGAAAGGTTAATTGCTAGACTGAGAATAAACGGTGGTGTGACTTCTTATAAACCATGAGGTTCATCTTGTTGAAAAAAACTTGGGGTAGATCTAGAAATTGACACCAGCCACCCCACCGCTAGCTAGCTCCCACCCCCATATTTCAACAAATTAAATGTCTCAGATTAGTTAAAAGTTACGTTGGTAACTTTGTTTTCATGTGCAAAGCCATTAGCCGGATCCATTGGCAAATATGCTTGCCAACTTTTCTGTGAAAATTATATAGCAAACATACTAGTTTTGGCCAAGAGAAAAGCAGAGAAAAAACCCCAAAATAATGCAAATTAAAAGAACACATATTCTTGAGGAGCATTTATGCATGTAATGATTTCACCCCAAATTAAATATTTTACTCTCTTGATAATGTTTACCCAAACTTCTGCATTGTCACTAAAAAAACTGTTTGTATTAGGGCAATTCCAAGCAAACCTGGACGAAATGTCACAGTGTTACCCAATGCAGGAATTAATTTGTTTATTTTAGGGGGCTACTTTTTCAATCTGATGGATATCACAAAATATTTAACATAACACCCTGTGGTAATTATAGGGGCTACCTACTGAATTTAGGGGGCTATTTTGAAATTAGGGGGCCAAATCGCTGTCAGCCCCCGTATATTTCTTCCACTGACCCTGTTGGCATTTGAATCCTTCAAAGTACTGAAACGCTTGCAGTAGCCATATAAATGTTGACAGGATTCAATAGGCCACTTCGGTAATATATGCAAATAATATGCGCATATTATTTGCATACATTACAGAAGCGGTCTATTGGCAAAGCGGTGAATTTGTGGTAACATTATGAAGCTTTGCTTGGAATTTCCCATTACCAAGCAAGCCATTATAAAAGGGGGATGAAACGCTATAATTTGTGCTTGCTGTTACTAATAAGTGCAGAATTCCTGTCTCTTTTAGTCGTATATTTCCTCTTGGGTATCTCTTATACTGGAAACAATCGTTTTTGTAAAACCACTAGCTCCTGATTTGACTGACCACTGGAGGCTGCCATGTTTTCTAACGGTACCGCCCGAAACGTCATCCGAGTGAATCTGAGCGTGCACTAACAAAAGCGGGTTATTTGTTGTTGAATCTGCTGTTATGTCAGTAGTTACGTAACTCGCTTTTGTTAGTGCAAGGTCAGATGAAGATTCATATGGTACAGTTGGAAAACATGGCAGCCTAAAGTGTCCAGTCAAAACAGATAATAGTGGTTTAAAAAACATTGATTATTTCCGATATTAGTGATACCCTATAGAGGAAATATATGACTAGAGGTGACAGGAATTATGCACTCATCAGTATAGATAGCAAAAATGCCAGCACTTGACTCCCCTGTAAAGAAACATACAAGTACCACTACTGATTACACCTCTGAATTTAAAGGGATCTAGTAACTTTGTTGACATGTGCAAAAGGTGACGAATGGTTGATGAAATGTGTATGGTTGTGATCTGAAATGCCCACTGAGTAATGTGAACATTTCACATCAAATGGATGTTATGTGGCAGAGTAATGAGCGAAAAATGCAAAGTGATATTTGTGAACTCATCGCACTGACTTTGTTCACAGTTATGACTTTCCAGTGGATAATTACAAATCTGAACACTTCAATCGTAAAAATTGTTTAATGAAAGGAAAATTTGAAAAACCTGATACCTGTTCCATGCTTCTATTGGTAATACAAATACAACAGTGTATGAGAGAACCATTTAGCGTTCTAAGTAAGTTTTCTGGATTTGGACAAAGTTACTAGATCCCTTTAAAACAGTTTTGTTGTCCATCCATCCCATCCAAATTACGTTGCATATTGATTTATTTGGCTACCCGTTTGGACAAACAAGTCTGTTATTTATATCATAAAACATATATACGTTCATTGATTCCGCTCTGTCATAAACAAAGTCCAGCCGCTGTCCACTTTATTGGTCAACACCCCGCTCTCATTCAGAATTGATCCAAGCTGGTTATTTGTCAAATTTAGCCTTAAATTGTGAAATCCACCCACTGTCCACTTTATTGGTCAATGCTCGTTCTCATTCAAAATTGATCAAGTCGGTCATAATTTTTGCTTAAATTGTACCTAAACAAATATATATAATATATATGCCAGCATATGTCCAACTCTATCTATCCCATCTTGTCAATATTGATTAATTCTACTATTAAACATGACTATTATTTCGTTATTTATAGAATCCACTTCATAATATACAAAATCCATCCCTCTGTCCGTTTTATTGGTCAATGCTGGTTTTCATTCCAAATTGATCAAGTTGCCTATTTGTCAATTTTTTACTTTAAATATATATATAAAGCATGTCAATGACCCTTTTTTAAGTACACAGTCAAACCTGTGTATACTGGCCACCCAAGGGAGTCAAGAATAGTGGCCATTGTAGACAGGTGGCCACTATAGACAGGTTCAATAGTACTGTTTTTCCTTACAGGAGATAACTTTTGATGGCCACTATAGACAGGTTGGCTGCTATAGACAGGTGGCCGCTAAGACAGGTTTGGCTGTATTATCATTGTAGATATTCATTATAAACTCTAATCTGTCATTGCCGATTTGAAATTCAAGTTCCCCAAAAGTCCACCAATATAATCTTCCATTCAAATATACATTTTTTCTTGCCCACTGTGGTGTGTCAAATCTTGACTTGTTATTCACCCCAACTTATGATGATTAATCCATGATCATGAGGCTTCGAAAACCATCATCCCATTCATACTTGCGTCTAGCACTGGCTCGGGCACTGGCTTAAGCCAGTGCCGAGCCACTGTTTGCACAAGTATGAATGAACAGTGGCTTTAGCCAGTGCCGAGCCAGTGCCGAGCCAGTGCCAGACGCAGTCAAGTATGAATGCAACAGTGACCTGGATTGCGCATGCGCATTACGATCTTGCTCTATCAACACGTGCGCTCTGCGCACAGGTTTTGCATAGCCATTGTGACGTCACAAAAGGGTGCACTACTTGTCCAGTGTTGATGCCTAGTATGACTATGAATCGGTAGACTTCTTATCCCAGGCCAGTGCCGAGCCAGTGCTATAGACGCAAGTATGAATGGGGTGTATGTAAGGGCCAATTTAACTTGAATTATGGGTATGAGTAGGCGAGATTGACATTTAATTACATCATACTTCCCTCAAGTGATCGTTGGTTTGCATTTTACTGGTTTTTGAAGGTCATTCGGGTGATAGTCTGCCATTATATGTTTTAAAGCTAATCATATCGCCTATCACCTATTGCATGCATACAATGTTTAGGTCAGCAATGGTTGAAAAGCTGTAGTGAGATATTGCACACTAATTGCCTTTATCCTAATGGTAGTTAGTGAATTAACTCCCGAAAAAGGGTGCTAGTGATGCAAATTTAGTTGCAATTTGTTAAGGAGTGTAAACATAGTTTTGTGCTTCTATAAGAACCTGTACACTCTATTCTTTATTTACACAGCTAAAATGATGCTGATAAAATATACAATTTAATAAACTACTAAGTGCTATTGTGATGCAAGTTTAGTTGAAGTGTAGTGTTAACAGAGTTTTGTGCTTCTACAACAACCTGCTCACCCTATTTTCTATTATGCACAGCTAAATAATGCTGATAAATATACAATTTAATATTGCTATTTTTGCCTCAAACAGCACACATGTATCATTGTTATACACACGAGGTACAAGGGGGTTTATATACTGTCAACAAAAAAAAGACTTAACCTGCTCCCTAGTAGATTTTGCAAACCCCCACAGAGTTAATACAAGGACCGCCATGCAGAGCCCTCATTCATGAAAGCTCGCTAGCTTAGTTCCTTGCTTAGTGTATTTTGAATGAACAATTAAACACACGATCTATTAGGTGATAACTTTGGTTAACTTAGTTGGTACCTTAGACAGGGCTCGACACTAGCACTTGCCCGCTTGCCCGGGGCAATTCAAAATTTATGTCGGGCAAGTAGAATTTCATAAATGGTATAGTTTGCTTGCCCGATCGGGCAACTAAATAATTGAGAGATCAATGTAATTTCATGTGTTTAAATCTCAGCTAGAACTTCAGAAGTAACAGGGCAAGTACATTTTATATTGGGGCAAGCAAAATGTAAACAATTGTGATTTTACTTGTCCGAATGGGCCAGTACAGAAAAAAAGTAAGTGTGGAGGCTTGCCTTAAGACTTACTAGGCTAACCCTAGCTAGTTGGGGACTAGGAAATTGTTTGTTGCCAATAAACTGTACCATTTAAGATACACGTAGCAAGGAACTAAGCTAGCAGGGTTTTGGGAATATGGGCCTAGTTCCTGTAGGCAATGGGTTTACAGTATAGTGTAACCAAATGGTGTGCAAAGAAAATGTAGTAGTTTCACATCTTACACTGATTGTAAACAACAATTGTAACCCTCTTTTTATGGTTAAAGGGTACCACCACCCAAAAATAATATTCTTATAAATGAAAGGTAACATATTTAGTAGTCCATTCCATCAACAAGTTCAGAAAAATATGTTTCCAGAAAAGAAAAAAAAAATGGAAAACGCATCTCCATTCTAAAGCATGCGTTCATGGGTCTGCATGTATGAAGACTACCTTTGTCCAGAGCGAACGAATCGTCCGGGATTCTATTGTCTCCAAACGTACGCGTGAATAGAATTGGCGCACTCGCAAATTTGTAGGAGTATACGGAACCAGGAAATAATAGTGGTTCTGTATTGTGGTGGTAATGAATTGCATTGTTGATGAATTACACAACCCTTTGCAAAATGTTGGGTATCTATTTGATATCACAAAACGGTACCAAAAGATATAATTCGTCGCTCTCACCACGAACCGTCCTCTCTAGCAAAATTTGCCATTTTTTTCATTTTTCATTTTTGTGCATTTTTTGCATGTACTCATGGTTACCTACATCCTGTAAAAATGTCAGAGCGTGAATATGCTTGGTTGCGTAATACCGTAATCATCACATAGCGTCCTCTCAGCGATTATAGGATTTTTCTGCCCCATGAACCGTCCTCTGTTGCGCGCAGTACCAGAGAGTTTCTTCACCTTCCATTCAATTTGTACACTGTCGGGTTGCGCGCAAGTAGAGCAGACGGTTCGTGGTGAAATCGCGTAACGTGATCGCGCATTTTATCTTTTCCACGTACCGTCCGCAGCGGACGGTTCGTGGTGAAATCGCGTAGCGTGATCGCGCATTTCATCTTCTCACGAACCGTCCTCTCTGTTTACAAACCAATTGTAGCAAAAATACTCCAACTCAAGAAAATCTAAACACACTGTATACAACTTTAAGACCTAAGCTATCAAGTAGTCCCATTGATTTTTAATATAATCTATTCTAAAGTCTAACAATTACCGTTTCAAAAAGTCCTATCTTTTAAACGTGTTTTTTTTCCACGTACCCTCCGCAGTAAGAGCGGACGGTTCGTGGTGAAATCGCGTAGCCTGATCGCGCATTTTATCTTCTCACGAACCGTCCTCTCTGTTTACAAACCAATTGTAGCAAAAATACTCCAACTCAAGAAAATCTAAACACACTGTATACAACTTTAAGACCTAAGCTATCAAGTAGTCCCATTAAAAAAAAAAAAAATCTATTCTAAAGTCTAACAATTACCGTTTCAAAATGTCCTATCTTTTAAACACGTTTTCTGCAAAACTGACTTTCGCTTGGAAATGCGCGGAGAGGACGGTTCGTGATGCGAGCGACAAATTATGTGTTATGTGGGGGGGGGGGGTGTTTCACAAAGATTCTAAGTTGAACTTAACTCTAAGTTGGACTTAAA
This sequence comes from Echinarachnius parma, assembly GCA_037951105.1. NCBI lineage: Eukaryota > Metazoa > Echinodermata > Echinoidea > Clypeasteroida > Echinarachniidae > Echinarachnius > Echinarachnius parma. Next base: position 207,872 of record JBAMJV010000300.1, on the reverse strand, counting down.
AAGTATGGAAAGCCACTAGTTTCTTAGAAAAATTGTTGTAAAAGTCTTTTTTCAAAGGCATAAAATATTGATTAAAATCATTAATATTTTCTATTATCTAATATTGTCTAAATTTTTTGTTTTTGTTTGGCTTTTGAATATTGTATTCCAAGGCTACAAATTGCTTTCTGTAATAGTTAGGTCCAACTTAGAGTTAAGTTCAACTTAGGATCTTTTTGAAACACCCACCAGTTCTGAAAAGGTTAAAGAAAGTAGTTCATCCCCTGAAAATGAAAAAAAAAAAAAAATAAATCTTCAAAAAAGTCTTGATTACTGATGCTTCCACATATCCATAACATATTAAATCAGTATTTTGTATGTTTGTATTATGTTTCAAATGGATATATTTGTTCCCAAGTTTCTTGGTGGTGGGTAACATATTCTTTTATTAATGTCAGAGAAATATTGTTACATGGTTTTTGCTTTATTCTTGAGACTGATTTTTTGCATGCAAGTTTTGTAACAAAAGCCTAGTTGTGTCCTTGAACGTAGTCTTACGTTTGTATTGATCCATCCATAACTCCAGCACCGATCAGTTTCTTAAAGTCCCATTCATGTTATTGCACTTGTACAATTTAAAGTTTTAATATTAAACAGATTTGTATGTTTGCATTATTTTATGAATATTTTGTTCCTCAAATTTCTTGGTGATTGGTAACATATCCTTTAAATGTCAACAAAATATAGTTACATGGTTTTGGCTTTATCCTGAAACTGATGTTTTGGCTGCGAGATTTGTAACAAAAGCCGCTGTGACCTTGAAAAAAGTGTAAAATTTGTATTGATCCATCCATAACTCTGGCACTGATCAGTTTCTTAAAGACCCATTCATGTTATTGAACTTATACAATTTAAAGTAGGTATTTGGATTAATGCAGATGATGCACATCTTTATAGGAAAATTCACAATCTCAACTAATGAAAAGGGTCCCTGAATCAAAGTTTGATAATTTATGACATGTTAACCCAAATGCAACTTTGTTTTAGTTAAATATGAAATGCTTCCATAAAAGTTCAAGGCAAACATGAAAAGAGCAGGGGGGATACATGATTTTACGACAAATTACATATTTGGCCAAGATATTCACATTATGAGTCAACATTGAGCATTTTGAAAATCCCAACTATTCCTTAAATTTCCCCTTTTTCTGTCCTTTACTTTGTCATTGTATCCTACCATCGAAAATCATTTTAATCCCATTAGTTGTGATTTGATTTCAGTATACATTCTCAATTTATCAGTGGCCAAGTGTGTTTTCATGAACAATAGTTTTGTGATGATTTTCAAAAGCCTGAACATTCTTTTAAATCTTTTCTCTAAAAGTCTTTCAGATTCTGTGTCATTGTATCCTGTCCATCGTCAGTGTATCCATGTTATGAAATGATAGATTTATATCCATTAGATTACAGTCCTGAGTATTTACACAAAATGCTTTTTTTTTTCGATATTCACATTATGAGTCAACGTTGAGCATTTTGAAAAATCCCAACTATTCCTTAAATTTCCCCTTTTCTGTCCTTTACTTTGTCATTGTATCCTACCATCAAAAACATTTTAATCCCATTAGATGTGATTTGATTTCAGTATACGTTCTCAATTTATCAGTGGCCAAGTGTGTTTTCATGAACAATAGTTTTGTGATGATTTTCAAAAGCCTGACCATTCTTTTAAATCTTTTCTCTAAAAGTCTTTCAGATTGTGTGTCATTGTATCCTGTCCATCGTCAGTGTATCCATGTCATGAAATGATACATTTATATCCATTAGATTACAGTCCCGAGTATTTACACAAAACGCTTTTTATTTTAGTGCAGTTAATTTGTGGTTTGGAAAATCATTCCTAGGATTTTCAATTTGCGTAGAGCAAATGTTCACTCATATTTTCTTTGCTACTGTAGATCACAATATTCATTAATTAGTTCATTAATTTGTTTTTTCGTTCGTTCGTTCATTCATTTGTTTGTCCGTTTGTCCGTCCGTCCACCCGTCCATCCATCCATCCATCCATCCATCCATCCATCCATCCATCCATCCATCCATCCGTCCGTCCGTCCGTCCGTCCGTCCGTCCATCCATCCATCCATCCATCCATCCATCCATCCATCCATCCATCCATCCATCCATCCATCCACTCATTATTCATTCATTCATTCATTCATTCATTCATTGAAAATTATGTAAATGGGTATATATTGTGTTTTTTCTATTTTTTTGTTCTTTTTGTTAACTGATAACACTTGCGCAAATGCATACATGTACACCCATGCACAAGGCAGCATATATGTTCAATGCTTCCATCATATCTATATGTACTATGGAATATATGCACAAAATATTTAATACTTAAATACTTCTCACTGCAAATGGGCTAAACTGTTTAAGACTGGTCTTGAAAATACTGGGACTGTGGTTTTGTTGTTGTCTTGATTGCCCTATTAATCCATTGCCTACAAGAACCTGGTGGGCCCTTTATTAACTGTGTGGGGATTGCAAAGCTAGGAGAAAACAGGTTAACCCAGCTCTCTAAACTGATGGTAACCTGGTGGGTCCTATAAGCAATTCAGACTGGTATATCAGATGCGCGAATCCATATTGCGCACTTTTACGCACGGTACGTAATCCCCCTTTGCTCAGTTATAAGTTGCGATTGCAAACTGTCCCAGTTCACGAACAACTGAGTTGAAAATGCATCGCGTTGGAATGTTTGTTTACCAAGGAGGTACACCTTGTCAGAGATTTTTACGTGCGAAAGTATTACGTTACACGCTCAACCGGACTGTCATCAAAGTGCCGCTGCGATTTTATCAGCGCTGTATTGCCTCAGGGGACAGCTCAAGCAATATACAGTTTATCGCTTGGTACATAATAGCTACCAGCTGTGTGCTGCATGCAAATTCATATGAAGGCCCGTGTTCAGATATTCCGAAGCACCGCTCTAAATCGATCCAACACACATCGTGAGCTTACCTCGGGAGATTACGGTGGATTTGGATTTTGCTGACTACCCATTTTAACCCACGCATATTTGCCTTTAATTATCTCTACGGGGATTGCAAAATCTATTAGGAAATCGGTTAAATATAAATGGCTTAAACTCAGAAATAGTGTTATTTGTTTGTCATTTGACTCTGGTGTACGAGCTGACAAATCCAATAAATCTAATTAACACCCTTCTCTCCTTAGCTTGGATCTATTTCATTATGAAAAAACAGTGCTCTTTATTTGACATTAAATCTCAATTATGCGCTGACAAATCCGAGATATTATGAATTCACACCCTTCTCTCCTTAGCTTGGTTCTATTTCTGATAAACAAATCTAACGGTCTTTGATTATGAAGAAACAGTGCTCTTTATTTGACATTAAATCCCAATTATGCGCTGACAAATCCGATACTATGAATTCACACCCTTCTCTCCTAATAGCTTGGTTCTATTTCTGATAAACAAATCTAATGTTCTTCCAATTTGAAGAAACAGTGCTGTTTATTTGACATTAAATCTCAATTATGCGCTGACAAATTCGATAAAATGAATTCACACCCTTCTCTACAGTATAGTTGGCTTGGTTCTATTTGAAATAAACAAATCTAATGGTCTTCCACTCTTCCATAATGAAGAAACAGTGCTGTTTATTTCTCACTGAAGCCCAAAGTGCTGACAAATCCGATAAAAATTACATTATTATTCTCTCTTGTTGGCTTGGATCTATTTTTAATAAACATATCTAATGGTTTTCCAAATTAAAGACATGTCTGTTTATTTGTCACTGATATGGACTGAATTCACATCTTTCGCTGATGAAACTGGTTAGATGGATAATATGTGATATATACAAACATAAAATAGGCATCAAGGTGTTAATAAATAAACAGTGTTGTTTATTTGCGCTGACAAAACCAATTAAAATGCACTAACATATCTTGCTCTTGTGCACTATATGGATAATATGCAGTAAACCAACATCAACGGGTCTAATTCATTGGGTAAACAAATAAATAGTGTTTTGTTTGTCATTGACTCCCAATTATACGCTGACAAATCCAATAAAATGAATTAACATCTTTTTCTTGTGGATGTGTGGTCGGATGGGAAATACATGATATACCCAAATCTAATCATCTATCATCTATTTGGGGTACTAACAAAAATAGTGTTGTTTATAATGTATGCATTAGGTGATTCTATCGTTAGTTTGATTTCCACCATCGTGGTAATCAACTCGGGCACATTCTTATCAGTTTCTGACAGTTGTATCAACTACTGTCAACAATCCCAGTAGTGTTAACTTCCTCCGAGGCCCAGTGCTATCACAGAGAGAAGGGCTAGTGATAAGAAAGTGTGAACAGTGATACAAATCTACTCGATGCAGGCTTGAGACCTGAAATATCATACCCTGAGAAGCGGTTTTCTCTAAGCGATGGAATCACATCATGGTCATTTGGCTAGATGCGAGTATGTGCTGGCTTTGAATTCAAGGATTATAATCAACACCGTTCTCTGTTCTCTCTGTCCTTGGGGGGGGGGGGGGGGGGGGGGGGGGGGTGTTTCACAAAGATTCCAAGTTGAACTTAACTCTTAGTTGGACCTAACAATTATGGAAAGCCTTTTCTAGCCTCGGAATAAAACAGTCATTTTAAGCAAAAGAATACAAATATTTGAGACTTTCAACAAAAATGTAGATATGAATAATTTCAAGGCTCCTTGATAACAAGAAATGTATCAATTTTGAACCCATTCAGGGACTGGTCCCGAAAACACTCGGGCAGGAGTTGTTGTTTGGTAGCAATCAGTCAAATGTGACTATCGTTTCCAATTACGTTTCTATTCATTATTCATATATTTAAAAAATATATTAACATTTTATAAATCATCAACAAAAATTTGCTATGGCACCACTATACTATAAGTATCGCGATATATATTTTTTCAAACAATGTAACTATTGCTTTTGTATGTATACACAAATATAAACATTATCCTTATTTCAATGCCCACCTCTCACATAGGGACTCCCGCCACTTATGTGGAGTTGGGCCTCATATAATCAAAATTATTCTCTTACAGCACTTAATTATAGTATAATAATAACAAAGCAAACAAAAAAACTCAGCCTAACCAAAACTGTACTAACCCTTTAAATTTTGTAAATAATTTGAACATTTTTGATAAAATTCGAAATAATGTTGTTTGATTGTCGATTGACTCTGCAAGTATGTATCAGCAGTTAAATGATGGTAGAAAAATCAACACTACTTTCACTCTCTTCTGCTTTCATAATGCAGTCTTGCACTTACCCAACTCTATTTTTGTCCATCTTTCAGTTAAAAAAAAATAATTTACTTTCCAATTTTTGATAAAATTTGCAATAATGTTGTTTGTTTGTCAATTGACTCTGTGAGTATGTGCTGGCACTTAATTTCAAGGATGATAATCAATACCATTCTCTCTTTTTCCTGCTTGCACAATGCTGCCTTGCCATTGCCCAAATCTATTTTTGTCCCATCTTTCAGGGTTTTTTAATGATTTTACCATTTTAAAATAAAATTCGAAATAATGTTGTTTGTCTGTCATTTGACTCTGCGAGTATGTGTCAGGCCCAGGGGAACAATATTCACAGGGGCAAAGGGCGATTTGCCCCCCTGAACCGTTGAAATCGCCCCTGTGAGCCAAAACACGAGGACGAAAAACAAAATGAACAAAATCTCCCTCGCTATGTTAGTCCCACACATGCAAATTTGTCTCTGTATTTGACCAGGAATGTTTTTTTTAATTTAGCATAGGATTTAATACAATGTCTAAATCTGAGAACAATAATTATCTTAAAAATTAACAAAACAATTTATAGAAGACAAACATAGCCAAACATGTGAACCCCAAAATAGCCCTCAAACATTTCCACGGGAGCAAATTTTCCCTCTAAAGGTTAAAAAATAGCCCTTGTGATTTTTTTTCCTTCCCCCTACACCAGCACTTGAATGAAGGTAGAAAAACAACAGTATGCTCTCTCTCTTTCTGTTTGCATTCTGTCGCCTTGCCATTGTCCAACTCTATTTTTGTCCACCTTTTTTTCAAATTTTCATGGCTTTTAACCACTTATAAAAACAAATTTAATAAGTTCATATTCAGGTTCATATCATATATAATGTTTTATTCATGGCCATGTTGAAGAGCAGCCATATGGCTATTAAAAAAGTGTGTCAATAAGCTAAGCTGAAAAAAGATAACGAAACAAAACAAATGTTAACCCCTTACTTACGGGAACCAGGTGGGCTGTGTAGAAAGTCTATGGGGATTTCAGAATCTTGAAGGGAACAGGTTCTAAGAGCAAACTCACTTGTAAGCAGTACATTTCCAATATTTCATGCATGGGTTTTAAAAATAGAGGAGGATATCTTTGATAAGTTGATGATTCAATATTTGGAGTCCTTACGCAAATGTTACTGAGCTGTGAAGAGTCAATACATGTATTAATTAACCTTGCAAGTGGAGCTAGAGTATGGACCTCCGCATATATACTTTATTAAAGGGATCTAGTAACTTTGTTGACATGTGCAAAAAGTGATGAGTGCTTTATACAATGTATATTGTTATCTGATATGTCCACTGTGTGTTGTGTGAACATTTCAAGTGAAATTGACTTTATATGGCCTAGTAATGAGCAAAAATGCAAAGTGACATTCACTAACTCACTGCATTCACTTTGTACACGGTTCTGACAATCCGTTGGATAATTTGACATCTGACCACTTCAATCGTAAATATCTTTTTAATGGAAGGGAAATTTGAAAAACCAAAACCTGTCCCATGCTTTTTTTGTTAATACGAATACAACAAGTTATGAGGGAACCACTAGAATTTCAATTGGATTTCGAGGTTTTGGACAATGTTACTAAGTCCCTTTTAGCTTTTTTTGGTTACAGTGTGTGTGTGTGTGTGTGTGTGTGTGAACAGAAGAAACAATGTTTACATTTCAATTTTTCGACTCTACCCGATGTAATATCAAGACATTGCTGTGTGTAGAATGCGTTTGCCCCTCTCTAGAAGAGATGGAGGGTGGGGGGGGGGGGGGGGGGGGGGTATAGAGGGCATTACTCTCCCTTTGGGAATATTTGACCGGTTCCCTTTTTTGGAACCCCCCTTGACTTTCTACATAGCCAACCAGGTTCCTATATAAGCAATGGGTTGATTGTCCCTTTTAATAATAGATATAGTAAAATTAAAGGAATACATTACACCATTTTTATTTTTGGTCCAGGCTACAACCCATGGGCATCTATGCCCCCCCCCCACCTTCAATATGTGCTTACCGATGGTACACCATTTGCTTGCTTGAGTACCATATATTGATTCAGAAAAGTAAGCCCTTTCAAAGAATCTGTTCCAAAGTAAAAAAAATTACTCCAGTCTGTTAGAATGGAAACTTTGCTTGAACAAGATAAAACATTTGGGTGATTTTTTACATTCTCATGATTGAACATGTTCCAACAAATTCTTGCCTAATAGACCGCTTCTGTAATGTATGCAAATAATATGCGCATGACGTCAGACTCCCGGTGGTCAAGCTTAACAAAAGTAACCATGTCTGGCAAGCTAGCTTGCCGGACTTAGTTACTATTGTTGAGCTTGACGACGGGGAGTCTGACATCATGCGCATATTATTTGCATACTAAGGCTGAGTCATGTCGGTAATTGTCGGCACCGGGTCCCGATAAACTTTTACCGGTCGGGAACCGGTATCCCGATAAATTTTTACCGTCGAAACTCGGACCGGTAAAATCACGCAATCGTGCACGCATCGGCAAAAATACACTGTTTGGGGCTTATATTGCTCTTTTTATATGCAAATAACATTATAAATACTGAGGCTTTTATGGATTTACATATCAATCTTTACGGGAATATAGTTACAGACTATCCAGAATTAACTCAGTTTCGCATGAAAAGTATTTTTTTTCGAAGTAAATTGGACCTATAAATCGATCGTTTGTTCACCATTGCCCATCGCAACGCGGTTCACAGAAACTTAGCCCGCTAGTCGGGGGGAAACGATCGCTTGTGACTGTGAGCCACTGCCCTCAAAAAGTGGCTATAAATTAGCCTTTTCGCAATCAACACCATTTTGGTAGTCTACTTACATGATAACATGGCATTTGAAAGCTGAACAGAATACAAAATCACCCCCAAAACAATGAAAAAACTGTGCTGAATTATCGATAAATTTCCAAGGAACATTCGTGATCGTGAGGATCGAAGGTTGATGAATTGAGCTACAGCATGCAGCAAGTTTTCGGGCCGCTGTTTCATGCATATCGCTCGTATACTTTGCGTGCAAGTTACGGGTCTTTTTTTCTTACGCGAGATTCATCCGCCGGCCGGTGGAACTATGTTAATTCATCCCAGGCCATACGTTTGCACACAAAGTATACGAGCGAATAGGAGCGATGTAGTCGTTTTTTATCGATATTTTGCGTAATTTTTTTCATTGTTTTGGGGCTCATTTTTGTTTCTGTTCAGCTATCAAACGCCATGAAATCATGTAAGTAGAATATCAAAACATTTTAAAATGGTGTAAATGACCAAAAAACGTATTTTGAGCTACTTTTTGAATGCAATGGCTTATCAGCTGGATCATACAAAGATCCATCAGACAACTCCCCTGGAGTATCGGACTAACATTGTGTGCACATCCGCCGACAATATCGTTCAAATGACTAGCAATTTTGCGCTTCCTGTTCAATTTCTGAATGTCAAACGAAGTAAAGAACCAAGAATTTCTCGAAAATAATCACTCTTTAAAGTAAATATATCAATTGCCCCGTTTTTATTTGAATTCCGCTACATTATTGTGATAATCTTAATTTCTTTTTTAACATTGTATTTATTTTTATTTTTTTTCGGGGCACCGTTTCCGATATAATGAAACCGGGTCCCGATTGAAACGGTCGGTAACCGGTGTGATCGACCAAACCGACTCAGCCTTATTGCATACATTACAGAAGCGGTCTATTGTGAAAAAAAAGCATGCACTGGACAAGATAAATGTAATGAAATGACGATGTGATGCAAAGTATGACAATGCTTTGACAGGTGCTTAACACAATGTCTTACATGTATCTTGCAGTAGTTCATGTTAAGTTTGCATTAAATTACCGTCTTATTATACAAGTGGACTACAAATACAATGACACGATCAACATTAACATTTTGAGATACATTTATTCTAGGAAATGTATTAAGGCCAACATTTTTAGTTGAGTAGCAAATAGGATGCAGAGGAATCAGAAGATATGAGCACCCCTTTAATCCATTCACTGCAGGAACCTAGCGAACCACAGAACCAGGGGGGTGTTTCACAAAGATCCTAAGTTGAACTTAACTCCTAAGTTGGACTTAAAAAGTATGAAAAGCCATTAGTTTCTTTGGGGAAAAAATGTAAAAGTCCTTTTAAAAGGCATAAAGTGTTGTTTCAAATCATTAATATTTGTCTATTATAAAAGAGATTTCATGTTCTTCATGTAAAATTTATAAAAAGTCTAAAAATACTTGCATTTTTGCTTTTGAATATATTTTATTCCAAGGCTACAAATAGCTTTCCATACTTTTTAAGTCCAACTTAGAGTAAAGTTCAACTTAGGATCTTTGTGAAACACCCCCTGGTGTAACTGACTCTATGGCAGGAAAGCACAATAAGTCATACGCAATGGGTTAAAAGAACTGCAGAGTCCCATATCGTCAGATCCATCAAAAGATGGCAGTAAGTGTGATTACTTTCTGGCTCCAGATGCAGATAAAAAAATAAATTAAAAATCTCTTCTCAGTTTGCTTCAGTCTGTTTTGATTATCATTCTTTTTTTTTTTTTGGCTTTGTGATTGGACAGGTCTGCAGATAAAAGATATCTTTACATTTGACTTTTGTTGGCTTTGATTATTATTGTTTTGTTAGCTTCGTGACTGGAGCTGCAGATGAGAGATGTGTCTTCCAAATTGTTTCGGTTTGGTGTTTATAAATTTCTTTTACTTGAAGACCCCAGCTTTAATAAATAAAAGATGTCTCCCCTTTTTGTTTTTGGTTGGTGTAAACATATTTGTGTTGCTTGTAGACCACATCTGCGAATAGAAAATTATCTTTCCATTTTGCTTCAGTCAGTTTCAGTTATAATTATTATTTTTGTTTTGCTTTGTGACTTGAGCAGCTGATTAGGCTTCCATTTGGTTTCCGCACGATTCGTTCGCTCTGGACAAAGGTAGTCTCCGTACATGCAGACCCATGAACGCATGATTTAGAATGGTGATGCGTTTTCCAATTTTATATTTTTTCTTCTTCTGGAAACATATTTTTATGCCTCCGCCAACGAAGTGGCCGAAGGCATTATGTTTTTGGGTTGTCCGTCCGTCCGTCCGTCCGTCCGTCCGTCCGTCCGTCCGTCCGTCCGTACGTCCGTCCCGTCTCGCGATATCTCAAGAACCAGTTGACGGATCAATTTCAAACTTGGTATGAGTGTACATATTGGGGTGACAATGATCTGATTAGATTTTAGGGGTCATGAGGTTAAAGGTCAAGGTCACAGGACTCAATATATATATACAAAAATGCCTCGTTTTCGCGATATCTCAAGAACTGGTTGACGGATCAAATTCAAACTTGGTATTAGTGTAGATATTGGGGTGGCAATGATCTGATTAGATTTTGGGGTTCATGAGGTCAAAGGTCAAGGTCACAGGACTCAATGTATGTGCAAAAATGCCTCGTTCTTGCGATATTTCAAGAACCAGTTGACAGATCAATTTCAAACTTGTTATGAGTGTACATATTGGGGTGACAATGATCTGATTAGATTTTAGGGGTCATGAGGTCAAAGGTCAAGGTCACAGGACTCAATATATATACAAAAAATGCCTCGTTCTCGCGATATCTCAAGAACTGGTTGACGGATCAAATTCAAACTTGGTATTAGTGTACATATCGGGGTGCCACTGATCTGATTAGATTTGGGGGGTCATGGGGTCAAAGGTCAAGGTCACAGGACTCGATATGTATGCGAAAATGGCTTGTAATGGCAAAATTTCAAGAACTGAATGTCGGATTTCAATCAAACTCGGTACCTGAATGTATCATAAAGAGTCAACATAGCCATAAAATGTTGGGGTCATGAGGTTGAGGTCAAGGTCACGAGACTCATTATGCAAAAAAGCTTGTAATGCCAAAATCTCAAGAACTAAATGTCAGATTTCAATCAAACTTGGTACCTGAATGTTTTTTAGGGAGCCATCAAAGATTGGGGTCATATGGTCAAGGTCACAGGACTCAAAACGTATGGAAAATATTAAAAAAAACTAAATAAGTGCATGTTAATTTGGGCTTGATATTAAAATCACGTGATAGCGGGGCATAATTTTCGATTGCGCGCAATCGAAGATCCATCTAGTTCTGAATTTGTTGATGGAATGGACTACTAAAGATGTTACCTTTCATTTAGAAGAATATTATTTTTTGGGTGGTGGTACCCTTTAAAGGGATCAAGTTACTTAGTTGGCAACTGAAAAAGAGTTGATGAAATGTGTATTTCTGTGATCTGATATGGCCTCTGAGTGATGTATGAACATTCTAGACGCTAAATGAGTGTCATATAACCCAAGTACTGAGCGAAAATGCAAAGTGATATTCACTTACCCATTGCACTGAATTTATACACAGTTGAAATTCTCCCCTAAGGAATTAAACATCTGAACACTCTTCAATCAATACATATTTTTATAAAGAAATCGAAAACCAAAACCTGTTCCATTCTTCTATTGGGGATACGAATACAATGAGGTTTGTGAGAACCTTCTAGAGTTCTAAGTAAGTTTTGTGGATTTTGTCAATGCAGGGAATAATTTTCCTGGTATCGCATCGCAATTTGAGATGCATTTTTGCATGACTGCTATACAAAATATCTTTTGTGTAGCAGTTTTCTTCCATAGAAGTGTACAGAATTTCATTTGAAATATTTATCCATCGGCTGAAATTGCTAATCAAATTTGAGGAGGAAAATTATTCCCTGCAATGTTACTAGATCCCTTTAAACGGTTACCTTTGCTTGAAGTCCACAGCTGCAAGTAAACAAAAAAGAAGACTTTCCATTTATCTCCGGACGACTTTGATAGGTTCCCTAGCAGTCCAGAGCCCATGTATTGTTTATATGATAAGGCTCTATAAACAATTGTCGGCTAATCAAAACTAGGCCAAATGAAATTAAGCTAAGCGGAGATCCGGACATAAACCATTTTTGCAATCGTGCAATTTATACTGTCAAATTGGAGGAATTGTATTGTTTATTTGATTAGTTGTATAAACAAGTGTGCATGGGCAAATCAAAATTGGGCCAAATGAAATTCAGCTAAGCTGCGATCCGGACATGAAACTATTTTCCAATCGTGCAATATGGTGCACATGTCATGTTGGAGGAACCTGAATTGTTTATTTGAATAGCTTTATAAACAAATGTCTGTTTATCAAAAAGGCTAAATTAAATTTTCAAATTTAGCCCATCTGGTATCAACTATTGGAAATTTGATTGGGTGGAGGCAGCACAAGGATAGTTAAAAAGCTCTATCCAGCATCGGCAAAATGGCAATGTATACATGTAGATCTATCTAAGTCTGAATATTGAAACAGAAAAATAAAGAGAGAGAAATGGTTAGAAAAAGATTGATCGAACGAACGCAGGCAGGCTATCCGCTGGTCAGAGAAACAGCTGCGCAATTTGTAAATCAATGAACGGCTCATTAGACGATACAGCAATGCATTAGCTTTGGCAACCCACACTCCCCCTCTTCCCCCCCTCCAGTGCTAACCCATCGATTGCTGGAATAGGGTGTGCCATGTATCGACGCATTGGAAATTAGTGTGTATCTTCGGCAAGGGGGTTAATTTGGTTATAAACACAGCAATGCATTAGCAGTATCAAGCCGCAACTCCACTCGTCCCCCCCCCCCCCCCCCCCTCCCCCCCAGTAGTAACCGATTGATTACCAGAATAGTGTGTGCTGTGAATCAACGCTTTGGAAATTAGCGCGTATCATCGGCAAGGAGTTAAATTAGTAGTGAGAAGGCAAAACTCCCCTCAACCCCCTCAATATGATCTCATTGGTTGCCAGAATGAGGTGTGCCGTGTATCGACGCTACGGAAATTAGCACGTATCATCGGCAAGGGGTTAATAATAAATTGGAAGCAAAGTAAAAGTTCGATATGGAACTGTTTTCATCGCAGATGTATAGTGGGCACAATTGTGCTCCGAGCAAAATGGAAGGAACTAAAATAAAAGAACGGCTGGATGGATGGATGCATATATATGCTTAGAAGGAGAAATAAATGTGTGGGTGTGAGATACACGTAGTCCATGGTTCTCTTTCCACTTAGAAATGACAAAGATTGATTTTTTTTTTAATAGAAACAAATAACACACAAAAGAAGTTGTACAGGAAATAAAAGCGCAAACATACTTGTAAATTGTAGCAAAACAAAATGTCAACATGCAGTCAACACATTTTGGCTTTGCAAAATACTAGATCAGAGTGTTGTTGTGCATGTATTTGCAAACTCCAATAATTCAACATCCATTTCACCAATTATTTTTGGTGAAAATACAATTTGTGTGTATATATGTGATGGCCCCTAAAAAACATACCAATGACAAATATGAACTTTTACTTTTGATAAATATTCCCACCATTTAAAATTATAATTATCTGACAATGTGGCATCACATCACGCTCGAAGCGTCTGACATAATGGTATGTAGCCTTAAACAAAATTGACATAACGTCCTTCTTACTCTCACTCGACGACGATAGTATTGTATTGTGCATGTCAATAGCCATGTGACCTCTGGGCTGTGAAATAGAGGTACATGTAGATACCACATTAATGTGCCTGAAGGAATCGAAACGACTTTGATTTTGACCTATTCACATATACCATGCAAGATTCCAGAGAATCATGACCTGAAACTCAACATTTTAAACTAGACTTTACAAATTAAGGCTCTAGTCTATTTAGTATATGCCTAAAAATGATGTAAAGACAAATGCTTGGACAATTCTAAGATGTGATGAAAGCAATGATTAGTATTGGAATTAAAAATAAATCTGTGAACAAAATTTCTGTGAAATGTCAAAAAAGATGTGATGATGACCAAATTGCCCCATTTCAAATTTAGAATCTGTTTTGAGATAATACAAAAAATATTTCAATGTTTTTATTAGATGTAATTAAAATCGCCATTAGCGTACAACTTATTTGTTTGATATTGTGGAAGGGACATCTGAAAACTTCATGCATGTGTCTGATGACTTTTAATTTTTCCTCATTTTTTTTAGCACTGAAAATCACGTTTGGCAATTTTGATCCATATTGTGTGCGCTTTCAGATTAAAAAAAATATATAAATATCTCAATTGTTTTCTGTGATTGGATTCATGATTAGAATAATTTATCGTTATAAACCCATTGAAGATGATTTAAATTTTGGTGTAACAATTAGCAATAAGCGTTTTCCATACACCCCAGTCTGATTATTTTGGAGACCAGTCCTAAATGGGTTACGGTGTGAAAGGGTTCTCTAAGAGGCCCCCCTCCCCCCCGAGCTTATTGATGAGTTCCGCATCCCCCCTAATTGCGTCGGTCGCCTGCACGTTGATGAAAAGTGTTGCGAGATCGTTAGCAGCCTGGCTATTAAAGTGACTGACCACTTGTTTGATTACCATTGACTACTTTCACATCTTCATTTTATCTCTCTGTTTAATAACAAGTAGTCACTTTTTATTAGTCAAAGTGTGGATTCGTTTTCACATTCGTTTCATTTCATTGAAATCGTTAAGATCCTCTGTTTGTTTTTATTTTTTTACAGAAAATTGCTTATTTTGAAGTATGTAGATAGAGGTATGACCTTTACTGTCAGGCGTACATGTACGCCAGTACGGTGTTCATCCTTTTTTCCTTAAAGGTGCACCTGTAAAGTGTCCAAAAAAATTACTTTGAGCTTCCACATTTCTCTTCTACCGTGTTGTTTAGCTTATGGTAAGAGAATAATAAAATTGGGTTGGATTTTGTCATATGCCCCTTTAGTATGAAGATATCTATCATCGATAACAGGGAATAATTTTCCCGGTATGCATCGCAATTTGCGATGTATTTTTAGCCATTTGCGACACATTTTTTTTTATGAATCGCACTTGTGCGCTGCAATGCAAGATACATGTTTCACACAGCTGTGTAAGCATACATGTTTCACACACTAGCCAGCCCTGTGTACATGCAAACTATGCAGTCTAGACATGCAGTTAATTATGCAGTCTAGACATGCTGCTCTTCCAAGCTACACGTGGCTAGGCACACACAGCCGGCCAGCTAGCCCAGTGAGTGTGTATGCAATGCACTGCACTGGGCTGATGTATCGCACGCTATACACAGTTTTCCACACAGCACAGTACACTTTCCTTACCTTAGGCTTAGTATAATTTCATTTGGTCATTGTTTGTGGTGTTAATGTGCATTATGATTGCCTGAAAAAAAATTGCTATACAAGTTTATCCAATTGCTATACAAAAATTATTTTGTATAGCAGATTTGCTATGCAATTTTTGG
This sequence comes from Echinarachnius parma, assembly GCA_037951105.1. Lineage (NCBI taxonomy): Eukaryota > Metazoa > Echinodermata > Echinoidea > Clypeasteroida > Echinarachniidae > Echinarachnius > Echinarachnius parma. The sequence continues at coordinate 192,205 of JBAMJV010000300.1, read as the reverse complement.
GCTGGAAATTATTCCCTGGATAATCATTCAGCTCGAGCCTTAATGAACGGTCATAAACCTCATAAACGTCATACTGTATTTAGTTGTAAAGCTGACGCAAATTTTCGCTTTTTTAACCAGGAAAGCAGTGTTCTTTTTCAATGAAACTTTCACACATCATTCAGACCTTTCTTACAATGATTTTGGTATAGAATTGAAGTCTCAAATGATATTTTGGGCAATATCTGACACTTTACAGGTGCACCTTTAATTATTTGAATGATAAATGCTTGGCCCAAGTAACGTTGAACCTAATCCTCGATAGATTAAACCTTACTTTATGGGATGTCATCAATTATGGATGAATATGAGTGGAAAAACAGCGAGCAATGCACTTCTGTAAACTAAACATTATTCTAAAAAACAGCAGCAAAACAGGTAAGGGAGTCAATTTGCCAATATCATGCACCAATTAGTATGTGGTGCCATGAACCTTGGGCATGGCATGTTTAAGTCATTTGCAAGGAGGATGCTCGAGCAGATGACTGGTAATACGCTAAAAAAAACATGGGTATGTTGGAGAATAGTGAACTGCATTATAAATGTATTGGGTCATTTGAGCCAAGGCAATAAATACTGCTCTGAAGGCTTTGAGACTTATCTGTGAAAAGGTCCTGTATAAAGATGACAAATTATTAATATTATTATAATAATTATATATAGATAAAACAGGGCTCCACACTTACCATTTTTGTAATTCTTTAGGTTTAAATCCGATCTACAAGTAAGCGGGCAAGTAAACTTTCTATTCGGGCAAGTAACATTTGAAAAGTTATGTACTGTACAGCTTGCCCAAATGGGACAGTAAGGAAAAAGGTTAGTGTGGAGCTGGAGGCTTGATTAAACCCTTCCTCCCTAAATCCATCTTCTTCAGATCTGCCTCCTTCAATTTCATTCTTTTCCCCAGCCCCTGAATTTCTAGTAAGGACAGCTGGCATTATTGATGCATAGGATAGAAATTACTTTGGTGGAATGGGGATGATAACAAAATAGGATATACATGTACACTGTACAGTATTAATGCAGATGGGGATTTATTATCAGCTGATTTACTCACATGGAGATACCGGACCGGGATGCCAGACGACTGGATGATAACGATGGAGTAGGAGAGAGTGGAGGAAGATAAATGGAGGAAGCAAAGAGAGAGAGAAGGATTAGAGAGTGGAGATGATGGTTGTTAAAATAAGAGGGGAAGAGAGAGAACAAGAGAGAGGGGGGGGGAGGTGTGGAATGACAGAGAGAGAAAGAAATGAGAGAGTAATTAAGATTTTGATGGTGGCGGTGGTGATGATGATGATGATGACCATTATGATAATGATGATGGCGACGATGATGATGACAATGATGATGGTGATGACCATGATGATGATGATGGTGATGACCATGATGAAGATGATGATGATGATGATAATGGCAATGGTGGGCTAAACAAGAATGGATTTGAGATGAGAATGAATGTGGAGAGTGATAGCGAAAGAAAAATGTGGAGATAGAGTGTTACAAGTTGTTGGGACATACTATTTCTCTCACTCATTGGCAAAAAGAGAGAGGAAGAGATCGACGAAATGAGAAGAGTGATATAGAGAGCGAGGATGGTGATATAGATAGAGAGGATGGTGATATATATTGCCGGAAAACTCTCTTATTCTCTCCCGCTCACTCTCTCACTCTCTCACTCTCACCCATCCGGCCGGTCGTGTGGCGGGGGTGTGCAAATCATTAGTGTCGGCATAACAGCTTTCGTATATAACATAACCGGGTTGACTAACTGATTGGCGGGCGGACGGACCGACCGGTGTTGTGGGTTCTCATTTAATGAGTTGGGCAGGCCGTCTTGTTATGGGGTTCTGGGATGCACTCCTTAGTCCTCTGTCTGTTGAGTGCGTGCATGTGACCGACCACGCAGTTGCCTAATGAGGCTCAACCTGTTTGATGTGAACTCGTCGTCGCACGGCGGCACGCTGCAGACGAGGGAGAGGAATTGATGATAACCAGTCTCACCGTTAGCGGCAACGGAGGAAGGGCTAAGTGGCCACTGTCACAGCTTATCACATGTGCTCTGTCTGGGTGTAGATGCACACACTGAAGGTGCGAAACGTTATCTCTTATACTCTTTGATCCAGTATATAATTATACATGTATATGTATATATATTTGTTCAGTTCTGCATTATTTGTTTGATTATTTTCATTTGGTTACAGTACACATGTACATGAGATGTACATACGCATTTTTTGTCATCATTGTGATACATTGCGATACATTATTCATAGGGCTATAGGCATTGTTCAGAGTGATATATATTCCTTACTCTTAAAATTGTCTAGAATTGCTTCTTTTTTTCCCTTTTTTTTTTACATGCCTGAATTCTGTAATTGTTTGACGCACATGTTAATTCCTTGGCGCGTGATGACGTGTTCCGCTGTTGACGTTTTATTGTAAGGCTTCCCTGTAGACATGGTTCAACTTACCTTCACCTTCTGCAATGAACCCACAACTTTCAGAAACATATGTATTAATACCATGTATTATATCTATATGTGAATTTCAATATTTGGGAGCAAATGGGTTAATTTAATTATGTCTTTTCTCATTTTACCTTTAAAAAATGCAGTCGATGATACTTTTTGAAAAAAAATTAATAAGAGAGATAATACAAGGCTCTTTTGAACAATGAAATAGTGAAAAACAGAGAGGGGAAAAGGGAATAAAGGCATTTAAATTGATTGATTCTGCTTTTTGTGGGGAAAATTTCTGTCCAGGAACTTCTTTTGTCTCCATGTTTTTGGGTGTTCACTTTGTAACATTCATCTATAAATAGAGCATTAATTTTAATTGGAAACACAAATTGTTGATTCCTTCTTCTTTGATGATGTTCGTTTCATGCGGTATTATTTGTTTTTCTTTCTTGCAGATCTCTGATACATTTTACCATGGAATATAATGGATGTAGCATTAAAAAAAACAACGCATTGGTTGGATTACTGTGGATAATTGTGAATACGTATCTTCAACGACGACATTTGATTATCACTGAGTTTCCAGCATGCATCACTCACTTAGCCCACAACTCACAAGCAGCAATTTGCAATTTTTGAAGCTGAATATGTGATTCTCACCAAAGCGATTGAATGATTTCTTATTGGAACTATTTGTTGTGGAACAACATTTGGCGTGAATCATTTTAAATTATCTATCTTCACTGATGATGTTATTTATATCACTCACTCAGCGTATAATATTTGTGCAAGCAGCAGAAATATCGGATGTTAAGTATATATGATTCTCACAGCAGTGATTGAATAATTTCCTCATGGAACTACACCAACAGTTGTTGTGAATCAGTTTGATGATGTTTCTTCACCGATAACATTATGGTCACCAAGTTTCCATCTGGCATCAAATCAATGGACCTTTAACCAATTGAAGACAATTTGATTTCGGAATAACAAGCATTATCTATAGACCTCACTCGGCCTGAGTTTTTTTAATGAGTTAATTATATAATTCTCACAAGTGATTGAACAACTGCTTGATGGAGCTACTGTTTTCAAAACTGATATTTCTTTCCTACCTCGCTTGAAAGTATATATCACTCGAGTATATATATTACTGGATTATATATGTATATATCACCTGATTATATATTACAGAGCATATATTATAGAGTATATATTACTAGAGTTACTTGATTATATATCACTCGAGTATATATCACTTGAAAGTTTATATTTCTGGAGTATATATACATGTATATATCACTTCTACCTTAGATGTGAACATACTGAACACTTTGTTAACCCTTCATTTGCTGGAACGTGAATTACAGTGCATTAACTCTAGATGGGAATTGCAATACATTGAGAATGCAACAAATTGACATTTGGGGAACAATTTACATGTAGTTCTGGTAGCGCATGCATTCTCCATTCATCTCGGCGCAAGTACTTTCGGGATCAGACCTGAATGGGTTTACCCACTACATAGGATTTGATCTTGGTATAACATGCATTCTCCATAGACACCAGCCCCAGTGTGTTCGGGACTAGTTCAGAACACATTATTTCCCTGTTTCATCACAAATATTGTGTATACTGAAGTGCAAAGTTGAGACTTCATGTCTCTTTTTTTTTTGTATGGAGCAACTCCATATCTGTACTGATCAACTCATCATTAACGTTGCGAACCGCACCAATTACAGCTTACGTGATGATAATGGGGCATGTTTTTCAAAGTGGGCATTATTAATCCATTGCCTACCACAACCTGAAGTGGCATGTACATTTATGTATTAAACTGTACATGGATATTCCCATAGGTAGAGGAAAGGTGAACTACATGTGAATTTGCGTAACTACCGACAACGACACTTCATCATAACCTTTAAACTGTTCGAAACTGCCTTTGCTATTACTTTCTGAACTACCTGAAATTGCACCTACACTTTCAATGAGCCTTACGAACGGTACCATTTTGTTCTTGAGCCTGACATCTAACTTACTTTGCCCTTGAAGCAAAGTGAGCAGTACTTAATGGCAAAAAAGAGGTATTAGTGCTTGTGTTGTCCACTTATCCTGTTACGGCGATGTGCCGCCGATGTCAACCTCATCATAATCTGTAAATCTCCAAACTGCTTTAAAATTGCCTTTGCTATTACTACTCTCTGAACTACCTGAAACTGGGCGAACGCTCCAAGAGAGTTCCAAGAGCAATACTATTTTGTTCTTCTTCTGCTCGCATTTAAGTAACTGACTTTGCTACCGAAGGAAACAGAAGGTGGCAAATGCTTGTGTTATTATGTCGTTGTGTGCTTGGGTGAAGCTCATCATAAGCTTTTAATCTCAAAACTGCCCTATCACTATCTGAGCAGCTGCATATTTGATTTGAACATATTAACTTCAGCTAGCTTCAGGGTCTTGCTTGCAGATACAGCAACTTGTGAAATTGTACTTCAATATTTTGTTTCTCCCAGTGAGCTAATGGCTACATTGCTGGAACAATGTAGGTGCTAAGGGATTTATTTTACCAAAAAAGAAGATATATACAGATTGATTAATAGCTATATAAACATTGAAACATGGAAGGGGGATTAGGAGATGCCCCTGACTGTCAGACGTGGAGACAAACCAAGGGAGATTTAAGGGGGTGCTCCCAGGGGTGCGTCGGGGAGATTCCAAGGGATCAACGTCACAAGGGTGAGATGAATTTAACCGCAGGAGGTGTTTACATCGGTTATTCATCGCATGAGGAAGAAGCAAATTGTGATGCATCTAGATTAGACGAGGAACGATGTAATTCCTCGAGAGGAAGAGAGGATCACCTAGATGAGTTGAAAGACGGAAATAAGACGTCCGCGATTAGCAATGACGATAATACCGGAAGTGATGATTTTGAAAGTATACAATCATTCTCCAGAACGCTGGTCGAGGAGATACTGTGCTCGGCAATAATGGAATATCAGGAAAGTATTTTGAGGTTAGAGGACATTGGTGAACTCAAGCGCAGTCTTGTCAAAGGTCAAAGGTCAGTGACAGAGTCGGAAGCACTGACCAGGGAAACTACAACAAAGAAGGAGGTAACCGCGAGTGATGTGGAACCAAGCAATACGAGTCAACAAGGAAAATGTGTGAGTTCAGATCCAGGAATGATAGAGGATAGTTGTTCCGGTGGGAGGGATACAAATGAAAACTATGTGTACAATTCTCCTGTTAAAGGTGCACTGCTATGCGAGTCCTCCAGGAAAGGAGAACTTGGTTCTTTGAGTTCGCAAGTGGTAGGTTTGGCTGTGTCAGACATGGAGATGATGAAAAACAAAGTGGGAGCTGTTGCTTCAACAAAACCAGAGTGTGAGCCAGCCTTATCTGCTCACCAGGAAAAAGATGAAGCAACACTTTGTGATAAAACGTTGGGATCAAAATGCAGAGCAATAAGTCAAGGACAGTCTCCAGAAGCTACTAAATCATGCACTACGGGTAATAGTAAGGAAAGAGGAACCATGTCTGATGCAGATTTCAATAAAATTACATCAGGTGGAGCGCAAGAAAAACATGTTAGAGAAGGGACACTAAATACTGGTTGCAGTGCACCAGGAGTTACTCTCTGTTCAGATCTTCCAGAGAGTATGCAAACCACAGGAAAAGGCTGTACCGAGACGAAGGAACTAAGAACCATGTCAATGGCCAGTGATCGTTGTGTGGACAGTGCTTTATCTAGAAGCAAGGAAAATCATGCTGTTCAGGAAAAGCGTAGGAGTGCATCAGGTGCTTCAGGAGATGGCACAGAGCAGTGTAATGTTCAAGAACATGGGAGGTCTTCAAGGAAGTTTGATGATTATATGGAAAGTGTGTCAGCAGGGAACAAGGTACAGAGACAGAGTAATGTCCAGGAAGATGTTAGCACCTCTGGGATAGTTGTGGAAAATGCTTCACCCTGCATCAACAAACGGAGCACCGTTCAAGACATTACAAGTTCCGCAAAGGACATCAGTGATCAATATCAGAGAAGTTCATCAACAGGTAAAAGGGAAGAGAGCAATGACAAGATGAATGCCAGAAACACCCCAAGTGCTTCAGCAGGTGACATGAAACAAAGCAAGGATACAGGAGATTCCTGCATCAAGAGCAAAGATATTCGAAGCATCTCAAAGACCTCTGGCCAATGTCAAGACATTTCTTCAGTTAGAAACCGGGAACAAGCTGTTTTAGAAATTTCCAAAGAATGCAGTGTTTCTGTAGGTTCCAAAGAACAAGTTGCTTTTGGAATATCCAAGGAACTTGGTTCTTCTGGAGGTTCGAGGGAACACATCGCTCTTGGAAGTTACAAGGAAGGGAGCAAAGTCCCGTTGGTCAAACCGGAGGACATCTGTGACAGCAGTCTTGTTGGGGACCATGTGGAATATAATAAACAAGGATTATCAAATCTTGCAGATAGTGTGGCTGGAAAGGGATCATCCATTCCTTTGGATAATATTGCTGGTCAAGGATTATCCATTTCTGTGGATAATATTGCTGGTCAAGGAATATCCATTCCTGTGGGCAGTAGTCATGGAATATCACGTGGAGCTGATGAATCACTTGGTACTCCAGAGCGTACCCGCCGCATTGGGAGAACTGCACCAACCTCAATGGTAAGAAGATGTGGATGAATTCTTGTTTATTTTCATGTGACATGATTTTACTTTTTCTAATCATCTTTTTTCTAGTCTTTTTTATTTGTCCAGTCCTGTGCATAGTTTTTGTTTAATGATCGTTTGTTCTGATTTGGGAGCCATTTTTTTCTTGTGTGTATCTTTATAAAGAAACAGCACACTCAATCTTTTTTTATTTCTATTGATGATGACTTGATTGTATTGTTATACACATTGTCCATTGACAGACATTGTCCAGGACCGACATTGTCAAGGACAGACTGTAAACAGTCTATTATTATATATATATATTTTTTAAAGGCTAAACCCCTCTCACCTTTGGTTGGTAGAAACTGCATTTGGAATTTGAACAATGACATTGAAGAAATTGATTTTGTAAACCTACAAACGTGTCAATGTTTCCATTAACCATAACCTAGGTATTTTCAAGACGACAAGACCAGTCCTGTAAGGGTTAAGAGCTCTTTGTTTCATGTACTTATAATTTATGTTTGCCAATGTTGCGCAAAATAACAAGTGAAACTTCATCCCAATATTAAACACTGTACATGTATAGATGATTAAAATGTAACCTGATCCAGGACATACATGTATGAAGACGTGGAATTGTTTTTTTTTCCAACTCTTCCTCGGATGCAAAGCATAGTTTTTACGAGCTATTTTTATTTCATGTTTTCAGGAGTGGGGACTAAACGTATTCATGTTTGCGTATGTTACACAAAATCGATCGTTGGCGAGAGTGAAAAGGCCTTTGGGCTGTTGTTGCTTGCACGTGTAGGAAACATGACACTCGGCTGTCTAATGAAATGAATGTTTGCGAGTGTCAATGATCTATGATAAAATTCTTGGACGATTCTGATCATTCAGGAGTAAACATCTTTGCAAACCTCTTTCATCCATTCTCTTTTCTCACTTTTGAAAAAACAAACATACATGTATATATGCAGATTTTGAAGATCAATTTTGAATGAAAGGCCTACATTTCTGGCATAATAGATTTTGAGAATCATGTGTGGGACATTTGACATTCAGCTGTCGAATGCAATGAATGTTTGTGACCGTCACGGCCGTATCTATGATAACATTCTTGGGACAATTCTGGAGTAAACATCTTTTGCCTCAGCTCTTTCATCCATTCTCTTTTCTCAATTCAGAGAAAAAAAATATACATGCAGAATTAGAACAATTTTGAATGAAAGGCCTATATTTCTGGCAAAATGCATTTCGAGAATGTGCAACTATTACATGTATGTATAGTATGTGCGGGATATTTTACATTCAGCTGTCGAATGAAATGAATGTTTGCGAGTGTTACCGATCTATGATAAAATCCTATGATGATGCTGGAGTAAACATCTTGTGTACAGTTCTTTCATCCTTCTCCTTTTCAAAATCAACTGTTAAAAAATTAAGCAGATTTTAATAGGTACATTTTAAAATAAAGACCTACATTTCTGGCACAATGCTTGTGAAATATACTTAATATATAAATAAACATATTTTTGAAGAATGTTGAATTGTAGGCCTGAATTTCTGGCAAAATGCATATATCAAGAATGTGCGGTTACATATTTGTTGTATGTGCAGTGCATTTGACATTTAGATCACTAATGAAATGAACATTTGTGGGCGCCACGTATGTTGATCATAAAACTCGGGGGAATTAAGCAAGAATCACGATGAAATATTTGTTTACTCTCAACCGTACTTTGTAATTCAGGAAAAAATCTGAAATTATTTTAAGAACATTTTGAAATGAACATTTTTAACAAGATGGCATTAATGTAATTCTGCTTAATACCTGTGACACAAGAATGTCAATTTCAGTAAATTTACTGTTGACTGGGAGCAAACATGAGATGCAGCAGTCATATAGAGTGAAATGTCAACTTCTGAGTGTGTGTTTAATGCTAATGTTCGTGCATTACGACATAAGTGATCTCAAAAGCATTAGTGGATGTGAATATTTGTTTAATTAAGTTTAAAGGGACTTAGTAACATCGTCGAAATCCTCAAAATTCAATTGTAATTCTAGCGGTTCCCTCATACATGTACCTTGAACATTGTATTCATATTAACAATAACAGCATGGGACAGGTTTCAGTTTTTCAAATTTCCCTTTCGTTAAAAAGATATTTACGATTGAAGTGTTCAGATGTTAAATTATCCACTGGACCGCGAAAACCGTGTACAAAGTTAGTGCAATGAATTGGTGAATATCACTTTGCATTTTTGCTCATTATTCGGCCATACAACGTCCATTTAACTTGAAATTTTCACACAACACCCAGTGGACATATCAGATAACAATATACATTGTATCAACCACTCATCACTTTTTGAACATGTCAACAAAGTTACTACATGTAGAATAGATCCCTTTAATTTCATTGCATTGATTCGACCTAGATAATAAAAGATAGATGCACCCATTTGGTCTACTGGCAAACGTATAATTATGAGGTATATGATTACATTCAAGATAAGGGATGAGGATAAAGGTTAGGGGTTAAGATTAGGTTTAGATTTTGGATTAAGTTTAGGGTTATGTTTAAGCTTAGGGGCAACGTTTTGAGATTTGGAAATGAAAGTTTCCAGCATCATGCATGCAGTATTCCAAATGAGATGTAGTATACTAAATGGGCACAGACCCAAGCGAGCGTAAACCATACTGACAAGTGTCCCTTTTTTTTTCGCCGGATGCTGTCCCGTCTTGCGACCTTTTTGTCTTCTTTCTGGTTAACGTTTGTCTCTTTTTCTGGTTCACGCTTGTGTGCATGCATGTGTGGGTTTTTGTTTTTGTGTTTGTGTGTGTGCATGTTTTTATTATATTTAATAACTAACTCTTTTAGTGCTGATGGTATAGATTTGTACTTACAATATACAGTCAAAACTGCTGTAGTGACCACCTGTATTTTAGGATCACCTGTCTGTTTAAAATTTGAGCAAGATAGAGAGGAGAGAAAAAGAAAGACTCAGTTATTCCAACGATGTGCCCAAGCTGTTGAATAGGCGTCATGAATAAATCATGATAAATGTGCAGCATGCGTGTAAACCTCACATTCTCTAATAGATGCGCAACATTCATCGGATATCGACTGCCCCTTGTGGTTTTCTGGCATGAGGAGAAAACAAAACATGGGATGATCGCGTGTTTATCAACTTTTTACTGGATTCTCGCCATAAAACGTCCTAGCCGCATATTTTGACATATCTCTCATGCCGCGAGCTGCCGTTACATAAAACATCCTACATGTAGCTGCATCTTTTGCCATTACATCTCTCATGCCGGGTGCTGCCTTTACATTCATGCATAAATCATGGCTTGCGCTATATGTGCGTGTAAGTCCCACGTGCGGTATTTATGCAACGTTCATTTGATACCGGCCACTGATGTGGTCTTCAAGAGTGAATACAAAACGAGACAAAGAAAAACATGGTATGGATCAGGTCTCACCCATGTAATCTAGATGTTCACATAATATTCAATCACGAGCCAATATGGGGCTAAATGATGTAAAAATAAGTACTGCTGAAAACTAATATTCAGTCACCGCATCTTTGACTACATTTTAATAGTTTAAAAAGAGATAATGTACCATGCATGAATTAGGAATGTGCAACATGCCTGTGAAGCCCACATTCTTTTAAGCCGTTCGGGACTGATTGATTTTGCCTCAACATGCATTCTCCACAGACCCAAGCCTGAATACTTTCGAGACCAGTCCTGGGTTAATGCATATCAAAATATGTGGCTTTCTAACATGAATAAAAACAATCTTGTTGTTACCAGTTGCTACTTTGATTTCTCCATGGTCCTAGCCGCATCTTTCACTGTCGTTCATGCAGAAAAATGAATAAACCATGGTTTGTGTTAACATGCGTGCGAATCCCACATTCTTCACCTGCAACATGCATTCGATATCGATCCTTGTGGCTTTTGGCATGAATAAAATGGTGTGGGAGGACCACATTTTAACCAGTCTACACTCGTCAGAATGTATCCTCAAATAATATTTCCTATATCCTAGCGGCATCTTTTACTGTCTCTTTTTTGTAAGAGAAACCTCTATAAAAATGAATAAATCATGGCTTGTGTAAACATGCATGTACATGTAAATCCCACATTCTTTACCCACAAAATAAAGAGAAAAGTGACAAAACTGCCACCATGTACCCAGACATACTCACCAGGGAAGAAATTAAAAATTCATTTTTCCAGGGACTACTTTTCGACCCCTCCTGCATTAAAAAAGCACTTTGAAATTTAGTTTGTATTTAACTCTAGATGCATATTTACAGCTGGCTCTTTTAAGATTTTCTAGGGCTCATTTAGGCATTCAGGGGGGTGTTTCACAGAGATCCTAAGTTGAACTTAACCCTAAGTAGGACTTAGAAACTATGGAAAGCCGTTAGTGTCTTTGAGACAATTTTGCAAAATTTCTTTTAAAAGTCATAACATGTTGATTCAAACCAGTGATATTTTCTATTATCAGGGGGATTTCATGGTTTTGATGTAAAAGGTATGAAAAGTCTATAGAATACTTGCATTTTTGCTTTTGAATGTATTTTATTCCAAGGCTACAAATGGCTTTCCATAGTTTATAAGTTCAACTTAGGATCTTTGTGAAACACCCCCCAGGGGGCTAAATCGCCCTGCACGGCTGCACCCCCATGTATTTGTTTCACTGATACTCGCACACGCACTCAAATTGTGTAATGATCTTCCAAGGAGGAAAAACAGAAATATCACCTGCATAAAATGTCATCCTAATTTGTGGATCTGGGATCCTCTTCAGTTCACAAACTTCTGTGACATTTATCAAATCACCGACCACCGTCGTCGTCGCAAAGCCCAATAATCCTTGTTTATAAACACTTATAAACACCGTTGTTTGGCTTGATTTATTGTTATATAAGAAAATTACTTTTTGGTGATTCATGTTAGATAAATGTATATACAATATGTGTATGTGTTATCTTTTGGTCAGTTAGCCTCTGACAAAGATTCAGCTGGGATTGGACATTTCTAGGCCCAATATTGACTCTCGTTTTATAACGCAGGCGATATTTTCGTAGATAAGCAGTTTTCAGCAGTATTTTGCATCATCTTTTAGGCCTGGTCACATATCACCGGATAGCGTAAACGGATGCCCGACGGAGAGCAACATTCCTAATTCGTTCGTCTCCGTTCGTATACGTTTCTTGTTCGTTCCCTGTGCGTTCTATCTGGTGGAATGTTTTGTGCATGCAGCAATGGAGACAAATATCACTACCGGATGATTTGATTTTACAAATTTTCTATTCGTCGGGCATCCACTTACGCTATCCGTTGATATGTGACCGAGCCTTTTGGTACATGAACATTTGTGTGGTGCATGGAATATAATGTAAACATGTACGTCAAACATGAGTTACTATCATGTACATTTTGTAATTATGATGGTTTTCATCTCATGTGTGATTATTCAAGCCTCCGCACTAGCTTATTCTGTACTGGCCCATTCGGGCAAGTCAAATAATACATTTTAAAGATTTACTTGCCCCAATAGAAAATTTACTTCTTGTTGAGATTAACACATATGAAATTACATTGTTCTCTTGTAGTTGAACTATTTAGTCGCCCGATCGGGCAAGCAAACTAGTCAATTTATGAAATTTTACTAGCCCAACATCAATATTTACTCACGGGCAAGAGCTAGTGTTGAGCCCCGGGATTATTGTTTTCTACAGTTTATTATAAATATAAATTCTATGAGTTTCGTGATTTGAATTGACCATGGCACTTTGTGGATTAAGTCTCTCTTCTTTTCTTTAATAATGTTTTTTTATGGTTAAATACCCACGGGGATCTAGACTCTTGCTTGCCTTGGTGTTAATTAACAACTTTAGCGTCCGGTCGTCATCGCCCATTATGTATAGATGTACACTAATGACCCTCTATAGGGATGACCAAGGCGTAATAATCTCCGCGGGACCTTTGGCGGCGCAAAGGTTACCCTCCTCACACGTACGTCCCGTCCCCGTCGTTTTAATTAACACTTCTCGAAAAGGCGCGCTCGGGCGTCCCGCGAGATGAACACTGTATTGATCGTGGAAACGTGATCGGGAGAAATCAATTCTGGAATGTCACTGTACCAAGTAGCAACCTGCTGTATGCATATTGTTAGTTGCTGTGCTGTGTTGCTCATTCCATAGTCTTGTTTTCTCTACATTTATTGGCTGCACATTTTTAACCCATGAAGAACTCAACCTGGGCCCAAAGTTCCACGCTGCTAAGTGTATTTCAAACGGTTTAGTGAGCAACAACAAGTTCCCCTAGTTCCCAACTAGGATTAGCTGGTTAAGGCCCTTGGGGACCTACTAAGTTAACCCTAGTTAGCAACTATTAAAGAGATCCTGTGTTTAGTTCTTAGCCACGTCATCCAAAATAGACTTACATGTAGCAAGGAACTAGGTTAGCAGGCTTTTATGAATATGGGCAGACTGGTGCTCTTAACTCCTTGAGTGCCAGGCTCGCATTTTTGTGAGTTACAATACACACAAATGCCATAGAGCATTAAAATCCCTGGCACTTTAAGAGTTAACTATTGAGCTACAAAGCTCATATGATGACAGTTATTCACAGAAACCCTTTTCATTTCTCTTTCTAATAAAGAAGCGGAATAAACGGACACAAACCTACAGTACAAGGAAATCAACTCAGGGATAAGTTATCCACACTGGACGTTGTTCATTAAGTGGGCGTTTATTGAGCTTTCACAGCTATCTCTTGGGACTTTATAATGCCTCAACTGATTAAATTTGGGATGCTTCTTCAGATTGTCTAAGATTGCAATTGCTTGTCGCAGTAGCGCTTAAAGCTAACCAATAGCTTCTGGAAACGTCTGAAGCAGAAACCTAAATATTCACTTTGAGGGCTGGCAATGTGAAAGAATATATATGACCTTTGATAATAATGATAATAATAATGATGTTTTTCGACTTACGTGTGTGTGTGTATGTGTGTGTTTGTAAGACTCAATTAACATTCAGACCAATTTAAATGCCGCAAAATGAAATTAAATTTTTTTTTTAAATTTGTAAAACGGATGTAAAAAGTAAGTATGTAGATGTAAGATTCTCACTAAATAGGCGAGGTCAATTATTTCAATTTGGAGTACATGCTCTAACTTGTATAATACATGCATATAATGTACATGGCTCCAGATAATGTATTCTATTATGTCAGAGGAGAGCCCTTGACATTTTGCTGCTCTATTAATTAGTGGATTATGATGCATAATCATATTAGGGTATTGAGAGCAGCCAATTATAGTGTAAAATTAAGTTGAGCAATATATCTATACATGTTTGTATGTTACAAATGCAAGTCTATAGTTTGGTCTGTGTTTCAGCCACAATTACAAATGAAAAACAACAAATACCATCCAAGTTATAATTTTTTTTTTCATTTTCATCAACAACAAAGAATAACAAAGTACTCAATAAATGTACATGGTAATAAAATGAAAAATGAAAGAAGGAGCCAGGGTGGAAGCACAGCTATTGGTCCCTGGTAAATTTGTTTTTAATGACGTGACAAAAGTAAAATAGCTACATTCATCTACAAATACATGTAAATGTAAGAACTACGATGTAGTTCATTGATATTTGTCTTTTACTTTCATGTACAATAAGTAACACTTTACAATGAAAGGTAATTTATACAATGAATGTGTGGCAAATTTACAGGGCAAATAAAACAGTACAAATGTACAGTGCAATATATAAGTCAATATATTTAATGTGAAAGGAAAGTAATTTAATTAAATTTGAGTGATGGTTGAAAATGGTGAACATTGCTTTTGATTTGCAGTGCTCTCAAAGGAATATTACACTACACTGCAATAGAAAAAAAATCAAATCAATAAAAATGTGTTTACTGTAATATGGTTTGCGCTTATTCTTTTCCATGCACATTATCATGAAAGGAATTCTGAACATTTCTTGCATTTACCCATGCTTAGGCTTAGCCCTCCATCTCACAAGCTTAGTACCTGTCGGATCAGACAAAACCCATGACATAACTTTAATCCCACCGTCAGGCTATAATGGGTTCATATCTTATGATGATCATGAGGATTAAAGGCAATGTGTCTTTTAACCCGTTCACTACTAGTATTACATTTGTGCAATCCCTATAGAAAGAATTAATAAAGGACCCACCAGGTTCCCGTAGGCAATGGGTTAACCCAGGGCTCCACACTCACCTTTTTTGCCGGTTGCCCTGTCTAGCCAGTGAAATGATTTCATCCCTATTTCTGGTGGCCCAAATGAAATATTCACTGGCCCAAAAATTATATTTCATATGTAAACTTTTTACTATTCAAAATATCACTCTTCCTGATCAAGCCTGTGATAGATATTGAAACATGAAATGGAAGAAAACAAAAATTGTCTAATTTTGTCCATGTCAGGTTGAAAATCTGCTTGCCCGATCGGGCCACCAAAATATGTCTTTCATACATTTTTGCTGGCCCAAGGTGCGATTTCACTGGCCCTGGGTCAGTGGGCCAGTGCGAGTGTTGAGCCCTGGAACTTAACCTGTTCACTACTATAGTATATTGTGCAAACCCTTTCAGGAGTTATTAACCCCATGCCTACAGGAACTGAGTGGGTTAGGGAACAGGTTAATACAGGACCCACCAGGTTCCCATCGGCAATGGGTTAACTTGACCAGGGAAGGCATTTAGATGTTACATTACCCAACATTATTTCAGTCAGGGTCAATGCAATTTGGAATGCTTTAATGGCTTAAATGGGAGTCATAAGGATTTACGTAATGCTTCTTTTAACTTTTACCAATGAAGACATTTAGACATACCACAGAACATGATATTGCAATATGTCGGGGTCAGTTGGTAAAGGTGAATGTCATACCATTATTTTAAGTCAGGGTCTGTTTGATATGTGTTAATACCTTATTTGGATCATAAGGATTAAGATAATGTCTCTTTTAACTTTACCAATAAAGACATGTAGACACAACACAGAACATGATGTATCATTATTACAGGGTCAGTTGCTAATGGGTTAATGGCTTTATATGAGGGATCATAATGATTAACTTATATATCTCTTTTAACTTAGACCAAGGAAGGAATAAATGTAGATATTTCATGGTGTAACATTATCATAGCGTCAAGATTGTTAATGAGTTAATGGCTTATGAGGGTCATAAGGATTAACATAATATCTCCTTTATTGTATCCCCCGAACCACTTCGGGGGATACTATGGATTTGGCCTCGTCGCGCCGCCGCCGCCGCCGCCGCCGCCGCCGCGTCCGCCGCGTCCGCCGCGTCCGCCGCAGAGATTTTCTTGTGAACGCTCTACAGGTCCGAGTTCTTGTCCGATCATTTTCTAATTTGGTATGAAGGTGTATTAAGGAAAGAGGATGAAGCCTATTGATTTTGGTGTGGGGCGGAGTCCTGGTTGCCATGGTAACCATGATATAAAGAAATAGTTAAGATTACCTTGTGAACGCTCTACAGGTCCGAGTTCTTGTCCGATCATTTTTTAATTTGGTATGAAGGTGTATTAAGGAAAGAGGATGAAGCCTATTGATTTTGGTGTGGGGCGGTGTCCTGGTTGCCATGGTAACCATGATATAAAGAAATAGTTAAGATTACCTTGTGAACGCTCTACAGGTCCGAGTTCTTGTCCGATCATTTTCTAATTTGGTATGAAGGTGTATTAAGGAAAGAGGATGAAGCCTATTGATTTTGGTGTGGGGCGGAGTCCTGGTTGCCATGGTAACCATGATATAAAGAAATAGTTAAGATTACCTTGTGAACGCTCTACAGGTCCGAGTTCTTGTCCGATCATTTTCTAATTTGGTATGAAGGTGTATTAAGGAAAGAGGATGAAGCCTTTTGATTTTGGTGTGGGGCGGAGTCCTGGTTGCCATGGTAACCATGATATAAAGAAATAGTTAAGATTACCTTGTGAACGCTCTATAGATCCGAGTTCTTGTCTGATCATTTTCTAATTTGGTATGAAGGTGTATTAAGGAAAGAGGATGAAGCCTATTGATTTTGGTGTGGGGCGGAGTCCTGGTTGCCATGGTAACCATGATAACCATGATATAAAGAAATAGTTAAGATTACCATGTGAACGCTCTACAGGTCCGAGTTCTTGTCCGATCATTTTCTTATTTGGTATGAAGGTGTATTAAGGAAAGAGGATGAAGCCTATTGATTTTGGTGTGGGGCGGATTCATGGTTGCCATGGTAACCAAGAACAACGTACACCACCAAACTTGTTCAGTTCACAATATTACAACCCACAAAAGTGCAATGCAATTGGTTCGGGGGATACATGTGCTCGGCTGCGCGACCCGCCGAGCGCGCAATTTCTAGTTTTTAATACCACAGAGGACATTTCGATGCTACATTTCAAGAGGGCAAATAGTGGATAGATTAAAGGCACTTAAATGTAGCAGTGCCCTTTATGTTCTTCCTAAATTATCCTAAATTGACCATGGGATGACATCATGGCCAATTTGTAGAATGAGAGGGGAGGCTTGTGTATTCTTGCCCAAAACCTTTTTTAATCACGGCACATTTGATGCTTGAAAATTAGGACAACAAATTGGGACATATTACATTTGAACACTATTAGGATAAACATCAGAATAGTGATATATTAGATTCACCGTGAGTTACATTATGGTCAATGTGTTGGACAAGATGTACATTTTATAACTTTATATATTCATGACCAGAAATATACTGACATACTAGTCTTTAGATTTTGTCATTTAGTATTTTTATAATAAACCAAAATTGAATTGAATTGAGAATAAGGACAAGAATGGCGAGTAATGCATGTCCACGTAATGCAACAGAGATATAAATAGTTGATGCCAAGTGATGGGTTATTGTTTAAATGTACTGCAGGTAATTGAACAACCTTATTAGATTGACCATGAAAAACATTGTTGTCAATTTGCAAAATCAATTGACGTGAATAGACCTTTAACAATGGCGCTAATTGCGAGTTGTGACCAAATACACTGCACACATATTGCAAATATAATGTATGTATGTATGTATAGCATCGGTTGAGCATTATAGAGGGGCGCTTAGTAACTTTGTATCCTTTGGAGATACAGTGTATCTGTGTACCTGTACCTGTGTATAGTGGCCGCCCAAGGGAAACAAGAATGTCGGCCTCTATAGCCAGGTTCTGTAACATAGTACAGTCAAACCTGTGTATAGTGACCACCCAAGGGAAACAAGAATAGTGGCCATTGTAGACAGGTGACCACAATAGAAAGGTTCCATAACATACAGTAGTGACCACCCAAGGATAACAAGAATGTCGGCCTCTATAGCCAGGTTCTGTAACATAGTACAGTCAAACCTGTTTATAGTGACCGCCCAAGGGAAACAAGAATAGTGGCCATTGTAGACAGGTGACCACAATAGAAAGGTTCCATAACATACAGTAGTGACCACCCAAGGATAACAAGAATAGAAGCCACTGAAGACAGGTGACCACTATAAACAGGTTTCATAACATTGTACATGTAATCATGTTTAAAGTTTTGCAACCTTACAGAAATCAAATTCAGTTATCTCTTTTATTTTTTATATATGTGACCGGCTATAGCAAAACCCGGCACTTGTCGGTAAAAAAATCAAAATGTAGATTTTCATACCATTACAAAGGCCTCATCACAAGCTTTCAATTGATGCTTTGTTGGTTAATAATTGGCGAAGATTGGCGAAGATTTTACAATCATAAGTCTTTTACACACATTGTGTTAAAATGCCCATTTCTTCAAAACATGAATTACCGACAAGTGCCAGGTTTTGCTATAACTGGTCACATATACTGTATATACACTGGGCTCAAAAAGAAACTTTTTTTTCACATGGTCATATCTTAAGATATGATCATGTGACAAATTATAAGTTTCTTTTTGAGCCCAGTGTACTATATTCCCAAAATTAGAATAATTATCATTTGAAAAGGTTAGGTCACCTAACCATCTAACAACTTACCTAAAAGATGGTAAGCAGAACTCATTATAGCCAAAACTCAACTTATACTGTTCTCACTCTCACCCAATTATATACACCATATAGCTAGGTCATCTCTGGTTTGTGCATCGTTTTGGGACCCTAGATGGATCGTCACTAAATGGTAAATGGGCTAAAGTGTTTTTGTAAATTAAAAAATTGCCGTCAAAAAATAACGTTTGGAGTCAATGTATTCATTTTGCTGAGTAGATTGTTTAAATTGACCCAACAAAGACCTTCTACCACTTTTTACGCAACAATATTTGTGGCAAAATGTGTATATATTGCATCTATAGTATGTAATTTACCAAAGTTCGTAAATGAGGGTCATGTTTGATTAACTAATGAATCACTATCCGATATTGACCATGAAAGAAACTGCCGTCAATTTTGAGGAATAGGTGGTTTAACCTAACAAAGACCTTTTAACAGCACCAGTACTTGCGCTTTGTTACAACATATCATGCATGATACGTAATGTATACCAGCTAGACCACACTTAACCTGATCCGTACTACATGTAGATTTCACAATTCTCATAGAGTGAATACGGGACCCACACTGTTCCCGTAGGCCATGGGTTAACTGATAATTGAGTCTATGGCCAATGCTTGTGAACATTTGAAGGCCAGTATACATTCTGTTTTATTAATTAATCAATCAATCTTAAATTGACCATGAATTTGTGAACCAGCTATTAGCGCACAATATCTCAAGGCAAATTTTTATGGAAAAAGGTCACAAAAAGGAAGAAAATTTGTCATTAGAGGACTTTTAGAGGACATTTGCAAGATGAATTTTAGAACAACATACACATTTCTTTTTTTTGTGACACAGATCTTTATAGGACTGATGACAGTAACCAGCACAAGGTACATGTAGTTGAGCCAGCTATTAGACATACAGTATCTCAAGGTGAAATTTTAAAGAAGTGAAGTAGCAAAGATAGGAAGAAAATTGGTCATCAGAAAGTATTTACATGTCACCTAAACCTTTATATAACTTTTAGCAATTTATGTAAATAAGTAAGTTGAGCCAGCTAAACCATAAAGTATCTTGAGGCAACATTTTAGGGGAGGGGAGTACAAAAAAAAAGTAAGAAAATTGGTCATTAGAGGACTATCAATTGTAAGATAACTTTTAGGACAGCGTAGAAATATGTGACAGAGACCTTTACAGGACTGGTGACAGTAAACAGCGCAAGGCAGTTGATCAGCTAAACCATAAAGTATCTTGAGGCAAAGTTTTAGAGGATGAGAAGTAGCAAAAAAATGTAGGCAAATTGGTCAGGAGAGGACTTAGCGTTGGACAAATTTTAGAACGAAAAGATGAGCAACGAGAAAGACAATTGGTTAATGGAGGATGTTGTCCTTGAGCGACATTTACTTTACTTTCTGTCCTGAAATAGCCATTAGTGAAGAAATGCAAATATTACACCTGGGATTGTGTTCCCGTTTCCCCCCACTTCATTATGAGCCCCTGTCCCACTGTCCAACAAATGCCAATCTGTCTAATAGCTGATGATATCATGGCTATGAGGGAGGATGTCAGTTTATCTTTGATGTATTCCTTTTGTTTTCCCTTCTTACTGTCTAGCCGATGCCAATTTGACTGATGGCTGAAAAAATCATGGCCTTTTGGGAAGATGTCAGATTTTCTGTGATGTATTGTATTCCTCCATTCCCAGGGCTTCATTATATAAACCTCTGTCACACCGTCTGACTGATGCCAATCTTGACTATGGTGTCCTTGTCATTGAATGATGTCAGTTTTATCATCAGTGTATTCCTCTTTTCCTCCCCCTTTCTAAGCTCCAGTCACACTACCGTACCAATCAAATCTGACTGATAATATCCCTCAGAATCATGGCCATTGGCATTTGTGATGTCAGTTTATCTTCTGTGTGTTCTTCAATTCCCCCTCCTTATAAGCCTCTGTCACACTAACTATAAAGTGAAATATCCTCTAATCTGACTGCTGATATCTCCCAAATGTGGCCAAATGTGGCCATTTGGAGTGATATCACTTTATCACCGACCAGTGTATTTTCTGCTTTTCCCCTTCTATTTTTTGTTGTTGTATAAAACCCCAGTCAAACTCCAGTCTAAACGACCCCAGTTTGACTGATAATTTCCCACAAAATCTTGGCCATTTGGGATTTGGATGATGTCAGTTTATTGGATGTATACATTAAATCCTCCTTTCCCCTTTAATAATAAGTCCCCTGTCTCACTAACCAGCTCACCTCAATCGCTGACAAAATCATAGCCATTTGCGAGGATATCAGTTTATTGTTGATTTATTCCTCTGCTAGCTCACCCCCTCCCCCCTTCGCTCTTTTATTGCTGCGTAATGCATTCTTTTTCTCTTGGGAAAAGCATATATCTGTTTTCTTTTTAAATATGTATGCTAGGGTGATGCAACCTTTTGTTTATGTGGGTAGATAAATCAGGAGCCCCATGAGTCCAGGAACCGTGTCCTGGTTTAAATGTGTATGTTTTGTTGTTCATATTCCAAAGTTCACTGCATCTATTTGGACGAGGCAGATTGAGTTAGACAAATGTCAGATGTAAATGGCCCGTTCATGCCTTTGCAAGGAGGCTAAACAAATTTCTGAACGAGCGAGACAATTTTGCATAATTGTGGTGTAAGTTCGGCGTACGTGTGCTTGGGTATGTTAAGGTACAATGTTTTGTAGTTTCCATAATATAGACTTATAACAAGGCTCTTCAATAGTTTACTATTTATTCCATAGTGGCCCATTTGGTTAAGTAAAAGCAAGCATTTACAAATGTCAGATGTAAATCACCAGCTCCTGGCTTTACAAACCTGCAACAAGGCCAACAAATTTTTCTGAATGAGCAAGACAGTTTGCAAAAAACAAATTTGCCATCCGTTTTGTTGTATGGTTTCATTTTTAATACATGAAAGATTCTGTAAATAAGCAACAACATAAACAAAATCAAGACAATTGTATTGTGGTTATATCACAAAAGTGTTTCACTAGCACTCACCCAAATAAATTCATGCTTGGAAATAAAAAAAGAACCTAGAAATGTTTTGGGGGTGTTTGTTTTGCCTTAAGATTGTTACGAGCTTTTGTCATGATATTTGATTGACCCTGTGAGAAGACTACTCACTATGTATCTCATGCGCATGCGTGAGGGGTGGGATTGAAGGTCGGTGGCATGGCAACGCGGGGCTTCCGTTTTATGAGTCATGGAGCTCAGAAATACACTGTCCTAAACTGTTACTATAAACTATGTGCGCCGCATTATTATGTAATTTTGTCCAGATCCATTACTTTACAGGTTCCATTTTGAACAATGAAAGATAAAGAAGAACGACACCAACAGCGGATGATAATATACTATCCTTGTAGCTTGATAGTTTGTGATAGTGTTTGCAGTGCATGAATTCATGCTCGCAAAAGAAAGACAACATCAACAACAATGACCTTTTTCCGTTTGTGATGGTATCCCAATAGCGTCGTTTATGTGTTGCGTGCTTTCACACTCCTCAGATGACAGATGATAGCAATACGTTATCCCCTGCTTCCGGATGGAGCACCTCAGGGAGGAGCTACCTTCCCCCAGATGAACAAACTAATTATGATGAGAGAGGGGGAAAGAAGAGAGAGAAAGAGACGGAATAATTGAGGAAATGAAAGAGAGAGAGAGGGGTGGGGAAATAGTAAGGGAGAAAGAAAGAATATGACACAAACCATAAGTGTGATAGCAAATTTCCACCATGTTATCGTTTGAGAGGATCTGCCATCCCGGTATGAACAAACTAATTATGATGAGAGATGGGGAAAGAGTAAAAGAAAGAGAGGGGGAGAGGGAGAGGTGGGGAGGAGGTATAGTGAGAGAGAATAGAAGAAAAAGAAAACTTGTGCCCCTTTGAGAAAATCAACCTTTCCCAGATGAACAAACTAATCATAATGAGATAGAGAGGAATAAGTTCACACAATGTGTGTAAACGACCTATAGATGATTGTAAAATTATTATTGACCAATTAGTTAGAACAAAGTATCAAATGAAAGCTTGTGATGAGGCCTCTGTAATGGTATGAAAATCTACATTTTGATTTTTACCGACAAGTGCCGGGTTTTGCTATAGCCGGTCACAAATTTTAAGAGTGTGCTTCTTTGAGAAGACCAGCCTTTCCCGCATGAACAAACTAATTATGATGAGAGAGGGGGAAAGATGCATGGATTGAAAGGTAAAGAAACAGAAAAAAGAAGAAATATAAATATAGAATAGAGAAAACTTGATAGCACATTATCTGCTTGTGCTCCTTTTGAGTAGATCAGCCTTTCTCGCATGAACAAACCAATTCTGATAAGAGAGAGGGGGATAGCCACAGATAATAAGAGTAAAAGAAAAAGACAAAAAAGATTGGGAGAGAAAAAATAGAAAGAGAGAATAGAGGATAGGGAAAACTTGAAAACAAATGTTCAGCTTGTGTTCCTTTGAGAAGATCAGCCTTTCCCCGGACAACAAACCAATTGAGGGAGGAGAGAAAAGAGAGACAGAGTAAAAGGAAGAGAGTTAAAGAGGGTGATTGAAGGTAGATTAAGGTACCAAAACATATAATTATGTGTTGTTCTTTGCCTGGTGGTCCCCTTTAAGGAGGGTGATTGAATTTTTCTAGAAGGAAGGTAGAAAAGGAGAATTTTAGACAAAGAACCAACATTTGATATCAAATTTTCAGCTTGTGCACCTCTGAGAAGATCAGCCTTTTCCACATGAACAAACTAATTATGAAACGGAAAAAGATAGAATAATGAATTAAAGGGACTTAGTAACATTGTCCAAATCGTCAAAATAAAATTTTAATTCTAGCGGTTTCCTTATACCTTGTTGTATTTGTATTAACAATAAAATCATGGGACAGGTTTCGGTTTTTCAAATTTCCCTTTCGTTACAAAGATATGTATGATTGAAGTATTCAGATAAGAAAAACTCCGGGCGAGTTTTTCTTCCGTGTACAAAGTGAGTGCAGTGAGTTACTGAATATCACTTTGCATTTTCGCTCATTACTTGGCCATACAATGTCCATTTGACTTGAAATTTTCACACAATACACCGTGGACATATGAGATAACAACAATATACATTGCATCAACCATTCATCACTTTTTGCACATTTCAACAAAGTTACTAGATCCCTTTAAAGAAGAAAGTATATAGAGAGAGGGAGAGGGGGAAAGAGTTAATATTTATCAGATGGATTGAAAATGTTAATATTTTTCTCATTAACTTAGTTCTAGACACCACCTGAATATATTGGCAATATTCATCAATTCAAACAAACTCTATTGAAGATTAACTTGTATTTGAAACTTTTGAAGGTAACCTTTACATCAGTGTATGTAGATCTACCTCATATCTGAAGATGATTCGATTAGAGCTTAGCGTGCAGGTGGAAATAAATAATTTCAAATGTATCTACCCTGGTAGATTTCAATAGGATAAAATAAAACTAAGGTACAGGTGGAATTAAATATTAAAAAATTTGAGAAAGCTTTTAAATTTACGAGCATATTAACCCGTTTAGGACGGACTGATTTTGCTACAACATCTAAATCCACTTTTTCAACTTCCGAGGAAAACAGGTTTCTTTGTCCCACTTTGTACACGTGCCTATGGGAATATGAAAATTGAACTTTCTATATTCTGATTTTGAGTGAGATATTTGTCGTAAAATGTGGATTCCTAGATAGCTACGTAGATTATACATGTAGATATATCGTTAACTCAATTTTTATGGAAAGTTTTTTTAGCGCCTTTTGGAAGTGAGCTCTTCATGTATTCTCCATAGACCCAAGCCTGAATATTTTTAGACCAGTCCTGAATGGGTTGATAATAATGTTCATACAAATATGGAAGATAAGCATATAAACAAACTTTTGGATGTAAGTACTATATTAATACATTGAGATCTACCTTAGATTTCAATATGATAAATAAAAACTGAGTACCAGTAAAAAAAAAAAATACATGGGGGTTCGGGGCGAACCCGCCCCCGAAATGCCAAAAAGAGCCCCTGAAAGTCATAAAAGAGCCCCAAAAAATTTGCATAGAGTTCAATGCAAAACAAATTTCAGAGGGTTATTTTCATGCAAACAACCTTGAAGAGTAAATATTAATTGTTCCCCTGCTGATTACATGTGGAATTAAATAGTTTTGAATTCTAGAAAGTATATATCCAAATGTGTGAACTGATCCTGTACATACATATATAGGAGATAAGCTTATTCATGAAGTTTTAACGATTAATACATTGAGATCTACCTTAGATTTCAGGTGGAAATAAATACAACTGAGCACAGGTGCATTTAAGTATCATGAAGTTTTAACGATTTATAACCATTATATTAATACATTGAGATCTACCTTAGATTTCAGGTGGATGTAAATACAACTGAGTACAGGTGTATTTAATGTTAAATTTGAAAATTTTACCTAAAATTAATAAATGACTTGTATGTGAACTTCTGATGGATATTGTTCTGAAGGATTTATAATGCATTTACCTCATTTTCAATGGGATATATTGTAGCTTAGCACAGGTGGGCCTAAATATGCTTGAAACTTAAAAGCACATAGAAATTCAAAAACATCTTAAATAGTGGCATGAATAGAATTAGACTTGTATTTCAAGTCTAATTCTATATGCATTCAGTTAAATCTACCTTAGATTTCAGTGGCATACAAATAAAACTTAGTACTGGCAAGATTGTATATCTATAAATATATATGTAGTTTAGCTATTGAAAGTTGCATTCACTTTCATGTTATTTGTATTTAGAAATAATTAAAATATATAATATTTAAAAATGACAAATAGACATGCCGATTCAGTTCTTGTTAGCAATACAACCAAGTGTAGGCATACTGCATTATACAGTTGTTAACTGGTGGTGGAGGGAAAAGCACGGAATGTTCCACTCCCAAGGGATTTTAAATGCTATTGAGGGAAGAGTAAATAAGTCCCGAGACGTAGTCAAGGACTTATTTTCTTCACGAAATAGCATTTAATATCCCGAGGGGAACATTCCATGATTTTCCTGACAGCAAAGTTAACAACTGTTTTATCATCTGAATTGCCATGTAACAGTGCCATGTAACATCCAAAAATGTTACATGGCAGCTGATGTACTAAGTCAGGTGATAACTATAAATACTGCCATATTATACTCTCAAACTTCATGTTTTAATGCTAACTTATGCCTTTGAATATATTAAGCTAGGCAAACGTGACAAATTGGCATAATCATTTATTTAACCCATTCAGGACTGGTCCGGAATTTGCAATGTACTTGTTTTGAGGTCTATGGAGAAAGTGTGTTATATATTACAAACATCAGTCCGAATTGAATGGTTTAATACTATATAGGCCTTCATGTGAAAAAAATGTATTCATTTTAGCTGTTTCCCTCCTAGCTTTTGTGACACTCATTGTAATTGTGATATATGGAATGCCACGATCCTGTAAACAATAGCTTGATTAACTCTGTGCTTGCCATTATGCGTACACTCTGTGCCATGGAAATTCATTATGAGTATTGCTTTCTCTGTGAAATGCTGGATGTACATTTGCATCAGGGTTAACAAATTCAAGACTATTTTATTTTGTTACATAACATGCATTCTTCATAGACCCCAGCCTGAATATGTTTGGATCCAGCTCTGTATGGGTAAAGCTGTGGATATGAAGAATGGGACGCATGTAGGTTGAATAGGACCTACCTGAACAGCCACCACTTAGTGAATAATTATATTGATTCTAATTACACAATGCAGAGCTTCTGTGTCCATCGGCATGTAAAGCAAGCCAGTGAACATAGAGATATAGCCGCTATATTGGCACACAGAGTGTTAACTGAATCGCTCGGGGAAAACTTTGTCACATTGTATTACATGTAGTTACACAATGCAGCATCTGTGCAAGTCGGCCTATAAAGCATGCCAGCGAACATACAGGTAGCCGCTCTTGGCACAGAGAGTGTTAACTGATCCCTCAGGATAACATGGTAACATTGTATTGATACACAATGCAGCATTTGTGCTAGTTGGCCTATATATAAAAGCATGCCAGCGAACATGTACATGTAGATCAGCACTCTTAGCACACTGAGGGGGTTAACTGAAGCCCTGAGGAATGAAGACACTGTCACAAGTAATGTATCACTTGCAATTAACATAGACCTGGGAAATGGTATAAATATAAAGCACACCCAACAATTATTTGTGTTCTGTTTTGAAATGTAATTATGGCGCAAACGAAAATACATTGCAGCCTTCTCGTTCATCAAATCATCCATTGAAATGATTGCGTGCCATGTTTACAATGGTTTTGCCTTTTTTGTTCTGAAAAGGGCAAAATGTCCATTTACTAGATTTTTGTGTGTGTAATAGTTTCAAAAGGGCATGTTTAAAGGCAGTGCTAGAAATTACAAATATTTTTCTAAGTGGCCCAATCGGGCAAGGAAAATAGAGACTTATCCAAATTGACTGGTCCATAAACCAGAAAGTGGTTGGCCCCTGACAAAGAAAACTATGAAAGAATCTGTTCATTTCGGTTGCCCAGCTGGGCAAGTCAAATTTCACGTTAATTATATAATGATGGTACATGTAGCTCTAAAGCTATGATTATAGCTCAAAGGTAATATGTAAGCATCCACACTAACTTTTTATTCTACTTGCCCACAAAAAAGCGATAATATGTGAAAAAAGAGAACAATTAATTGTGCTAGGTATAGCTCGATCTGCTTGGCCAATTTCTTTCTAGTTTATTGATGAGAATACACAGAAGGAAAATGTAATTTTTTCCTCTTGTAGTTGAACATAAATGTTAGTTGCTCGATCGGGCAACCAGATTCGACCATTCGTGAAAATTGTACTTGCCCAACATCAATTTTCACTTGCCCCGGGCAACAGGGCCAGTGTAATATGTTTTCAGTGTGTGAATCTTCAGAGGACAAAACATGTCCTCCTTGATGTCTCTCTCACCTGTCTAGTGTGTAAATTATGTGTAATTGTTGAGATGTGTAAATTCTTGTCGCAATAGATCTATACGCAAACTCATTAATATGTCGACTGTCGAGCGAGCGCTTAAATGTCACCGCTCATTAGTGGCTGCTCTCGATATTTCTCATGCATTGTCTACAAACACCGAACTGTATTATCATCATCATCGTAAACCTTTATACTTGGCTACAAGGTCTGTGTCCAGTTTCATCGTTTCTAATTAACAATGAAGCACAGAAGAGTAATAATTTGGGAGACCTCCAATATAGAGTACTAGTTAAACAAAATTGAAGTTCTTCCAGTGCAACTAGATGTTATGTTTCCGTGTTATGAGTTCTAGGCCCCGTTGCAGAAAGAGATACAATTGATTGTAAGTTGCAATTAATTGTAAGTCAGATCACGTGTTCTAGATCCGCACATCTGATTGGTTGAACCACGTAAATTTTCTGACTTACAATCAATTGTAACTTACAATCGATTGTAACTCTTTCTGCAACGGGGCCCTAGTATATGCCTTCCATTTTGTTCTGGGCTATCCCCTGTATGGCTGTATAACTGGTCAGTTGGTATAGCACTGGCCCTATAATGCAGAGGTCCCATGTTCTAATCAATCCATTTCAAACATTTTGATGGGATTCCAATTTTTCATCAGGTATAAATGTAGAATTCAAGAATGTTTTTTTCCCTCTCCGCATATATATAAGTAAGATGCGCAGCAAGTGCCTATAGGATCTAGGGTAATCATATTATACAGTTACCCGTCAATACTGATCAATTGGGTTTGGATCTCACTTTACTAAGGCGCTACGGGATAGGGCAAACTTGAGAACTTGGGGAAACCACCTCTTTTGTGTTTCTTAGTACTTCGGTTTAAAAAAACCAGAAAGGTGAAAATTGAGCTTTTTGAAAGGAAGTACTCCTTTTTTTGGGTTTGAAGCAATTCACTTTACGCTAGCCTATCCTCAGCTTGCTGAGGATTTTCTACTCATCTTTGATTGAGTGCAATGATTTCCTGGACAATGTGCGTGTTGCATGGATGACTGAATCAGGGGGGTGTTTCACAAAGATGCTAATTTGAACTTAACTCTAAGTTGGACCTAACGATTATGAAAAGCCATTTGTAGCCTTGAAATAAAACATTCCAAAACAAAAAAATACAAGTATTTGAGACTTTCCACAAAAAGTTATATCAATAAGTCAAAGGATCCTTGACAATAAATATTACTGATTTTTATCAAAATTAATCCCTTTAAAAAAAAACTGTTTCAACAATTTTACATAGAAACTAATAGCCTTCCATAATGGTTAGGCCCAACTTAGAGCCAAGTTCAACTTATAATCTTTTTGAAACACCCCCCAGGGAGGGTATCTGAAATAGGAAAAGGTCAAGGGATGGGGGGTTTGGAAATATAATTGCTCATCAACATTGTTTTTGTAGTGTCATTCTATTTTCCAGAGATAGTCGCCAGTAAATGTTTCCTTGCTCGGTTCCATTTGCTCTTAAATACTTCTCGCTGAATACATGTATGTATGTTTGTTGCACAGATCATTAAATTTGGATGTTGAGGTTGTGGCAACTTTTGCAGACCTAAGAAGGTCACAGGGATCCATCGCTCATTAGGATCATCTTTGTTTCAACTCTTGTTTTGATTTCCGGAAATTTCCACCAAACGTTTTGCTCGCTTGCTTTTATTTGCTGGTAATGCTTGAATGGAACAATGTACAGTATGTGTTGAATAAATGAATCACTAAGCTTGGCGATATATTGGAACATAAAAACATTCTTAGACATTCATTCTTCATGTGTTTTTTTTCTTAACTCTCATATTGACTTGCCAAATATTTTTGACTTGCTTGCTTGCAATGTTGTAGTCTTTGGATCCACTTGAGTGGACAATACATGGATCACTAATGGCCCGGTCAGATATCAACGGATATCGGAACGTACGTATGCCCAACGAATAGACAATTTGCGAAATTAAATTATCCGGTGATGAAAGTCGTCTCCATTGATTCATGTACAAAACATAGCACAATGTACATCACTGGACAAGGAACGGACAAGAAACGTATAGAACGGATGGAACATTTAGCTCTCCGTTTGACATCCGTTTGCGCAATCCGTTGATATGTGACCGGGCTATAAGCCAGTTGATTTTTGGCCAAAGAGAAAGCCAAGCAACATTTAATCCTGGTCAACATGTTTATTTTTTCTTTAATCCCACTTTGATTTGCTGAGGTTTTGGTTTTACTTGCTTGCTCTCAATAGGTTTGTTGGAGCTGCTTGACTTGACAATGTATGTGCTTCATGGATCACAAAGCAATGCGGTTTTGGCGAACAAGTAAAGGTCATTTGGCATTCATGTTTTTTTTGTTTTAATCTCTTTTTGATTTGTCAAAAGTTGGGCTAGGTACAAAGTCTATGGGGATTTCAGAATGTTCAATGTTTTTAGTTTGTTGGATGTGCTTGAGTGGACGATGTATGTGTTCAATCACTAAGCTAGGAGATTTCTCCGGATATGATGAAAAGGTAAAATTGCATTCATTCTTTCTTTAATCTCATTTTTATTTGCTGATATTTTGAATGTTGTTTTTGTCTGCATGCTTTCCATTCTTTGATTTTGTTGAGATTCATTGATCGATGTGTTTTCCATGGCTCACTAGACCGACGAGATTTTTTAGTACAGGAAAAGGTCACGAACCATTATTTCCCCATCACCAAATAATTGTGTTTTTCTAAATCTCATTTTAATTTGCCAAGATTTTATTCTATTTACTTCCTTTCAATGCTTACTTTGATTTGCTGAGATTTATTATTTTACTTGCTCACTTTCAATCGATGGAGCTGCTTGACTGGGCAGTGTATGTGTTTCATGGATCACCGAGCCAGAGGCTGTGGTGTTGCCAATTCGTCGCAAACTGAGGGAGGGGCATACCCATTGGTTGTTTTTTTTGGGGGGGGGGGGGTGTGCCAATGTCGCCAGACTGTTCTAAAATGCTTTAACTTTCTGAAATTAATTTTTTCTTGCTCTGCTTTGATGGAGCTACTTGGCTGGGCAGTGTATGTGTTTCATGGATCACAGAGCCAGAGGCTGTGCACGGTGTTGCCAATGCGTCGCAAACTGAGGGAGGGGCAAACCCATTGGTTTGGGGGAGGGGGGGGGGGGGGGGGTGTACCAATGTCAACTGCTTTAAAAAAAATACTTTGACTGGCTCACTTTAAATCGATGCTCTGCTTTGATTGAGCTGCTTGGCTGGGCAGTGTATGTGTTTCATGGATCACTGAGCCAGAGGCTGTGGCTTTATTCATCGAAAACCTAGGTAGGGGCAGAGCCATTATGGGACATAGCCATTATGGGGGGGGGGGGGGGCATACCTATTGTGGGGGCGTACCCATAGTGACTGGGATATGGGATTTATTTTTATTGATCACTTTTAATTGATGCTTTGTGTTTCATTGATCACTGGGCCTGGGGCGGTACGACCAAACCTGTCTTTAATAGTCACCACCTGTCTATAGCAGCCAACCTGCCTTTAGTGGCCAAAAGAGAACACATGCAGAGAAAAGGATTTTATGGAACCTGCCTAGATTTAGGTCACCTTTCTCAAGGGGCCACTTTACATGTTTCCCATAAGCGTTCACTTTACACAGGTTTGACTGTACAGGTAAGAATCCTGGGTGTGTGTTGGGAGGGGGGGGGGGGGGGGGGGGGAGGAAGCAGGCTTTGCCCCCACTTACTATCCCCCTTAATTATTCTACTACAGGGGGATTTCAGGACAGCAAAAGGTTGGGAGAGATTCACAGCTCATCAAAGTCGCTTCTTATCATCCATGCACTCTTATTATCACCGTCACATTCTATGAGTTACAGAGAAAGAGAGAGGGGGAGAGAAGGGACCCTTGGGTATATGTGTTTAGGGGTGTAGAGGGGGGGGGGGGGGGGACTTGCCCCCCCTGGAATTATGTCACTGCAGGGGGGTTTTCAGGACAGCGAAAGGTCAGGAGAGAATCACGGCTCATCAAAGTCACTTCGAATCATCCATGCATCGTTCTTTTTATCACCTTTAAAGAGAAAGAGAGAAGGGACCCTTGATTATGTGTGTTTGGGGTGTGGGGGGGGGGGGGGGGTGGGGTACTTGCCCCTCCCCCTCTCCCTCTGTAATTATGCCACTGCAGTGTGATTTCAGGACAGCGAAAGGTCAGGAGAGAATCACGGCTCATCAAAGTCACTTCTAATCATCCATGCATCGTTCTTATTATCACCTTCACATTCTATGAGGTAAAGAGAAGAGAGAAGGGGGGAGAGAAGGGACCACTGTATATGTGTGTTTGTGGGGGGAGTGGGGGACTTGTCCCCATATGCCCCCCTTAATTATGCTACTGCAGGGGGATTTCAGGACACTGAAAGGTCAGGAGATAATCACGGCTCATCAAAGTCACTTCATATCAACCATGCATCACTCCCATTATCCCCTTTATACATTTTGTGAGCTGAAAAGGGAGAATGAGGGAACTTTTACATTCTACTAGATAGAAAGTGAGATGGGGAGAGTGGCCGAGTAATGAGCAGAAAAGCAAAGTGATATTCACTAACTCATTGCACTCACTTTGTACATGGTTTTCGCGTTCCAGTGGATAATTTAACATCTGAACACTTCAATCGAAAATATCTTTTTAATGAAAGGGAAATTTGAAAAACTGAAACCTGTCCCATGCTTTTATTGTTAATACAAATACTACAAGGTATGAGGAAACCGCTATAATTCCAATTGGATTTTGAGGATTTGGACAATGTTACTAAGTCCCTTTAAGGAGGAAAATAAACAGGCAAAGACCTAATGAGATAAGAAGGGACAGAGTGTGAGAGAGGGGCATAAATGGGATATATTTAGGATGCAAAAAAAAAAATGGAGAGAGAAAAGAGTAAATTCAATACCAATGACATCAATTCAAATATTAGTAATTCATTTTTCTCATGTGACATCTGTTAAATTTATGGTACATGTAAAATAAGATAAAGTTGTCTTCATTGAGGTAACAAGAGGAAGGGATGGTTTAACATGAGATTGATTTCGCAATTATTTATTTCCTCCCTTGATCTATGTTGAATTCATGGTATAATAAGATAGAGTTGTCTTCATTGCATTAACATGAGGAAGAGATGGTTTAAAATGAAATTAATTTTGCATTCATTTATTTCCCGTTCACCACGAGATTCAGAAATCCCCATAGACTTTATACACAACCCACCCGGTTCAAGTAAGCAACTGGTTAAGTGTAATTTATTTATTTATTTTCTCCTTTGATCTATATTTATGGTTAACAAGAGGAAGAGGTGATTTGAAATGCAATTGATTTATAGTCATTCATCCAAACCAGTTCTCTGATGAGAATCTCAAAGCAGCTAGTCTCGTGGAAGAAATTTGACTCCCATACCCTTTCAATGCAACAATACTCATTTCATCATAATTCATTCCCCAACTCCAATATCCTTGGCCTTGGATCCTGAATGTGAAGAGACGTAGGTAGACCTGTGACATGAGTTGACAAGAATCCCCCTTGCCTGATAAACTTGTACATAAATGACCTACTTGATGTCGCTTTCCTCGCATATATATTGATGAAACAAAGAAATTTACAATAGACAACTATCGGCGGCGTAGCTAGGACTTTTCCAGTGAGGCCTTAACCCGTTCAGGGACGGACTGATTTTGCTACAACATGTATTCTCCATAGACCAAAGCCTGAATATTTTCGGGACCGGTCCTGAACAGGTTAAAAGATTCTGAGATCCCCCCTTAGACTTTGTACATAGCCCGCCATGTTCCTGTAGTCAATGGTATTACAAGAAGGAAGAGATGATTTCATATGCATTGATGTTCATTCATCCACACTCCCTTACCCTACCCTTTCAGTTTAACAACCTGTATTTGATATTAACCTGTTCCCTACTAGATTATTCAAGTCCCATAGAGATAATACAGAACTAACCAGGTTCCCATTGGCAACGGGTTAAACAAATCACAACTACTCCATTTTCCTTATCCTTGGTTTCTGAAAATGAATATATGCATGGATCTGTGAAATCTGAGAAGTGAATTGACAACAATTCTCCCTACCTGATAAACTTGTACATGAATTAGCAACTCGAGGTCCATTTTACTCGATGATATTGATGAAACAAAGGAATTTACAATAGATAGCCTTTGGCGTAACTAGGATTTTTCCAGTGGGGCGTTGCAGTATACCCATTCCCTTCGAGATTCTGAGATCCCCCATAGACTTTGTACATAGTCCACCGTGTTCCAGTAGTCAAGGGGTAAAACGAGTGCCTCATTGTGGTCCTATGAACACATTCATTGCTTTTATATGGACGATAATGACCTGAACTCAGTCCTAGATACGATTCTCCAGTAACCCGTTCTCTTTGAGATTCTGAGATCACCCATAGACTTTGTACATAACCCGCCATGTTCCTGTAGTCAAGGGGTTATCAAGAGGAAGTGATGATTTCAAATTCATTGATTGTTAATTCATCCACACCAGTTCTCTGATGTTAATCTCAAAGCACCAAGTCTCGTGGAAGAAATTTGACTCCCAACCTATACCCTTTCAATTCAACAAGCTGTACTTTATGAGAATTCATCAACCAATACATTTGGTAAGAATTCAACAACTTCCATACCCTTGGTCTTTGGATCCTGAAAATTCCAGAGAGGGATAATTTAACCCATTCCATTTGAGATTCTAATATCCCCATAGACTTGTACATATCGCCCACTAAGTTCCTGTAAAATTTGTCAAAACATAGAACAAATGATGAAAGCATTAAATTATAGGAGTCCATGTAATTGAGCGAATTTGAAAGGAAACAAATGGTGGAGCCTGAACCCGTTCACTTTGAGATTCTGAAATCCCCATAGACTTTGCACATAGCCCACCCGGTTCCCGTAAGCAACGGGTTAACAACCCATGGACATAACAGTAGATCTATATGGCCCTTTGGGTTTTGAAGGTTAGGGTGTATACAAGTGCATTTATCATGAGGCTGCGTAAACTGTCTGGAGCAAGTAAACTGTCTGGAGCAATCCGTTAGCACGAGTTCATTTTCTAGCAGAGTACTCGGCAGTCTCTCTCCTAATCTTTCCTTAATCCACCACTTTTCATCAAGCCGTTTAAGGTTCCATATTAGCCGTTCCCTTGTTACTTGCTTTGAACTAAAGACATGTATACATGGCTTGACACAAACACTGGCCCAGGGGCCAGGGGGATGTTTCATACAGATTCTAAGTTGGAACTTAACTCTTAAGTTGGACCTACAAATCATAGAAAGCCATTTGCGGTCTTGAAATTAAACATATTCAAATGCAAAAATACAAGTCTTTGAGACTTCAACCAACAAAATATATCAATTATTTTTAAGGCTCCTTTATAATATAACAAATAAAACTTAATTTATCAAACTTCATGCCTTTTCAACAACAAAGAAATGTTTAAACAAAATATACAAAGGCACTGAACAGCTTTCCATAATAGTTAGGTCCAACTTAGAGTTAAGTTCAACCTTGAATCTTTGTGAAACACCCCCAGGAGAGCACTAGTTAACCCATCAGTGGCCCATTTCATAAAACTCTTGCAATTGTTGTAAGGGTCCAATTATTGTAACTACCATGGCAACAGCTGCAATGCTCAATGCTGATTGGTTGTTGACCTTCTAGTTGCAATAATTGGACAGTTACAACAATTGCAAGAGTTTTATGAAACGGGGCCACAGGACTGGTCCTGAAGATGCTTCAGCTGGGGTCTATAGAGAATGCATTGTATATCAGAATTAAACCATCTTGCACTGGTTGACCCATTCAGGACTGGTCCCAAAAATAATCTGGCTGTGGTCTATGGCAATGCAGGAAATAATTTTCAATTTTAGGGGGCTACTTTTCCAATCTGATGGATATCCAGAAAATTTGAACATAATACCCTATGGTAATTTTAGGGGCCACCTACTGATTTCTCAACTTTTCAGGGGGCTATTTTGAAAATTATGGGGCAAAATCGCCCTCAGCGCCCGTATATTTCCTACCCTGGTCTCTGGAGGATGCGTGTTGTACTAAAATCAATTTCCTCCTCAATGGGTTAATAAGTTCCCTGAAAACCAACCCCCAACGCCAGTAAAAAGTGCAGGAAAAAAAGAGGTTCACTTATTTTTAATAAAATTCCAGCTGCTCCCATTACAATTAGGTCGATGTCTTCCCGCATCGTAAATTAATTTTCTAGAGCGAAAAGAAATTGACTTTACCAATAAATTTGATGGAATTGATTCTAGGGCTAATCAATTTCGTGGAAATGGAGTATGCAAGGTATTGCGGTAATGTCATTTTTATTGAGTAATACCCCCAGTCCATGGTGTGCAGGTGCAATTTAACTGGTTCCCTTCAACATTCTGAAATGCCCAAAGACTTTGTACATAGCACACCGGGTTCCCGTAAGCAACGGGTTAACTGGTTCCCTTGAAGATCCTGACATGCCCAAAGACTTTGTACATAGCCCACAAAGTTTCTGTAAGCTACGGATTAACGTAATTGCCTATGGCATCGGCATGGAGGGTCCTCTTTTAACCCGCTTCCTTTGAGTTTCTGAAATCCCCCTTGTACACTTTATACACAACCCACCCGGTTCCTGTAGTCAAGGGGTTAAAACTCAATGGGGATTGCAAAATCAGGTAATATAAGGGGAAAACATTCTTATAGACAGGTGGCTATTGACAGGTTTGACTGGACATTCTTCTTTATGTTAACCCGTTCAGGACTGATTGATTTTGGTATAACGTGTATTCTCCATTGACCCAAGCCCAAGTATTTTTTTAGACCAGTCCTTAACTGGTTAACATCTCACAATTGTATTTTTCTTTCCATATGTACGTACACATTCTCCCTTGATGGCAATTTACCCATTGTGCAAATTTGGTTCATTAGACACTTTTAGACATCATAAGGACTGTATGCTACTATGCTGTGTATAACTTCACCTTCGTGTGAACAGCTCTATAGTCAAAACGTTGCTTCTCTTTCCATGTACACATTCTCCCTCGATGGCTATGCCCATGCTCAATATTTGGTTCATTAGACACTTTCGGACATCATGGCGGCAGAGTATGCTTCTATGCTGTGAGTGTAACTTCACCTTCATATGTTCACATGAAACGTTAAAATGTTAGTCAAAACGTTGATTCCTTTTCCATGTAAACATTCTCCCGCGATGGCAATTTACCCATGTGCAATATTTGGTGCATTAGACACTTTCGGACGTCATGACGTCAATGTAGGCTGTAGGTATATATTCATTCACCTTTATGTGAACAGCTCTTATTTAAAACGCTTCTCTTTCCATGTAAACGTGCCCCCTCGATGGCTATGCCCATGTGCAATATTTGGTTCATTAGACACTATGCTGTAAGTATAACTTCACCTTAATGTGAATTACGTGAACAGCTCTTAGGCAAAACGTTGATTCTCTTTCCATGTACATTCTCCCTCCATGGCAATGCTATATTTGGTTTAAATTAGACACTTTTAGACCTCATAACATGAATGTATGCTGTAGGCAAGCTGTAGGTATACATTCATTCATTTATGCGAACAGCTCTTATCTAAAACGCCTCTCTTTTCATGTAAACATGCCCCCTCAATGGCAATACCCATGTGCAATATTTGGTTCATTAGACACTTTCGGACGTCATAATGGCAGTGTATGCTGTAAGTGTTATGTAATCACTGTCATCGTCCCATATGTTGTTACAGCCCCACCTTGGTCAATTCTTTATCATGCCACATATTGCAGGACTATAAATAGACTGTGTGAATAGTGTATCTATATTGGATCTAGTAACTTTGTTGACAAGGGCAAAAAGTGATGTGTGGTTAATAAAATGTGTATTGGTGTTGGTGTGATCTGATATGTCCAGAAAGTAATGTGTGAAAATTTCAAGTTAATTGGATGTTATTTTGCTGAGAAATGAGTGAGAATGCAAAGTGATATTCACTTACTCATTGCACTTACTTTGTACACAGCTGAAAAGGTCCCGTAGATAATTTCATATCCGAACACTTCAATCGTAAATATCTTTTGAACGAAATGGAAATTTGAAAACCAAAACCTGTCTATTGTTAATACAAATACAACAAGGTATGAGGGATCCGCTAGAATTCCAATTGGATTTTGAGGATTTGGACAATGTTACTAAGTCCCTTTCAAGAATTAACCCCTTCACTACAGGAACCAGGTGGGTTTTGTACTAAGTCTATGAGGATTTCAGAATCATGAAGGGAATGTGTTAACCACTTGCCTACAGTTACATGTACCTGATGTGCTATGTACAAAGTTTATGGGGATTTAACCCCTTGCCTAATACGAGAACCAGGTGGGTTTTGTACTAAAGTCTGTGGAGATTCAGAATCACGAAAGGAACAGGTTAAGGTCTGGTTCCGCACTTTAATACATTTTTGGCTATTTGACTAGACTGGTCAGTGAAATAGTGATATACCAGTAAGGCAAGGGTTAAAAGAGACATGAGTTACCAATGACACTTCTTTGTACTAAAGAGCCTACATCTTATTTAGATATGAACTCATTTCTGGGCGGTGTTTCACAAAGATCCCAAATGGAAAGCCATTTGCAGAGATGCCAACCGTTTCGTTTTTGCCGTATTTGTTACGTTTTTTCACGCAAAATACGGCAGTACGTTTTCCACTAATTAAATACGTTTTCTTGAAAAAAAAAAAAAAAAAAAAAAGATTTTTTGTTTTTTGTTTTTTTTTGTTTTTGTTTTTGTTTTTGTTTTTGTTTTTGTTTTGTTTTGTTTTGTTTTGTTTTGTTTTGTTTTGTTTTGTTTTGTTTTGTTTTGTTTTGTTTTGTTTTGTTTTGTTTTGTTTTGTTTTGTTTTGTTTTTTTGGTACTCCCCATAGAAACGATCGGAAAACGGCAACAAAATTTACGTTGAACCCTGATAAACTATTACTCCAGATACATATTTTAAATATAACACAAATAAACCGAACAAACTCATACAAACGATGGTGTGATCGCCCGAACAAACTTTTATATTTACGCGCGCGTAAAGGGTATTTTTGATGCGCGAATTGGCTTCGCAAAAAAAATATGTTTTTTTTTGCCTCTAAAGGTTGGCAGTTCTGAAAATACTTTTTTTTGTTCAAAATACTGTTTTTTACCTCTCAAAATACTTTTTTTGGTTTGTGAAGGTTGGCATCTCTGCATTTGTAGCTTCAGAATTGAACATATTCAAGAGCCCGAATGCGAATATTTGAAACTTTCCACGAAATTTCACATCAATAACTTGAAGTCTCTTTGATAAAAGAAAATGTTAATGATTTTTTATCAAAATTGTAGGCCTGTGTAAATAACTTGCTTAACAATTTTACAATGAAACTAACAGCTTTCCATAATGTTAAAATCCAACTTATGTTAAGTTTGACTTGTGATCTTTGTGAAAACCCCCCTGGTATTTTCAGTACTTTTCTTATTTGTTTTTGTTAAAATTGTGCAGTTTATGTTTGTGTATTACTTACTTCTTACATCTTCAAATCATTTTTTTTTTAAAGGAAAATAATTTAAGCAACGTACAGTGATTTGACAACAACATATAATAAAGCAACATAAGACCATGGCAATTATTATATCCACACTGCTCAAGCTTGTTTATTTGACACATTTCTCACCCCTAGCTTTTGATGTATATATTCAAATCAACATAAACACATAATTTAAACAATGCACAGTGGTTTGATGACAACATTTTAACAAAGCAACCTAAGACCGTGGCAATCATGACATCCAGACTACTAGGGCATATTAATTTCGCAAGTTTCTCATCCAAAAGGATCAACAAATCAATAAAAACAAAGAAAGAAAAGAAAGAATTACAACAAGGCACAGTTATTTGAAAACAACATGTGATAATAAAG
The DNA here is from genome assembly GCA_037951105.1 of Echinarachnius parma. NCBI lineage: Eukaryota > Metazoa > Echinodermata > Echinoidea > Clypeasteroida > Echinarachniidae > Echinarachnius > Echinarachnius parma. The sequence goes on along the minus strand of JBAMJV010000300.1, from coordinate 151,929 downwards.
CAAGGCAATACCAAAGAAATCATCAAATTCCACCTGCAATTGCATACATACATTTATTCATCTGACACGTGTATATTTTTCTTTCACAATTTGCATTCTTATTACCCCTTTATATCAGGTGCCAAATGTCTGCACTCGCTGAATTGCAAAGTACACTTTCTGGGACATTTCAGCTCCGATTTGACCTTTTCAATCAGTTGAAAAGTTTGTTTAAGAAAAGAAAATGATCGATTGCAGACTGTTCTGTCTAGCTTTTTTCTAGGCCATTCAATTTGTACAAAAAACTCTCATTACACACCGGACCCATTTGTGCCAGTTACAATATCCCTCTACCACTTTCATGTTCATGTTAACCCATTGCCCAAGGGAACTTGGTAGATCCTACGGAAATTGCAAAATCTTGTAGGGAACAGGTTTTAAAAAATACAATTAAAAAGCAAAAATTAAGAACGACTTTATTACTACCACTAGCAAATGAAATTCACTTTGGGGCAAGTGTTATACAACTCAAACATTCTCACTTTCCAATCCAGGTCATTGCTTGAAAAATGTTAAGTTTTCTGATACTGCAATATATTTGGAAAATCCCCCTTGATTGCAAATAAGAAGATGCAACATGCCAAAGTTTTTTTATCAACTTCACCTTCTCATAATTAGAACTTTAGAAACTTATGTTGGGTTGACACAGTTTTGTATTTATGAATTTCTTGATTTCTTGATTTCTTGTCATTTTCACTAACATTTTGAAAGTAATTGTATTGTGTACAATTATATGAATGGTGTCCACAGGATAATGCAATCAACCCATTACCTACGGGATCCTGGTGGGTCCTGTATTAACTCTACGGGGGTTAAACAATCTGGTAGGGAACATGTTTAATTGCTACAAAAAAAGATGAATTGAAAGACATCAGAAACATGTGATATGAACAAAATGTGAACATTTGAAGATTAAGATGATAATGAGAGGTATTATCAGTCACTGAATGAATTGTTCAAGCCAGCACACTCAAAGCATCAAACCTTTTCAGAAGGAATTCACATTAAAATAACGCTAAGAAACGGAGGAGAGGAAATATCACAAAACAACCACAATGTGATCATTAAATGTGAAAGCTTTTTAAGACGGGTCTGGATATATGAACTGACGCAATACATGTTTGAAAGAAAAGACCGAGAAAGAAACAGAGAGAGAGAGAGAGAGAGAAGGGTAAAAAGAAGGGGAAAGATATGGAGAGAAAAGAGAAGGAAAGTGAGGGGGAGAGGTAAACGGTAGTGGGATCAACTTAGGGAACATTTCAGAGGTACAGTATGTGGATAGACAAGCGAGAATTTCTATGAAATTCAAGAAGGGTACATGTACACGGGGCAAGTAAATTCAGAGGGAGAGACGGCGTGAGAGTTAAGGTCTTGGGGAATCATGCATTTTTTCTCCTTCTTCCGTCAGACGACTCGAGTAGTCTCAAGGGATTGAACATTCATAAGAGGGAGAAAGGAGATGATTAGAAAAAATAGGGAGAGAGTGGGAGTGGGAGATGGAGAGTAGGAGTTAGAGGAGGGGAGAGTGAGAGAGGGGGATGAAGTGAGAGATAGAGAGGTGGATGAATCTAGGCAGAGTGGTTAGCAGTCATGTTTTTAAAAACTTGTTGTCCGTCGACTGTTTACCAGTATAACTAATGATCAAACATTCAAAGAGTAGAGGATATTTAAGGATAATTAAGAGAGAACAGGAGTTGTATTATAATTCATTAGGGAGGAGAGTTCTGTAGGGGGATGGTTGCGGGATAGAGAAGGTGAAAAAGAAGGATAGAGAGGAGGGAGAAAGGATAAGATATGTGGGGGTGGGAGTCGGCAATCATGTTTTTATCTTCGTTCTATTAAGTATTCTCAAGGATCGAATATTCATTGAGTGAAAGATATTCATAAGATAATTTAGAGAGAAATTGAGTCGTATTATAATTCCTAAGGGAGAGAGAGAGAGATATCATGTTTTTTTTCCTCCGTTGATCAAGTTTTCTCAAGGATCGCATCTTCAAGAGAGAAGGGGAGAGCATCTATAGATAATAACGGAGATAGAGCAGACAAAGAGCAGAGGAAACAAAGGTGGTTAAATGGATAATTAATAGAAAGAGAGGGGAAAAGAATGTTTGGAATGAGAGAATGATGGGGGTGTAGTGAGAGTAATACCGGTTAACAATCATGTGTTTTCTATCCCTGTCCATGGATTTTAAGTAGTCTCCAGGCTTGTGAGCTCGGGTATTTTCTTTCAGGCATCGTTCATGCACTTGTCTTGCCCAAGCAACATGTGTCCCTATCTGTGTCTCTCCATAGACGGCTAAGCCGAAAGCCTTGTGTCCGTGCATCGTTGCCACTGGCGGATCGCGGTAACGTGGGAATGTACTGTACAATCTCAAACTTTTGCCATTAATCTATTCGGAAAGCCTCACAGTTTTTGATCGAGCCCTGTTAAATTTCAATTTTCACTCTCCGTCAGAAAATGCCTCTTGTTTTTATACACCCTGTTCTGCACTTCGTGTGAATCAACCATTGTTGTGATCATTAGTTTGTCGCACTTGCTGGATTTAAGGAACATACTGCGACACGGTGGCAGCCGCCATACCGCAAGATATATTGTACGTGTCTGATCTAACAAGTGGTTTATGCTAGCGGGGGTTGCGTGGTAAACAAGATCGATCATAGCTCTGCGCCAAATACCAAACCACACGCATCGTTATGCAACCGGCATTAAGTGGACGATTTGCTGACACTCACTCCTACATCCTTTCTATCGGGACTGTTTCTCGAGTGCCATTATAATCTACGCTCACTATCTTAGCGTTCCTACTTGCTAGTGTGATTATATTAAAGGGATCAATCACTAATGTGCGCTAAATATCGAACCACGCTTATTGTCTGCAACCAGTTTTAAGTGGATGATTTGCTGTCTCTCTCTTTCACTCCTACATAATTTCTATCCGACTATGTTGTAGTTCATTATTTTCTATGCTAATCGTTCTATTCTTCCGAGTTGCTAGCGCGGTTATATTTAACGGATCAATAATTATTCTACACCAAATACATGACCACACGTGTTGTCTGTAACCACATTTGAGTGGACGATATGCTGCTGACTTTCTCTTCCTTCCTCTTTAACTTTCCGATCATTCTTGAGTACATTATTTTCTGGAGTGCATAACTTTCTAGTGTTCCTACGTGAAGTTGCTAGTGTGGTTTTCCCTGATTTCTCTACGGCAAATACCAAACCACATGTGTGCGATGAGCTCATGGGCTCTCCCTCTTTCATCAACGACTCCGACTATTTTTTCGAGTGCATGATATGCTGAATATCTTCTCTTCCCCCCCCCCCCCCCCCCCCCCACTATTTATTCATCATCTGCAATCATTTTCAAGTGCATGGCAAGCTGAATGTATAATTTTCTCTCTATCTATCATAGCCTCATATCTTTGTCTCGTTATTAGTTTTAACCCATTCAAGATTAGTCTTGTTAGTGCTTGGGCCGAGGTTTGCATGTATGGGAATGCATCTACTTCAATGGATTGATAGTATTTGCCTATCATTTTGTATAATAGTGTTAAAAGTAACGCCTTTTCATTGCCACCATTATTTATCTTTTCTTTATTTTCTTTTTTGCTTTTATCTTTAATCCCAAACTACGTTTTCACATACTTTTTGACCAAACTTTTTTTTGTATTACTGGGTCTTTAGAAAGTTTAGACAACCATACACGTATGACTACTGATATTCTAACTCAGAAATGAACAGTTCTGCAACTTGTCTTCTGACAATGCTACAGAGTACCTTTATCTTGTCAATAGGGACCTTTCAATTGCATGTTCACTAGTGGACTGGTACATGCCCTACCCACGTTAACCCATTTTTCGATCACCAGTCTCGGTCGAGTACGAACATGGATTTGATCGATTTGGCTTTTGAACTCGACTGAGACGGTTGACCGAAGAATGGGTGAATATGGGGACGAGGCCTAATCCTGACGTAATGCATTTTCAAGTTCACTTTAGTGAACATGCAAATCGAAAAAGTCCCTAATATCAAGATGTGAACAGGTGTTTTTTTAAAATGCAGAATGCATATTAAAGTAGCAGGCATGACCAAGAGGGGGATATTATGTTCATAACTTCAGAAATGAATTGTCTCAAATTGGTTCAAATTGGTGCAGGTTGAATTACAGGGCGCAATTGTGAATGCATTCAGAAATAGTCTGTTCAAACTTTTGGGGTATATACATGATACAGGTTGTATGTCAAATTACATTATGCATCAAATGATTTCAGAAGTGGATCACGATCCCATTTGAGCAGGTTGTCTGCTGTTGTAAGTGCCTATCACGCAAGCACAAGTATTATGTTCAGAAATTTCAGAAACAAAATATCTCGAGTATAAATGGGAACGGGTGAAATTACAGTATGCATCATCAAATTCATTCAGAAATTGATTGTTCCGATTCAAACGGGCGTTTACATGCTGATTTCCTCACACACAAGCATAGATATTATGTTCTGAACTTCAGAAACAAATTATTGCAAGTTCAAAGAGGAACGGGTCGAATCTTAGTTCCCATCATGTATGCATTCATAAGAAAATGGATACAGTCAAACCTGTAGTAAAGTGATCACCTAAAGGCCTGGTCACACAGGACACGACTAGACCCACGAATGCAGTACGCATTGGTACAAATCTATGGCAAGCCGTTTTTAGCTCATCCGGCCCGAAGGGCCCGATGAGCTTATGCCATGCCGTGGCGTCCGTCGTCCGTCCGTCCTTCCGTCCTTCCGTCCGTCCGTCCTTCCGTCCGTCCGTCCGTCCGTCCGTCCGTCCGTCCGTCCACAGTTTTCAAAATGCTTCTTCTTCGTTATTTTTCAACCGATTTTGATTCTGATTGTTTCATAAGATAGGGCTAGGAGGGGGATTTAAAACTTCTACACAGAATCGTGAAATTCATTATATATGCTAATTTATGCAAATTTATTCGAAATCACAAAAAATGCTTCTTCTCCTTCATTTCTTGACCGATTTTGATTTGGTTTGCTTTATCTGGTAGAGCTAACTTTGGTACACTAAACTTGTACACAGAATTTTGAAATTTTTCTCCATTAATTAATTATGGTAATTTATGCAAATTTATTCCAAAAATCACAAAAAATGCTTCTTCTCCTTCATTTCTCGACCGATTTTGATTTGGTTTGCTTTATCTGGTAGAGCTAACTTTGGTACACTAAACTTCTACACAGAATTTTGAAATTTTTCTCCATTAATTATGGTAATTTATGTAAATTTATTCCAAAAATCACAAAAAATGCTTCTTCTCCTTCATTTCTCGACCGATTTTGATTTGGTTTGCTTTATCTGGTAGAGCTAACTTTGGTACACTAAACTTCTACACAGAATTTTGAAATTTGTCTCCATTAATTAATTATGGTAATTTATGCAAATTTATTCCACAAATCACAAAAAATGCTTCTTCTCCTTCATTTCTCGACCGATTTTGATTTGGTTTGCTTTATCTGGTAGAGCTAACTTTGGTACACTAAACTTGTACACAGAATTTTGAAATTTTCTCCATGAATTAATTATGGTAATTTTTTATTTATTTATTTATTTATTTATTTATTTATTCATTTATTTTTATTATTTATTTATTTATTTATTTATTTATTTTTTATTTTTTTGTTTTTGTTTAATTTATTATTTTTTAAATTATTATTATTATTTTTTTTAAATAAATTTTTTTTTTTTTTTTCCCATGTCCCTTCTGGGGCGTCAAATCTATATTTTTTTCACTCTATTTTTTTTAAATTAATTTTTATGTCCCTTCCAGGGCATCACATTTTTATTTTTTGACCAGTTGAAAAGTGTACCACATGAAATTTGCGATATTTGATGTTGCGAGATGCCGGATGAGCGCTACGTCATTGACGTTCTGGTTAACATTTATTCCTATTTCTTGATATATCAAGAAATCGAATATTTGATATCAGAATTGATTTCTTGATATCAAGAAATGCATTCTTGATATCAAGAAATACTTTTCTGTTGTTAAGCATTGGTAATTCTTGATATCAAGAAATGCATTCTTGATATCAATAATTCAATTCTTGATATCAACAAATAGGAATAAATGTTAAAACGGCTTGCCATAGATTCGTACCGATGCGTACTGCATTCGTGGGTCTAGTCGTGTCCTGTGTGACCAGGCCTTTAGGGAACTTAGAAAAGTGGCCACTGTAGGCAGGTGACCTCTGTAGACAGGTTACATAACATTGTTTTTTAATGCATGGGGTTGCCTTTGGTTGCCACTATAGGGTGGGTTGGCTGCTAGTGGCAGCTACAAAATGTTTGACTGTAGTTCAGATTTGAACAGGTAAAATGACAGTGTGTGTCAAATGCATTCAGAAATGGATCATTCCGATTTGAACGGGCCGTCTGCTGTACTGATTGCCTCGCACACAAACATAAATAAAATATGGTGAAGAATTTCCGAAATTAATCATCTCAATTTCAAATGGGAAGGGGTCAAATTGAGGTAGACATCAAATTCAGAAAAGGATATTTGTGATTTTCCTCTACTGTGATGATTACCTCATGAACACACACAAGGAACATATGGTGCCGCGGGAATCCCCCTCCCACCCTCAATCGATCCATCTCAGTCTCAATCTCGCTTGTTATTCCGCCAGATAGGATCTGATTGGTTCAATTTTTGTCGTCTGTGTTTTTATGATTTCAGAAATGGATTGTTGCGATTTGAACGGATCGCCTGCCATAATGATTGCCTCACACACATGCACACAAGGAGCATATGGTGCCGCGGGAATCCCCCTCCCACCCTCAATCCGACCATCTCACTCTCAATCCCGCTCTTTATTGGGCAAGATAGAATCTCATTGGTTCAATTGGTTGTCTGGGTTTGTTATGATTACAGAAATTGATTTTTCGCAATTTTGTCTGGATATCTGCCGTGATGACTGCTTCACAGGCACATGGAGCATAATTATTGTTATAGGGGATACCCCCTCCCACCCTCAATCAATCTTACTCTCGATCCCGCTCGTTATTGCGCCAGATAGAATCTGATTGGTTCAATTTGGTTGTCTGGGTTTTAGATGTCAAGTAGAATAAATTGGGCACTCTGTATGTTTGGCAGTCATCGTGTGTATTGTTGCAGTGGAGAACAAGTGAAAGGGTGATGGGTTAGGTTTGCGGTTTTGGGGAGAAGGGGTATCACTATTTGAAGATCAGTTAAAGGAATGAAAGTAGTTTTCTTTGTTTTCATATTTGCTTGTATCTTTAATAGCCATAAGTAATCATTTTGTATGAAATTTGCAAGCATCAAACTGATAATTCAACCATCCAGCTAACATTTGTGCTCAAGACCAAACAGTTTTTTATTTATCAAAGTGATACAATAAGCGTTGGTCCTTTCATTAAAATTGTTTTTGGAGTGTTTTTTAAATTTTTGTTCTGTTCAAAGTTCCATTTAGTTTGGCATTTTAAACTGAGCGCAAATCAAATCACATTTCTTGCATATTTGTTCAATTTCATTACAGAATAAATGAAAATTTTAGTTATATTGGCCAATTGTAGCGAGATTGAAACATTGTCCCACATATTCATATCTATGTGTGCATTGTGTGTGGATGTCGGGTTGATTGAATGTATTTATAACTTCATGAATATAATGCTGTTTCTAACAAAAATGACCGTGCACCCGATTTGATTTACTATACATTTCTTAATGAATAATACTTTCAATGCAATTTTTGTGAGATTAATTTCCACTACAAGTATGCTTTGTCGGCTTTAACCCCAGAATGCAAATTTTTACGAGTTGGAAATTCAAAGTACGTTTTTTGCGGCCATGCATGAAATGATTTAAAACAAGATAGGCATCATGAAGCAACTTGCTCGTTGGGGTGCGTTTAATGATTCGCGGTGTCGAGAGCATATTTACAGACAAGCGTGAAATTGAGAAAGAAAATAAGAATTATTCCTGCCTGACTGCCCTCTCGTAGCTACAGCATCGTCTATTCATCTTGAAAAATATGCATCTTCCAAACTACTTTCTTCCCTAGTGAATATTACTACATGTACATGTAGTTACGGTTCTCTTTGCAATTTTCCTCCACATTCGTAATTTTCCTCTTCGATGAAATCCTTGATTTTTGTTGTAATACATTCGCTTTCTATTGGAGCAGAATACGCTCTGATCTACATGTCAACAACAGTTTATGGATATTGTTTTAATGTAATTTGAAACAATACAGGTGGAAAAAGGAAGCAGTGCACACGTATTACTCTGAATTGGTTGTATTTGCTGAAAAAAATATTGTGAGAATTTGCTGCAACAGTAAGTCAGCCCTACAATGATTGTGAGTCGACTATACTGCTAATAAGATTACTCGACAACTCGTGTACTGGTTTTTACCTCCTCGTACTCTACGACTCTTTGATTGTAGGATTAAGTGGCTAAGAGTCCATCCCCATTGCCGAAGGAAACGTTGCATAGCGTGCGTTAACCCCTTGACTACGGGAACCGAGTGGGTTGTGTACAAGTCTTTGGAGATTTTAGAATCTCGTAGGGAACAGGTTAACAACTTTATGGGGATTCAAAATCAAGGAGGAGGTTTTGCATTAACCAGTTGATAACTAGATGTTGTAATCTCTGTGTACTTGATACGTGCAATACGAGGTTCCAGCGCTAAAAAGGTCAATTGATTCTTCCGCTTGGACATCTTCTGTGTCTCTGGTGGTTTACTACCTTCTAGACTAAGGGATAAACCTTTTCTCACACCGCCGTTTCCGTTTAATCCTCACAAGACCTTTTTTACCCCCTGCATCACTCATGATATACTTGGAACTCGAACGAATGGAGAAAGCTTTCTACCCGCATTATTAGTTAATGATCTGCATGAAACTTGACTCGAGAACGCCCTTCTACCATTTCATTCATGTATCTCGATGGAACTCGAATGAAGAAAGTTTTCTTCCCTCATCATCTACGATCTACTTTACATGGAGCTTGAATGGAGAAAGTGTGTTTTCCGCATCATTAATGATCTAAATTGAACTCTAAGAGGGAAGCTGATTTTCCCGTTCTCCTGCTGCCCATATCAGTACTAAACCATTACTTTGTTTCCTTGAATATCTCAATAGAAAATTTGAATGAATAAAGCTATTTTCCCCGACATCATCTGATCTGCATGGAACCCAAATGAAGAAAAAGTGTTTTCTGCATCATTAATGATCTACATAATCTAACTGTTGAGGAAAACTAATTTTCCCATCCTGCTGCCCATATCAGTGCATAATTTTGTGTGCTGGAATATCCTGTCATCTTCTGTTTTTTCCAGCAACCATCATTAACCCATTAGTTGCCTACGGGAGCCGGGTGGACCCTGTATTAACTCTATGGGAATTGCACCATTGCCTACTGGAAGAACATAGTAGGCCATGTATTAACTCTGTAGGAATTGCAAAATCTAGTAGGCAACAGGTTAACATTCTGTTTGTTTAAGTTGGTTCCCCTTGACAACCATATTTCAAATGAACTAGTCTGGTTCGCCTATCTATTCCATCATGCTGTTAACCCATTCACCATGGTAACCTGTTGGGCCATGCACTGGAATAGTGTGATCGGGAAGGCGATGGATTAAACTCCTTGGGGATGTTTCACAAAGATCCTAAGTTGGACTTAAAAAGTATGGTGAGCCATTTGTAGCCTTGGAATGAAATATACTCAAAATTATGCAAAAATGCAAGTATTTTATAAATTTTACATTAATAACATGAAATCTCCTTCATAATAGAAAATATTACTGCTTTGAATCAACATTTTATACCTTTGTAAAAAAGGACTTTTACATCAATTTTTCAAAGAAACTATAAATGGCTTTTCATATCGTTGTAGAATGCCCGCTCAGTCAGTGACTTCATCTTCTCTATCCTTCTCTCAATTCCTACCATGCTCTTAACTCTATCAACGTATTATTATCCTTTATTATAATGATAACCCATTCACTATGGGAACCCGTTGGACCATCCATTAAACCCATAGGAATGACATCAGACAGGAAGGCAAGGTGTTAAACTACCCGTCTGGTCGTGGTTGTAATGGTTGTCGGAACAAATGCCATCTCAGTCGTAGTCGGCGTCTTCATCTTCGGTATCCTTGTCTCGATCTCCACTACGCTCTTATTACGCTATTAATCTCTATCCTTGGGGAAACTGTTGGATCATGCTTTAAGTTTACTGGAATGACGTAATTGGGAAGGCAAGGGGGTTGAGCTGCTTGTCTATCATCGTCGTAATGGTTGTCGAGACTGCCCTCTCAGTCATCGTCAGCCTCTTCGTTTTCTCCATCCTCCTGTCCATCTTCATCCTTTCGTTCATCCTCCTGTCTGGACATCGCCACGCTCCCGGGGATGGTCAGCGGGCCAGCCACCATCAGGTACTTCAAGCTATTGCACTCCACCCCCTGTTTAATGCATGCACAAAATACTGTACCATATCCATTTACAAACATTACAATACTTCAAGTTATTGTACTAACGCCCCCCCCCCCCCTTCTTATTGTGTTGACAAATGCAATGCTAGAAAATTTTCCTTGCGAACGAGTTGGGCAGGTGCCCCAAACAACTTAGGCAAACAGTAAAAGGTCTGTGGTATGTGGATATGGATGACCATTTGAGCAAGTAATATGACTTTTATGTATTTCATTGTCAATATTATTACTAGCCTCTGGGACATCAGGCCAATGCAAGTGTGAGCCCTGATGTTATGTGACCGGCTATAGCAAAACCCGGCACTTGTCTGTAAAAATAAAAAATGTAGATTTTCATACCATTACAAAGGCCTCATCACAAGCTTTCATTTGATCCTTTGTTCTAACTAATTGGTCAATAATTTGTGAAGATATGATTGTTTCAATTTTAAAATCATAGGTCTTTTACACACATTGTGTGAACTTAAAGTGCCAATTTCTTCAAAACCTGAATTACCGACAAGTGCAGGGTTTTGCTATAGCAGGTCACAATTATCTACATCGTCTTGCTTTTTGCTTTTTTCTCCTTTCGTGAATGTTTTTGTCAATTGACAAGAAAAACTCGTACTCAACTCATACTCATCTGGTTAAAACTTGTAACATGCCCACAGCTGCTCATAATAAACCCATCGTAACTCGATGATATCATCAGTGTGAAGAGTGCTGCATAAGTAAGAAAGCAATTGTATGAGGTAACTTGAGAGTAATATTGTAGCAGAATAATCAGCAAGTTGAATGTGGTCGCTATTAAACAAGCAAGATGGAAAATTATTGAATGTAAAAATAGGATAAGCTTGCGTATAGCAACATAGTAATCAGTAAGTTGATTGTGGTCGCTATTAACGGGGAGAAGTAATCTTAGTGGTATTAGCCTAAAGCCGCACATATATTGTGTCATGCGTAGCCACAGGTTCATTGACTTATCTTCATCATTCGCTTGTAAAATATGTCCATTCCAATTTTGTTTGCAAATTGATCAGAAAATAATGTTTGCTATTACAGCCTCTCATCATTGGAGAGATCAGAATTCATGTTTAGTGCTTCACTGATTGTAAAAGCTCACATATTATTTGATGTATTGGGTAAATACGCTCATATTTACTTTGCAAATTATTAATGATCAGGAAATGATGTTTGCTAAGCATGTCAATTATTGGGAGATCAGAATTCCTTTGGTGTGCTTCAGTGATAACAATAACTCACTTATATTATTGATATATTGAATAAATACACACATCTACTCTTAATTGCAAATTAAATGATCAGAAATGGTGTTCGCTAGGTTTTTCAATTATTGGGAGATCAAATTTCCTGCCTGTAGCTGTTAATATTAAGTGAAAGGAAAACTTGTTTTAACATATAATTGATATGTTGAGTATATTGTAAATACACATGTGTATACAAATTAAATCATTGAGAAATAATGTTTGCAATTAATGAAGCCCCTCTATTGTCAGTATCATGACTGCTGCACAGCGCTTACAATTGCTATATTGAGTAGATACAATGACAAACATTTAATTTATTTAGCAAATTAAATGATAAGGAAATAATGTTAGCTAAGCCTGCCAATTAACTGGGGATCAACATTGATCATAACGAAGAAGGACATTTAAAATCGCTATGTTCAGGAACCTGGTTTACCAATAATATTACATGGGCATTGCAATAAAATGTGGAATTTGTTTTACCTGTTCCCTTTGAAATTCTTTTAAAAATCTCCATAGACTTTGTAACTAACTCACCCGGTTCCCCGTAAGCAACGGGTTAAGATACAATGTAATAAGTTTCATTCCTTGAAAAGAGCAATAGAAAACATTTATTGTATAATTAATATGACATGCTGGAAAGGATGTTCAGTTTTTTAAACAACCCCTCATCCCTGCCCCTCAAATCATTTGTGACCGGCTTTAGCAAAACCCGGCACTTGTCGGTAAAAATAAAAATGTAGATTTTCATACCATTCCAAAGGCCTCATCACAAGCTTTCATTTGATGCTTTGTTCTAACTAATTGGTCAATACATGATTGTTTTAATTTTAAAATCATAGGTCTTTTAAATACACATTGTGTGAACTTAAAATGCCCATTTCTTCAAAACATGAATTACTGACAAGTGCCGGGTTTTGCTATAGCCGGTCACATTTAATAAGACTAGGGCCCCGTTGCAGAAAGAGATACAATCTATCGTAAGTTGCAATTAATGATAAGTTGGATCACGTGTTCTACATGCGCAAATCTGATTGGTTGAAACGCGCAAATCGATTGTATCTCTTTCTGCAACAGGGCCTAAAAGTTCAATGATCGTGAAAGAATGTTTGCTATAACGCGTATAGATTATGTGGGGATCAGTGGCCTTGCAAAGTGTATTAGTAATGAAGAATGGCAGATAGAAATTTAACTTTTTATGAGAGAGATCGTTATGTGGATACTATATTTGTACAGTTTCACGCATAAATGTAGATTTTGTTTAGAATTTGTGGATAAAATACTTTTTATGGTGAAATGATTGTGTTTTTTATTTTGCAAATTTTTTATTTTGTATTTGTTTGCTTTTCTGGGTAATAATGAAGTAAATATCAAGTTTTTTATATTGATGATGATGATGACGATGGTATGATGGGTTGTGATGGTGTGTTTTTAAAATTGTATTTCCTTATTGATGTTGTAACAGGAAATATTCATGATGACCATTTAATCATTGACTTTTTCCTGTAATAAATGTAGTACACAGTTTGATAATTCCATTTAACTTTCTTGAATCATAAAAAATGTAGACACTTCTTTATCTTAATGAATCTTAGATTTCAAGAGTGAAAATTACTTGAATGATTTGTGCATATCTATATGATTGTCTAATAATAAATACAGTCAAATCTGTGTATAGTGACCACCTAATGGGGCGGTCACACACAGGCGACGCACGGAGGACGCACGGCCCGCGCGCATTGAAAATTTGCCATTTTTGCCAGTGCGTTGTTGTTCGCTAGGTGTGCGCCATTATGCGTTACTCGTTCGTCGAGCGCGCTGGACCAACGCTATGCATTCAACGTCATACGCTGTGTGCGTCGGGATTTTTTGTGCATGCACAAAAATGTGCGTGGAGCTCGACGCATGATCGTACGCGCCAAAAGGACGCCAGACACGCGCAAAGAGCGCTAGACCAACGTCAGACATACGCGGAGCACACGCTGGGTATTCACTATGTATTAATTGTGTGTTCGGAGGCTGAGGTCTAGCGAATACCTAGCGCACAACTATCTGATTTTATTTTCCAGCTTTTTGATTAATTTTTGAAACGCGGGCCGTGCGTCGCTTGAGCCTTGACAAAGGATGGGCGCACAACGACGCACTGACCATATGTTCCCATTTTTCATGCGCGGGCCGTGCGTCGTCTATGTGTGACCAGGCCATACGGGAAACAAGAAATGCGGCCACTGTAGACAGGTGACATCTATAGACAGGTTCCATGACATTGTTTTTCCCTGCAGGGGATTACTTTGTGTGGCCACTATAGGCAGGTTGGCCACTATAGGCAGGTTGGCTGCTATAGACCTGTTTGACTGTATACACCAATATCAGGTGTATAAATGGGTACCATGGCCAGGTGTTAATTAGCCTTCACGCCATTGGCAGCATATGGCTAGTATGCTCCCCAGGGAGTTGAGAAAGTGTGCAATATTATTGTGTGGGGTCCATTCCTTTTTCTTGAATGACATTGCAGCTTGTCAATATACTGTATGTACATGTCAATAAAAGATATAATTACACTGATATCATCATAGGGCCTGTGTGGAAAAACATTGTTTTAACCACTGACAGAGCAACCTCTTGATATAAAAAAAAAAAAAAGAATAAATCGGTATACAATAGTGTTTTGATCTTTCCAATTTGGGTTGTCAACTCGTGGATGACTGAATTTGTTTCCATTTCTTTCTTTCTTTCTTGAATGACATTGCAGCTTAAGGCCTCCCATCAGCGGAGCAGTGAGGAGGATGAAGACATCACAATCGGTTTCCATGGCAACACAGATGATGCCTCACAACAGCCCCAGCTAAAGGTAGGTTTGAACAAATCCCCGATGTCATCAATTAATTTGCGTCAAGGACGAAATGTCAAACAAAGATGACGTTTCTGAATATGATTTCGCTTCAAAGATTCTGTTATTCACGCTTCGCCGTAACAATGACAACTGCGGAAAACATTGAAAAAAAAAAAAAAATTCTTTTTGTTGTTGTGATCAATGCAAAGATGATGACTTGCAATAGCCCCAACTGAACGTAGGATGAATGTTTAATTCATTCTGTCATCAATTAATCAAGTCCAGGGCATAATGTCAAACAAAGATGACATTTATGATATTTCCTCTTAAAACATTCTGTAATTCATAACTTCACCCTTGCCGGTACCAAGTACTACTACGGAACACTGAAGAAAAAATTTATTTTGCAAAGTTCATGCTTTTCAACAACTCCAGCTGAATGAAAGATGGAAATTCCTGTCGTAAATTTATCACATTCAGGGCAAAATATCATACAAAGATTATACATCTCTGATATTTCCTTTCAAAGATTCTCTAGGAACAGTGTTCACTTTGATAATCACAACTATGGAATTCAAAGGAGGCATCATCATCGCCATAATGAGAGATATCATTTTTTCAGGTATTATGATGATGCCCCAGAACAGCCGAAGCTGATGGTAGCGTGAGCAATTAATCTCACCCGTCATCAGTTAATCACATCCAAGATGAAATATCAAACAGAGATGGCATTTCTTCATGCTGATTTTTTTTTATTTCAACTTCATCACAAATAAGCATGAAGTTTTTGAATAATGGTGATGTTCTATATATAGTGTTGTCCTCCTATGTAATTACTTCAAAATAATTTGTTTGACGATGCCATTTTCTATTTTTGCTACTGATTTTTTCTCTTGCTCTGTTACTTTTGATTTTGTCTGTATTTCAATTCCTTCTTGTACATCAACTTATACATATTCCTAGGTTTTTGTTTCACTTTTCCATTTTTGTCTAACTCCATTTATAATCTCTAGTGTTTGTTTTATTTCTGGCAATTGTGTTGGTTCGTATACTCGTTGTTTTCTTCCATTCCTTTACTGCATTCTTTTTTTCAGATATCTTACTTTAAAGCCCTTGTTTAAGATTGCTCTTGAATAACAGCTTCATTTCAAACCTGTTCTAGAGGCCGTCTGTCTATAAAGATTACTAGTATAGAGAAAGAGTCCCTTTTGTGTACTTCAGAGATAATCATGTTTAAAGTTTGGGAGCCTAATAGAAACAAAATTCAGCTATCATTTATTCCCCCAAATTATGAATAATTATTATGTGATGATTTGTCATCGCACATGGAAGGCCCGAACTACAAGGTGGTATGCATTAAACTCAATTTAGCCAAAACTGACTTAACGACCTTCTCAATCTCACCCAAGTTGTGTCCCTATGCTATCGAAAGGGCTGTTTAACTTTCAAGACTGAATTAATGAGCGTAAGGATGGGTGATATTCAATGACGCATAACATGCATAAATTGGATATCACATTACGTAATTATAATGCACACGTTTCAGTTCACTTCAATAGAAAAAAAAGGATAAACTTTTTAACCCATTCAAGACCAGCCTGGCCTGAACATGTTTTTCAGGTAAAACATGCAGCACTTTATAGATGAATAAAAAACACATGGCAATTTGAAGCATGATATACAATATGAATAATAATCACTATTTGATTTCAGACACCGGAAATTAATTCAGACGTTTAACGAAATAAAATGAAGTTTGTGATCAATACAAAATGAAATAAAATGGCTTTATTGTAGTGCTGTCGTAGGCAGTTTTTTGTTAACCCACTGCCTAAAGGAATCCGGTGGGCCCTGTAATAACTCTATGGGGAAAATCTAGTAGGGAACAGGCTAACCCATTGCCTACGGGAACCTGCTGGGCCCTGTATTAACTCTATCGGGGTTGCAATATCTAGTAGGGAACAGGTTAACCCATTGCCTACTGGAACCTGGTGGGCCCTGTATTAACTCTATCGGGGTTGCAATATCTAGTAGGGAACAGGTTAACCCATTGCCTACGGGAACCTGGTGGGCCCTGTAATAACTCTATGGGGATTGCAAAATCTAGTAGGGAACAGGTTAACCCATTGCCTACGGGAACCAGGTGGGCCCTGTAATAACTCTATGGGGATTGCAAAATCTAGTAGGGAACAGGTTAACCCATTGCCTACGGGAACCAGGTGGGCCCTGTAATAACTCTATGGGGATTGCAAAATCTAGTAGGGAACAGGTTAACCCATTGCCTACGGGAACCAGGTGGGCCCTGTAATAACTCTATGGGGATTGCAATATCTAGTAGGGAACAGGTTAACCCATTGCCTACAGGAACCTGGTGGGCCCTGTATTAACTCTATGGGGATTGCAATATCTAGTAGGGAACAGGTTAACCCATTGCCTACAGGAACCTGGTGGGTCCTGCATAAACTCAATGGGGATTGTAAAAATCCAGTAGGGAATGGGTTAAGTTTGCTTTCAGCAAAGAAAAAGGAGCATTTGCATTGTATTAGCATTGTGAGGGTTCCGTATCACCAAGGGATCCCATTTATTATCTATGCACAATGAGCAGCCATCATGATCGCGTGCATAATTGACGAGTATGTACATACTTTGAATGATTTTGTGAGTATGTGTGTCTGTTTTGTACATATATTTTGTTGGTGGTTCTGTATCATTGCGTGTTTGAATTTTTAATATTTAATGTTGAAAATGTGATTTTCAATGGCTTCTGAAGATGAATAAACAAGGTTTTTGAACTCTTTTGGATCCCTTGGAAGACTAGTTATATTTTATTTATGAAACGGCATCCAACTGAACGCAGACAATTAATTCATAAACTTAGGCCATAAAAGACACATTTACAACACAAATTATAAGGATTTACGAGGGAAGAACAGATAACAGGTACATATGGAAGGATGAATATGGGGGTGCCGGTGAATTGAGATTAATAGAGTAGATAACTTCAAGACTTAGGAGGCGGTGCATAAATGATTAAGGAAAATGGTTTATAAGATAGATGGAAAGTTGAAAAGGAGGAGGCGGAGAAGAGGGAGGGAGGAGCGAGGGAGGATAAAATGTAAAATAGGGAAGGTTGAAAATGGGGTGGATTGATATTGATAAAAAAAAACATAAAACAGCAAGGCTAAAGAGGCGGTGCGTATGAATTGCAGAGACCTGTGTACAAGATAGATGGAACATTAAAGAGGAGGAGGTGGAAGAGGAGGGGGAGGTTGAGAGGATGGGAGGATAACAGGTACTGTACGGAAGGATGAAGATACGGTTGGATTGAGATTAATGAGGAGATAACTTCAAGGCTCTTAAGAGAGGATGGAGTTTGATTGATCCTTCTGCAAATATATTCATCCATACACCTACACTGGTTCTCTTTTTCTAGGGAATTGATGTGATTGATTCGATTCCAGTTCAGAATTTTCCTGGATTACTTCTACGAATCATTATTAAAAAAGAAAAAAGGATATAGTACTTGAAGAATGATAAAGAAACTTGCAGGTGAGGGAATTTGGAAGCATCGCATATTAATAATGTATGTCTTCTAGGTAATGTTTCATAGGATAAAGATAAATACCACAATCGAACGATGGAAGGATTTAATTTAGAAACTTTAATCTTAATTGATCTGAGGAGACACGAACCAACCAACGAACGATCATTGAGAAAAGTTGAATGTCTCCATGTGGGATTAGAGGGCTTTGATGTGAAGGGTTTGGGAGCCCTTTCACACACGAGCCAAATCATGATTGCAATCACGATTGGAATAATTTCCCACTCCAATCACGGTATTTTTTGTCCGTGTGAAAGCAAACTAGAATTACGAATTGCAAAACTCTAATCGTGGTCCGGAGGTGTTTTATAATCGTGATTCACTCAAATCCCGGTGCGAATCTCTCGTGTGAACGGCTTGACCTCCAAAACACAATTTGGGAGGCGAATCTTACTTGACCTTACATGCACTTCCGCCGATAAACCGGGCGCTCTTCGCTTCAAGTGCAGTGCATGCAGTGTAGTACTAGAGCTCTCCTTGTTTGATTGACAAGTACACAGAAACACGTCTCCAGAATCGCGATTCTAATCACGGTCTGCTCGAAGTCTTTTTCCTTGTGTGGAATGTCAGCAACAGTATCACCGTGATTGTAAACATGATTACAATCATGATTGCAATCACGATTTGGCCCGTGTGTGAAAGGGCTCTTTTAAGTTCTATTGCAATGTTTCAGATGACACTATAGAAGCATGTCAATTTTTCAATGGCTTAATTTTCAAGAAATTAAATTATATATGTATTTAATAACCAAAATTAAATTTAAATTGTGCTTGAAATCATGTTTCATGTTACTTTCCCATCAGTGCTGTTTTTGTATACGTGCATCTTGTCTGTGTTTGGGTATGTTTTTATATTAACAAGGGGTGAGGTATTTGTCCATTCTCCCCATCCTGGTGTTTATAATCGCTCAAACCATGACCCACATCCTCTTCTATTTTTGTCATCTCTGTGTGTAATTGTTTGTGTGTAAAGTCACATTTGGGTATCATGTATTCGTGTATTCTATGTATGTTACTGTGTACATGTATGTTTGAGATGGACAATCCATGTTCTTTCTCTCTTGTTTTAACCCCTTTACGTCTGATTGATGTTTTAATAACATTCAGTCTACATAGACCACATCATTTTCAGACCAGTCCTGAATGGGTTAAGTTTTCATAAATCAGCTGAAATTTAAAGAGATAGTTGAGTATTGGTCAAACTGAATTGTACTATTTAGACTCTAAACATTTATCATCAAAAGCTAAAAGTTATATTTCAGTTATGCTTCAAAATTATAGTAAACTTTAAAATGTATCCTTTGATCCTAGGGGCGGGGGGGGGGGGGGGGGTTGTAATAAGACAACATGGGCTGGAATACATAATTTAAAAATGTAATTTTATATAGAGATTTAAAAGATTGTGTATAAAAGGAAAATTCTTGCCAATGGAACTATAAATCGGGATGGATAATTAGGTCCATATTCATGAAACCTCGCTAGCTTAGTTTCATGCTACATGTAAGTCTGTAATTAATAACAGAGCTAAGTAAGCAAAGATAAACTTTCTTAGTCCCAACTAGGTTAGCTTTGTCTTCCTTTTTTACCTACTATTTGAAGTTGACCCTAGTAAGCAACTAAAAGAGCACTTGTTGCATGCTTAAAAGGGACCACCAGGCAAAGAACAACACATTATTATATGTTTTGGTACCGTTTTGTGATATCAAATAGATACCCAACATTTTACAAAGGGTTGTGTTATTCATAAACAAAGCAATTAATTTCCACCACTTACGGAACCACTACTATTTTCTGGTTCGTACGGGCCAAACATTTGCAAGTGCGTCAATGCGATTCACGCGTACGTTTGTAGACAATAGAATCCCGGGCGATTCGTTCGCTCTGCACACATTAGTCTTCGCAATTCAGACCGCATGAACGCATGCTTTAGAATGGTGAGGCGTTTTCCAATTATATATTTTTTTTTCTGGAAACATATTTTTGTGAACTTGTTGATGGAATGGAATACTAAAGATGTTACCTTTCTTTAATAAGAATATTATTTTTGGGTGGTGGTACCCTTTAAGGTGATCTTGAAGATAACTTGCCAATAGACGGCAACAAGAGTTAGCACCAGAGCAATGTTGTGTCAGTGCTGTAGACATGACAGTAAAACATACTTATATCATGAAAAGGGTGCTGATTTATACTGGTTATGTACATTTATGGTTCTCTGGAATGATAAAACGCTCTTGAAATGGGGAGATAAAAGCAACTGTGAATCGATGAAGAGATTTATACTGGTTATGTTCATTTATGGTCCTCTGGAATGATAAAACGCTCTTGAAATGTGGAGATAAAAGCAACTGTGAATGATGAAGATAAACAAAACAGCCATAAGAATGTTTTGTCCCCATTATCTTGTATATATTTGTTCCTTCAAGGATTCTAGAGCTTAACCAAGTCACTATGGAAACCTGGGGCGTGTTCCACAAAGATCTCAAGTCAAACTTAACACTTAGTTAGACTTAAAAATTATGGAAAGCCATTTGTAGCCTCGAAAATTAAACATATTCAAGACAGCGAAAAAAATACACGGGGGCGGCGGGCGAATTCGCCCCCCGAACAAAAAAAAATTCGCCCCCGAAAATTTTTTTTTTTTTTTTTTTAAATTAATTAAAAAATTTTCTTTTGTGGATTTTCGGGATTTTTTGTGGGATTTTCTGTTTGGATTGTGATCAAATGCTTATACAATGATCACTTACAGCATTATAGCTTATTAGTAGCCCCTGAAATTCGAAAAAGAGCCCAGATATTTGTAGCCCCCGAAAGTTGGAAAAGTAGCCCCCGAAAATGGAGCCCCCGAAATAAAATATTAATTTTTTCGCTGAATCAAGAGCACAAATTTGAATTTTTTAAACTTTCCACAAAAAAATGTACATCAATAACTTGAAGTCTCTTTGATAAAAAAGAAAATGTTAATGATTTTTTAATCAAAATTGTAGGCCTGTTTAAAGAACTTGTTTAACAATTTCACAGAGAAAATAATGGCTTTCCATAATTCTAAATTCCAACTTTGTGTTAAGAAGATTGACTTGGGATCTTTGTGAAACACCCATGTATTACGTCTACCGTACTGACCGGCGTAATCGCCGCATACCTTTTCCTTGAAAAAACCCCCGCAAAGTTGGGGTGTGGCGCGTATGCGGCGATAGTCAAATTTTGACTTTTGACAGGCCCCAAAACAACACATTTCCGCATGTGTGGGTCTAAAATGTATACTGCACTGTAATGTATTGCGTGATAAAAACATACAAAGCCAAATTGTATGAGTTTACCCTGGCCTAGAACGGTTTCTCACCTTTTTTTGCTGATATTTGCTAAATCCATACGATTTTAACTTTGAAGTTTCTCTAGCGCACTTTTCTCCCACTTTTTTTAAATATTCATTTCATTGCTCAAAGTCGGCATGCGGCCTTTACGCGGCTGCAGCGATTACGCCAGTCAGTACGGTATGTTGATAACAATATCTCGTAGTCAATGTGTTAATCTGTCTTAAATCTCCCATGGTACTGATCACCCGATATAAACAAGAGGGCTCATTCTGCTAATCAGCGCTGGGCTCGGCTCGCGACTTGGCATTTACAACATCAAAACGTGTGAAATCTCACTCGTTGGAATTCATCATCCACTTTACTGCAAGAATAAGGAGGGAAAAAAGTATTTTGGTTTTCTGACGGTGATGAGTGGTTAAGGATGGAGGGGCTAGGAAGAGGTAGTAGAAAGTTCTAGCTGAAAAGGGAGGAAGGGAGAAAGG
Organism: Echinarachnius parma; assembly: GCA_037951105.1. Taxonomy (NCBI): domain Eukaryota; kingdom Metazoa; phylum Echinodermata; class Echinoidea; order Clypeasteroida; family Echinarachniidae; genus Echinarachnius; species Echinarachnius parma. The sequence continues at coordinate 129,912 of JBAMJV010000300.1, read as the reverse complement.
ATGGAAATGTTTCCTTTTAAGGAAAATTTGTTAAACGTTTTTTTCTTCTTTTCTGCTAGTCCGATAGGAACTGAAGGCGTTTAGGAGTTTGTAGTAAGGTGGTAGGAGATGGAGAGGCTAAGAAGAGGTGGTAGAAAGGAGGAAGAGAACATGTGAGAAAATATTTCTTTTTAAGGTGAAATTCATCAATAATTTTTTTTGTTTTCGTCTACTGCTGGTCTGATAGGAAGTGGAGGCATTTATAAGTTTTTAGATGAAATGTGACCGGCTATAGCAAAACCCTGCATGTTTTGAAGAAATTGGCATTTTAAGTTCACATAATGTGTGTAAAAGACTTTTGTTAGAACAAAGCATCAAATGAAAGCTTTAATATGATGAGCAGCCTTATAGAGTGGTAAGAGAAGCAGAGGCTAAGAAGAGGTGGTAGCAAAAAAGCAGGAGGAAAGATAAGATGAGGAAATGTTCCCTTTTAAGGAAAAGTTCATCAACAGATCACTCTTGACAGTCTGAGAGGAAGTAAAGGCGTTTAAGGTTATTTTGGGGTTTCCTTTTTACTTTAAGGGACAAAGAGAGGTTGCAGATTAAGAGAAGGATGAACAATTCTAAGTCTAGGAAGAAGAGGAATGAGAACAAATTAATAAATCCTTTTGCCTCAAACCCCCCCTTGTCCTCATTTTTGTGTGCACGAAAGTAAAGGTGTTTGCGTAGTAGTTCTATCTTCTGGGACTGGACCATTTTGTGAATTGGAAAATAGGTCTACAAAAATCCCTTGGTGCTAGGCTAGCTCATGACAGATATAAAGTACGTTTTCTTAGATTGTTGTAAATGTCATCACATTATAACCGGAGGAGGTGGAGAAGAGGAGATAGAGAAGAGAAGGAGGAGGAAGAGAATGAAGAAGTGGAGAAGATTTGGCAGAACAAGTTAAGGGTGATGATGCGGTGGAAAGGAATGGGAGGGGAAGAAGATGAGTAGGAAGAGGAAGGAGGAAGAAGAAAAGATGGAGGAGGAACAGGAGGAAGAAAAAGAAGAATAGGAATAAGCGGAGGAGAAAGAAGAGAATGGCAAAGAGGAAGAAGAGGAAGGTGATGAAGAGCAATAAGAGGGAGGAGGGGGAAGAGGAGAATAAGAGCAAACAAATATGGTGTTTATTAAGAGATAGGGGATGGAGAAAGACAGAATGGAGAGGCAGTGGATGTAGGGGGGGAAAGAAAAGGAAAGATCTACTGAAAGGATACAATAAAGAAGAGGAAAACATCAAAAGATTTCATGTGGCACAATTTATCGCATAATTTACTCCCATGATTATCATGATTTTTTTTTTTACTACGTATTACATACATTACATGTATTACAGTAGGAAATTCAATGACAATATAGCAACCAATGATTGCCACTAATTCAAGTGATTTTTTTGTCTAAATCAACGAGCATAAAATCCTTGAAACACTTTCCATACAGTATAGGATGGGAATCGATAATAGCATCTTATTCATCAGTGTTTCTTTTTCTAAAGATGCCTGGATGGAACCTTTTATCTGCTTATAATTTGATGACATTTACAACAATCTCGAGAAAGAAAGAAAACAAAAATAGCTTTTTTCTGTCCAGAGCTAGCCTAGCGCTGAGGCTTTTTTGAGACTTATTTCTTATTCACAAAATGATCCATTCCCAGAAAATAGAACCATTTCCTTTATATAATGTTCAATTATATCTTGTTGTATCAATTTAGGACTATTTGAGTTTCAGCACAATGATGAAACATAAATTTATACCTAGAATGTTACAGTCACTCTTTTATGATTTTCAGGGATTATAGGGGCTTTTTTTGGGTAAATCGCCCGTTAACCCCTGTGCAGTTTATTTCAGTGCGAAAAGCGTGAGATATTATTTTCTCAGAGTCTGGATTCAGAATATTTTATCATCATCCTTTGAGATGTACAGAGCAAACAGCCCTCGTCTTGCTAGGAATGAAGACTTTAAGCTACTGGGTATTTTTGGTAGTCTTGTGCAAAAACATTAGTTGGATGGGCTAGTTATATATCTTTTTAACTCTCTAATACTTGCAAAATAGTCTGTAACAAATTTATGACAATAAAATTAGTTTTGGCTGAGATTCCAGCAAAAAAAAGAAGGAAAAAAAAGGACACATATTTTCTTAGTTGAAGCTTAAACTGTTATGTATGTATCTCCCTAACCGATGAAAGTTTTTTGTATCATGGGCAATTCCACGAAAAATGTCACCCAAGGATGGAAAAATGAAACTCATGGGACAGCCTTGTTAGCTACTGGATAGTAATGAGGAAGGACCATATTTTGATGACTAAAGGAAAAAAGTTTGAAATTCAATGCAGAATATTTTTTTTTTGGCCATTGAAGTTGGGACAAAAATTGTATGTATTACCCCCCAAAATGATGAAATTTTCATCCGTTGTTTGTGAAATAAAATGTAAAAATATGGATCACTTCAGAACAATAATTCTACTTCTAATGTCTTGTTTATGCTTTGTTTTAACATCATAGAAAAGGAAATTGTGTAAAAATCTTTACTTTTTGAAAACTGTTATTGGATAAAATCTTGATTCTTACAACATTGATGTGTAATGTCCGTGACGTTTTAGATATAAAAGTTTTTGTAGAAGCAGAAGTCCTAATTCAATTTAATTCAAAATTCATTTGCAAAGCTAGAATGTTATATCATAAAGTATATCAAGAGCATTTACTAAAATATTTGATGGCTTGTCCAGAATGGCGTCACGGACATTACGTCACGGCTGCGTCACGGACATTACATACACAGTGAAAAGTATAAAAAAGCAGAGCAAAAAAATATCAAGCATTATTTTCTTATGTAAATGTCTTACTTTAGCCAAGAAATAAGATAATCCCAAGTAACAGGGGGACTACTACCTTCCTGGTTCAAGTTTTAATAAATTGTATCGTTAATCAGTAGTGAACTTTGAGTCAGTACTCTGAACTATTTATAAAACTAAATTCCTTGCTTAATTTGAACATGCATGTCTCAATAATCAATAAAGACTTGACTATAACTTACTGGGAGGAGAAAGAGATGGTTAAATCTCATATAGTATGATCAAATTGCAAAAATTATACTCTTAGTCCATGATTTTCCATGTGTTATGCCCATGATGTACACAACTTTTTTAGATTTTACAATTTTTTGGCACAAAACATCATTGTACCTCATTAAAAATGTATAATATTTTTTTTAATAGTTGAACATTTGGTTTACTGCACATTCTGTTGAAAAATTTCAAATTTTACAATAATTTTGGAAAAACTTATTAATATTTAAAAAAAATTTTTTTGCTAATTGAAAAAAAAATTGAAATATAATTTTTGTTCTCAAAACTGTTTCATTACATATCAAATGTACAATTAAAAAAGTGTCATGCACAATGGAGCATGTTTTGCGGGTTATTTCTGAGTTTAGAAAAAGTGGACAAAAGTGTAATGTCCGTGACGCTGGCCCGTTTCCCCCAAAACAACTTGGATTCAATTCATCATTGCCTTGTCTATAATTAAATACCTAAATCACCTTTGTGAGGTCTCAGAACTCACAGACTTTTGCAAAGATGTATATGGATGCAAAAAGTCATGTCCAAAAGATGTAATGTCCGTGACGGCGCACATTTCGCAGAATTACTCAGTAACGAATTGGATAAATGTTCTGAAACTTTTTTTGCATACTTAACTAGGATATTGTTTTGTAATCAAAATAAAAGTTAGACATTAGTTGGAGGTATGAATTAGTAGTGGCATTGGAAAGTCATGAAAATTCTCTGATTTGTAATGTCCGTGACGCTGGAGTTGCCCTCATATTTTCTTTCATATGTTGATGGTTTTTAGCAGGACATTAGAAATGCTAAATTCTTGTACTCATGTCTTTGTATAATTATGCAATTCTCCTTGACGATTTAGAAAGGCGAGCTCCAATTCTGTGCATGTGTCGTTTTAAAAGAATTATCACTCTTAATGTCAGTGTAATACTCCAGTATAATTTTGTTCTTGTTATTTTGAATGCTGATAGATATTTTGTCAATTTTGTTATGGGGGAGTCCCACTGCAGCATATCTCCCTCTGTTTCCTATCCGACCAAAAGCTAGCAATATTTGAAGTTCCATCCATGTCCCATCCGACCATAAGGTATGCCCCCAGCATCCACCTAAAGTTCCCTTTCGTGAGCTTCGTCCAGTCGAAAAGAGATCCGTTTCACGATAGTGTGTTCTGCTCGTTTCACGCAAAACAGAGCCGAAACTAGTATCCTACTAGTCCATTCCAAACTTGATCCGCATCATTTTGTTTCCTGCCAGTATTCTGCTAGTACCTTCCGGATGTCATACAGAGAGGAAACGAAAGGAGATGCGCTATAGTGGGACTAGTAATTAAAAGTGGCTCCGGAGATGACAGGGTTGAATACATTCACATCAGCAGTAGATAACATTCTATTTGTGACCTTACACCTCAAAATGACGAACAAGTTGGGGAAAAGTTATTTGCTGATTTTAACATGACATTAAAGGGGTAGTACAGTTTTGGTAAGGCTGAGCTTTAGTAACCAAAACCTGCACAATAACATTACAAACTAATAGTTATAACTCCACCATGCTCAAAATGTATAGAAAATTACAAACGATTATAAAGTGAAAAGCCTGTTATTATTAAAAAGAGCCATTAAAACACAAGAGGGCGCTCTCTAAAAAAGCATTGGTTTCAACCATTTTTCATACAAAATAATGATTGAAAAGAGAGATCATCAACAACTATTCAAAAACCTCTTTTGAAAATTTTGTAAAAAGTGTAAGCATTTAAAAAATTTTTTTTAAACCATCAAATAAATCTGGGCCCCAGATTGATTCCGATTGGATATATTTATTGATATTTCAGCCGTTTCTGAACCGATTTTGATCAAATAAAGTTTATTCTGCCATTAATATTATATGCTCTTTCAAATTTTACACTCATTTTTTCATTATCTCACAAAAAATTTATTTATTTTTGAGCCAGTACTTTTGTTTCAGGCTACCATAAGTTGAGAGCAAGTTATTTTAATACAGGCCCTGCTGGACCACTAGTTCAAAAAAGGCATTTTTGTAAGGCTTGCAATAAGGAAGGGAAATGTCCCTTTTGACATACTGACTAACACCGATTTGCTGGTACATTTAACAATCCCCATAGAGTTGATACAGGACCCACCGCAGTTTCCCGTAGGCAATGGGTTAACCTGTTCCTTGCTAGATTTGCAATCCCCTTATTAAAGAGTTAATACAGGCCCCCACCAGATACCCATAGGCAATGGGTTACTTCTATTCCCTACTAGATTTGCAATCCCTTTTACAGTTAACATGGGACCCACCAGGTTCCCGTAGGTAAGGGATTACAAACAGGGCCTCATTCCTCCATTTTACCCGCCCATCTTCATTCCGGCGGCAAAGTGGACATATCCGCGGGCGATATCCCTCCCAATTGAAACCCGATCCCTTTGATCCAACAGCACGCTAGAGTCCAGCGTAAACGAGCGGGTACTTCACTTTTGTTTGCCCAATGTTCTCATCTTCATTTACCTAGCAAAAAAAGCAATTTAATTTTTGGCGGGGAGACATCAATTTGATCTTGATTACAAAACCAATATAATTTGGGGAGCACAATTTTATCTTAATTACAAAGCCAATAGATTTTTCTTTTTCGTACTTTTTATAGGGATATAAGATTGATGCTGGCGAGTGCTTGATGTACAGAGTGCTGCAATTAATGCACAGTCTATGTTAATGCTGTTATCCGATCCGGGAACGATCCGATTTCCCGGCGATAATCGCTTCCGAGCCGGTTCCGAGACGGATCCGAGAAATAAATTTTCTCGGTAGAAAATATCGGAAGATTTTGCCGAGTAATAATTCTCCAGTAATAATTGAAAATGTGTATGTTTGACAGTCCATTAAGTAGTGTAATTTAAATAAAGAATGGGGGAATCAATATTGTTTACTTTATGAGTGGTTATTTTGGAGAAATTCTTGGTTCATTAATTCGTTTCGCAGTCGAAAATTGAACAGGATGCGCAAAATTGCTAGTCATTTGAACGATATTGCCGACGGAAATGCACACAAAGTTAGGCCGACACTCTCAGGGAGACTTCAGATGTATATCTGTATGATCGAGCTGACCAGCTAGTGTATTCTAAAAGTGGCTCAAAATACGTATTTTGGTTATTTGCACCATAAATGTTTTGATATTCTACTTACATGATTGCATGGCGTTTAAAAGCTGAACAGAAAAAAACTGAGCCCCAAAGCAATGCAAACAACTACTAAAAAAATCGGTAAATAACAACTATACATGTACATAACAGATCGCGGATGAATCCATATCCGGCGTAAGAACAAAGACCCGTACACGAGCGAATATGCGTGAAACATGCCAGCAGTGCAGCGGCCCGAAAACTTGCTGCTACCGGTACCGTAACTACTTCAACCTTCCCTCACGAACGTGCTTTGGAAATTTATCGATATATTCAGCGCAGTTTTTCATTGTTTTGGGGGTAATTTTTGTAATCTGTTCAGCTTTCAAATGCCATGTTATCATGTAAGTAGACTACCCAAATTGTGTTGATCACAAAAAGGCTAATTTATAGCCACTTTTTGAAGGCTCTCACCAAGAAGATCGTACAAATTTACATGTGATGTTTCCCCGTGACTGGCCGGCTGAGTTCTGTGAATGTGTGGCGCGATGCTGAACAAACGATCGATTTCTAGGCCCAATTCACTTCGGAAAAAATACTTTTCTTGAGAAACTTAGTTAATTCTGAATAGTCTGTAACTGTTTTTCTGTAAAGATTGATATGTGCATGCCTCAAAGCGCCAACATTGTTAATATTATTGGCATATAAAACAAGAAAGATAAGTCTACAACGCTGCATTTTTTTCAGAGCAAATTGCAATATTATTTTTTTCCGAGATCCGATCCGATCCGAGAATCTCGTTAGCGATTTTGAATTCTACCGATCCGAGAACGATCCGGGATTTTTTCTTTACCTAACAGCATTGGTCTATGTGTATGAATGAGGGGTTGAGGACTAGGGGGCTGCAGACCCCCCCCCCCCCCCCCCCCCAACTCTCATGGCTTGAAAATGTTTACAAGCCGATGCTTGGGCAATAATCACTCTATATACAGCCAAAGCCATCACATTTTGGTGCAAAATAAGCTAAAATTTCAACAAGAAAATCAACTCATCTGTGCTTGAAATCGGCTCATTTAGTTTACAGAAAGGCAGGATGTTATCTGTTCTAATGACCGCAGTTCCTCAGAAGAAAAACAAAATGTTCACACATCCATAGTCTCAAGTCAAGTAATAAAGAAATCATGTGTGATATTCATGCATGTTTATGTAAATCCATTTTCCATTGTAATGAAGTTATTCTTTCAGGGCATTGTTCTAGGGTTGAAATGATAACTTAATTATGTAATCACAAGGATTTTATTCAGACAGAGCAGCATGTGTTGTAATCATAATCATGGCTAAGCTCATTTGTGTCATTTTCATAAATTTTGTATGATATCGTTTTAGGTGTCATTTTCCAAAGTGTGTTATAAATATGTGTAATATTCATATTTTCCAAGAATAATAAATAAACAGCAAGTTGGCAAGCCGGTCATGGACTAATTATGTACTAAAGGTGTCATGCATCAATTTGATGCATTATTTTTGTTACAAAGTTTGATATGGTGTTTATCAGATTGGAACATCATCATAGCGCGTTCAAAATAGTTTATTATTCATGCTTCCAAGAATAGGTGGCAAGCTACTAATTAAGTAATTATGTTTTGAACATATCCGGCTCTTTACGAAACATAATTGCATTGGAACATCTTTACAATGAGCTCTGTTACATATAGCGAGGTGATTTCACAGATCCATGTTCTTTGTATATTTTAATATTTCTAAGCCCTGATACAGCAAGATATATCTGAGTACTAGGTTTATTCAATTGGCCCAAGGCACTTGTTATGAGGTTTCACTGTGAACGATCTTCTCAATGCCCATGAGCCGCCAGGAAGGAATGCTCCCCAGGGAGTGGAGATGGTGCACACAATGTGTGCTGGTTTGCATTGTATCCTATGATCGGGGTAATAATATCATTGTAAAGTGCTTAAAGATGATTACCAATCATATTAGGTGCTATATAAATCAAGTATATTAGGTTTCACTGTACTTTTGTATTTAATTAGGTGGTTTTATGCTCGGGAGAAACATAACATACGTCTAAATTCATTTTTATATTCCTTTATTTCCTTGAAAAATTGAAGAGAAACAGTAAACATTGTTCTAAGCAGGTGATTAAGTAATTATGTGTTGTGTTTGCGTATAATTTACGTATTGATTATTATAAATATAATTCATTTATTAGCAGCCTCATTATACTTGTAATGAGGTTTGATATGTTGTTTATAAGATTGGAACATATAATATAGTGTCTGTAATAATTTATAAACATATTTAAAAATAATAATGAAGAACCATTAGGGTGCTTATTAGGCAATGAAGTAATTATGTGTCTTGTGTATCATGTTCATCCAATTATCAGAAGCCTAATTATTATTTTTGTAATTAAGTTTGGTATGTTGCTTATCAGAATGGAACATAAAGTGTTAAGAATATTTATGATAGTATTATATTAGAACATAGTGACAGGTATGCAATGAAGTATTCATTATAAATGTGTCTTGCATATCATGTTCATCCATTTATCAGAAGCCTAATTATTATTTTTGTAATTAAGTTTTGGTATGTTGTTTATCAGGGTGGAATATAGAGTATAAAGAATATTTGCTTTATTATCATATTAGAACATGGTGGCAGGGTTGGTAATGAAGTAATTAATGTATCTTTAAATACGTGTGTGAAGCTGCTAAATAGAAGGATGAAATGTAGCTTCCAAAACTTGTTTGTTTGTTTTTGCTCTGGTAAGAATGTATAATAATAATTATAGTAATAATAATAGTTATAATAATAATGGCCACTTACAGAGCGCAGTCATGTCTGTCACTATGTGACACCCCTGGCGCTATACTACCCATGGTCATCAGGTGCAGTTCAAACCCACACAATGATATTGCATACTTTCTCAACTCCCCGAGGAGCATACTAGCCATATGCTGCCAATGGCGCAAGGCTAATTAACACCCAACTGTTGTATAAGAAATAGATACATATTTCCTTGTTGAATCGTAGCTGAGTGGTAAAGTTATTATGTATCTGACGCAAGTGTCATATTCATGCATACTTAATAACAATTTTAAAAATAGAATTGTATTTATTTCTTGTGGGAGTGTAGCGCAAAACATCTTTAATTATTAATTCCTTAATCAGGGCTGAGCGAAAATGTAATTATGTATCTTTATCATGTGTTTAGAAAGACCTTATTCTTAAAAAAAAGAATACATATAAAGGCAATTTTATTCTTTCCCTTGTAGGAGCTTAGTGGATTAGAAATGATTAATTATTCATTTTTCAAATCATTAATTATGCAATATGTATGATTATGTGTCATATTCATGCATTCATTATGAGAGAAATCTAATTAGTTTGTGTGTAATTAACTTTGGAATGAAGTGTGATAAACCACACTATACTGTCCTATCATGGAATCATCCTGTTCAAGGCTGTAGATAGCTAAAGAAAAGTTATAGAAAACACATCTTACGCTTGTATCCATGAGAATATTATACACTGTACATAATATGTCATATTCGATCTGCGAATGTAAAGATTTGACCCCCAAAATACCTTGAAATGGACTACATTTGTGTATTTTTGCATTTGAATGTTTGAACTAACTTCAATAGTTTGTACACTTTATACAATTTATCCTCTCATGAGGAGTACATGAGGGTTTCTTGTGCACAGTTGTTGAAGTATGTAGTCACAAAAACATAGCGGGACTATAATAGGCAGATGTACAGAATGTGGAACATTGGTGTACTCAGGTTAATGGTTAATGGTCTCCCAAGTATTCATAAATATGGGTCAAGGGCCCCGTTGCAGAAAGAGATACAATCGATTTGTAAGTTACAATTAATTGCAAGTTAGATCATGTGTTCGAAATGCGCGAATCTGATTGGTTAAAACGCACAGAGTTTCTGACTTACAATCAATTGTAACTTACAATCGATTGTATCTGCAACGGGGCCCAGGTGTGAGAGCTTGACCATGGCACAATGTTAGCCCTAGTCCCACTGATCTCTAGATATGCATGGGTATCCCTTCATGGATGAGTGAGTAGAGAAAGTACATGTATGTGTACCCTAATACATTCTTTTGAATGTGATGTTATTCTAGCGTTTATTGACATCGATGAGTTGGAGCCAATGATTCTGATTACCCTGGTAAATGTCGCTGATCCGTAATCGTGGGCCCCTGGGCCCAGGTTCCAGGTCAGCTATATGTACAGTATAAACAGACTTCCATTTGGAGATGATTGGGTGTTAGATCATACTGTATGAGCCGTCCCGTCACCATGCGGTAATTTCACACCTTGCAAGATACATGATTACGATGTACTGTACGTCACATTTGACCGCTTTCAGAAGGAGAAAGGAAAACGAGGAAGAATATATTAAACAAGAGTATGTATCCTTTCATTACCGCCAATTATTTAGCGCTAGCCATGCGTGTAGTGTGATAATACGGTATCAACGTCCTTTTAATGAGATTTTTTGTGCACAGGTGGTATCTCAAATAGGGTGGCACACTATAATTATAACGATACTTGTAATAACCATGATATATTTTGTTACTAAGTCTCGATCTCCTCTTTTTACTCTGTTTGTTTTCGGTCATGTGATCCATACCCAGGCAATGTTCCAGTTTTAAAACTTGGGGGAAAAAATGTCCCCCTCCCACATCACATTTCCCCCTCTTTTTATTTCACTATTCTTATTTTCACAGGCAATGTTCCAATTTTAAACCTTGGGTAGATTTCATATATATATTTTGTCCACACATGTAGGCAATGTTTCAGTTTTAAAACCATGAGAAGATTTGATTTGTAATGCAAGATTTCAGTTTCTCTAAGTTCTAAGAAAGTCAATATGGGGCATAAATTGTTTATCCTAGTAGAAATCTTCCATCAGTGGCAAACTGACTAAAAATATATTGCAAACCATAGACTATAGAGACATGGGGGTGTTTCACAAAGATCCTAAGTTGAACATAGCACTAAGTTAGACTTAACTATTATGGAAAGCCATTAGTTTCTTTGAAACATTTTTGTAAAAGTTATGTTAAAATGCATAAAATGTTGATTCAATTCATATATATTTTCTAAATTATCAAAGAGATTGTATGACGTAAAATTTATGAAAAGTTTAAAATACTTGCACTCTTGCTTTTGAATATGTTTTTATTTAATTTAAGGGTACAAATGGCTTTCCATAATTCTTAAATCAAGTTCAACTTAGGATCTTTGTGAAACACCCTCCTGGACACATACTGACAGCTGGAGAAGGAGGTGAAGACATTGAAAAGCAAGAAATTTACCCTCTGAAGAAGATTCTGCGAGGATAAAAATGTAGGCCTGATATTTGAATAGAAGATAAACCGTTTTTAGCAGTATTTTACTTGATCAAGTTCTAAGATCATGCGTTACACCAGTTTCTGTACTGGAATAAAGCTTGAATAAAGCTTAATTAGCAGTGTTAGCACATACAAATAATAGCTAGAAAGCCATTTATCAGCCTAAAGGTGATAGCGAGAATGAAGAAGGGGAAATGGAAGGGAAGGGGTATCAAGGTGTTACGTATTGTTACCTTTCGCAAAATATTCACAAAACCAGGCAAGACTTACCCCCACCTCAACCTCAACCTCAACCTACATGTAGGTTTGAAGAACATATTTAATACAAAAAACTTGAAAGAAAATCAGAATGAAAGGAAGGATCCATGTTTTCCCGAAGCCTTCAGCAATATCGCAATGGCGATATCGGAAATACCCGATGGGAGCATTAAAATTCAAGCCGGCAGCGGCGACCTTTGATGGTAAAGGGGGAGAATACATCACGGTGACCCAGATTTCAAGATTGCGTGACCCACTTCCTTTTTGAATAATGAAGAGATTTCAATGAGTGGCATATATATACTAAGTATTGTCTCTGGGGAATAAATGTCGGGATAATTTAACCCGTTCACTACGGGGACCGAGAATTCTCGGTCCCCGTTGCGCCTACTCATATACGGGAACCGAGATTTCTCGGTTCCGAGCAAGGGCTTTATTAATTGCATAAACATACATGTATGCATCTTGTAGTACAATATAATTTGGCTGAATACAAAGATTGAACCCTTGGCTACATGTATATCAAGTTTCCCCGACTCTAGTTGCATGATTATTGTTTTATTACAATTTTATCATGGTAATACACAAGTCTAATTTCAGGATATTCGTATACAAACATATACAAGCCAGAATCATAGTTTTCGCATAGAATTTCACTTCGCTGACCCTATACTATGCATATCGATCGCCTCTATTGGGTGAACTACTTGACCAGCGAACTCACGCTAGGTTGAATAGAAGCGAATACAATGCCATGGTCAACCAGATATCGATCGGTTCTTTTGTACGCTCCCAGTGGGGTAACTCGACCGGTCCGTAAAATAATCTCGTATATAGCTATTGAAGCAGTATATCTATTGCCGTGGTAAAAGGGTTAAATGTCAAGTCCAGAGGGTATTATAGCGGTTTCAATGTATATTGTATGGAAATCTGTTCAGTCATTGATTAATTTCATCAATTTGATATGATATGGCTAACAATTTTTTTTATTGGAGTGTTTTATTTCATTTGATTGAGCTTGAGCTATTGCCTTACATAAGAAAATGGAGATAATGTTCTTTCAATCAATTCAATGATGAATGGCATACATTTTATATTAGAGGACTGATATTTTCAACCTTTTGAAGAGTATTTGATTTAGGTATAACATGCATTCTCCAAAGACCCTACCCCAATTCTATTTGGGATCGGTCCTGCATGGGTAATTTATGGAATGCATTTTAGTTCATTGATTGATTTTGAAGGTCACTTTACATTTGTCTATATAAAGATAGTGGAATTATGTTTAATGATTGATCAGTTTCATAGATTGTATGTTATATATGCCAATGGTCATCATAAGAATGCATCAATTTATGAAGTGTGTTTGATGGTTGATGTAATACTTTTGCATTATGAATTTGTAAGAAAGTCGGTTTCCCTCTCATTCTCAAATAACTATAATACTATACGATCATGCAAATGTAAATCTTGTAGAACCATGGTCAAATCATTTAATCAAATAAATCATAATTAATGTGACCTTAGAAATACCAGCTCACTGAAAAGTGGATCAAATATTCATGATGTATAAAATAGTTTGTACAAAAGTGAATGTCCCTTGGTTTTCAAATGACATACAATGTACAGCAAAGCTATATAAGAAACTGCAAATCACAGGGTGTACGTAAATCTTTTAGAGCATGGTCAAACCATTTATTCAAATAAATCATATTTAATATGACCTTAAAAGTTTGTCTACAAAATAAATCAAATAGTTTCCAACAAAATGAATGTCGATCCCAAATTTTGAAAATGACATGTACAGTATAATTAGGTCAGAAAATGCACAGCAGGATTTGCTTAAATATTTTAGAGCAGCACTTGTCAAATAATTGAATCAAATGTTAAATCACATTTGATGTGACCATGAATTACTGGATCATAAAATAGATCAAATAGTCATGGATGCGAACAAGTTAATTTCCCCTGATTGTCAAATGACGTACAGTACAGTTTAATGATGTACAGTACAGTTTAATGATGTAAGAAAATGCATATGACAGGATGTGCGTAAATCTTGCTAAGCAGTTGTCGAGTCATTTAATCAGATAAATCATATTTCAATATGACCTCAACATCTTTTCTTAAAAATCAATATTTAAAGGGATCTAGTAACTTTGTTGACATGTGCAAAAAGTGCTGAATGGTTGATACAATGTATAGTGTTGTTATCTTATATGTCCACAGGGTATTGTGTGAAAATTTCAAGTCAAACGGACATTGCATGGCCAAGTAATGAGCGAAAATACAAAGTGATATTGGGTGATATTCACTAACTCACTGCATTCACTTTGTACAGGGATGAAAAACTCGCCCGGAGTTTTTCTTATCTGAATACTTTGATCGTACATATCTTTGTAACGAAAGGGAAATTTGAAAAACCGAAACCTGTCCCGTGATTTTATTATTAATACGAATACAACAAGGTATGAGGGAACCGCTAGAATTAAAATTATATTTTGAGGATTTGGACAATGTTACTAAGTCCCTTTAATATTCATGATTGAATTATTTTCCAACAGAAATGGGAATGTCCCCTGAATGTTCAAAATGACATACAGCATATTCATGAAAGAAAATGAACATGACATGACGTGCGTAAATCTTGTAGAGCAGTGGTCAAATAGTTCAATCCAATACATCATATTTAATATGACCTCGAATTACTGGTTTATGAAATATGGATCAAATATTCCTGATGTATTTAGTTGGGGGCATAAGAATAAATTTCCCTTCATGTTCAAATGTTGTATGGTAATAATTGTGTAAGGAGATGCCAATGGCGGGATGTACTTAAATCTTGTGGTCAAATCAGTTAATCAAATAAATCATATTTAATGTGACCCTGAATTACTGGTTTAGAGAAATATGAATCAAATATTTATGAGGTTAATGGTTTGTGGCCTTGAAAGCTAAGGTTCAAATATGGATCAAATATTCATTCAAGTTTATCTGCGGAAAGTCAGTGCAAAGACAAGATAAACAAATGTTTTAGTTCATATTGAACTGTGTGATTCCTGGTTAATTAGTTTGGAATCCTAGACTTCCGGTAGTTCCTTTTAACCTGTTCCCGACTAGGATTGGCAATCCCTTAATGGAGTTAATGAAGGATCTACCCGATTCCTGTAAGTAATATTTGAACCCATTCAGGACTGGTCCTGAAAATACTCAGCTTGAATGTCTTGAATGGGTTGACAGAACTGTCATGATTTCCTCTTTTATATTCTATAGGCCTACCAAACATTTCTTGCAATTAAACATGAAAATCGTTTTGGTTAAAACATTATGTTTAAATGAAATAATACCTTTTCTATGAAATAAGCTAATCAAATAGGTGAAGGCGGGAGAGATTGGTATTAACTTTGCGAATAAAGCATGAGAAATGTGGAGAAAGTGAGAAAGATAAGCAATTTAATTTTGAATGGATTACTTCTGCTAAATGTAAGCCGTGTGCAGAGGGCAGAAGCATTCTTCATCTCTCCGGGATTTTAATTGTGTTTGATCGAAATTCATTTACGGACTGAGATTGATCATCTCTTAATCCACTTTGAGAGATTGATTCTGACTAACTTAGCCCACACTTCCATAGAGTATATTTGAATTATACAGTAGACACAATGTCTATGATAAAACATTAAAAGGAGCTTCTAAATCGTTATCATAATGAGAGTTTCACCCATGTAGGACTTGAAAATACTCCTATCAAAAATGGAATGCATTTTAATTCATTGTGAGATTAATATTTTCCTGAAGGTTCACAAAAAAATATGTAGTATCACATGTTGGTTTATCTGCAAATAGTTTTGTCTTCATATAATTTCCTCCTATTAACCCTTTTGGAGACAAAGTATGTAAGACTGAGAAATTTGTAAAAAATGCTATGTTAACCCCTTGACTACGGGAACCGAGTGGGTTGTGTACAAAGTCTATGGGGATTTCATAACTATTAGGGAACGGGTTAAATGAATGTCATATGGCTGCGTAATCAGCAAAATGCAAAGTGATATTTGCTTTATACTTACTGCTATAAGTTTGTATCTCAGAAACAAAGTAAACAAAGCTGGTTTCATTCTTCTATTTAATAGTGAGAGGGAAAAACAGTCGGGCATGAAAGAACCACTGGAGATGCAAGTGAATTTGGGCGATTCAGACAAAGTTACTAGATCCCTTTAATTTATCTCAGAAATGCTGCATTGTGGGAGAAGGGTGACCTTCACATTTCACATTTTACTTGTTTTCCCCTACTTTTGCCGTGAGGACCATTCTCTTTCTTGTATTGTAAGCTCTAATGAGCATTTGCAATTCTGTATCGATTGCAAATGCATTTCGTCCGGTTCGGCGATGATGTAGTTTTCCTTGGCAGATTGAGCGAGAAGGAATCGATTACCGGCCATCTTCCTCAAAAGCTTAACAACTTTTTCGCTTGACTATTAAGTAGCCTAGATTCTGTTGGCATTTAATTGTCACATATATTAGTATTCAAAATGTATGATTTGATTGTTGTTGATGTTGTTGTAAAGTTGTTAACAAATGCCAGTTAGAAAATGGCATTGATTTTTGCCTATCTTCCTCAAAAGCTAGAAATCTGTTTTTGGCTTACTAAAGTAGCCTAAATTCTATAGGCACAATTGTAACCTAATAGTATTCAAAATTTCAAAAATTATAAATGTTTTAGTTGTAGTTGTTGCTGTTATAAAGATTGTTAGTATAACTGTCTAAAGAAGGTGGGGATCCTATGTGGAACATCATTTGAAAGACTTGTTCTTGCATAATCCAATGTGCGCTTGACTTGACTAATCATCGGGTCCTGAGTTCGAAACCAACCAACACCCCAGCATCCTTCTGCAAGACATTTAATTCACATTACTGCAATCAACCCACGGGGGTGTTTCACAAAGATCCTAAGTTGAACTTAACTCTGTTAAAGTTGGACTTAAAAATTATGGAAAGCCATTTGTAGCCTTGGAATAAGATATATTTAAAAGCATAAATGCAAGTATTTTAGACTTTTTATCAATTTTACATCAAGAAAATTAAATCTTCTTGATAATAGAAAATATGAATGATTTTAATCAACATTTTATGCCTTCAAAAAAAGAAACTTTTACATTTTATTTGAAAGAAACTAACGGCTTTCCATAATTTTAAAGTCAAATTTAGAGTTAAGTTCAACTTAGGGTCTTTGTGAAACACCCCCCAGGTGTAGTAAATGGGTACCTGACAGGAGTTTATTCCTTGAAATGTTGAAACAGATGAGTTTAGACTAAAGTATTCATTAGTGAAAGTAAAAAAAAGGAAAAACAAAAAAAGAAAACATGGTTCAGAAAAGCATTAAGGACGAAGCATTAAGGACCTCCTCTTTAAGATCTGCAGAGTTCTGTTTATGATTCATGTTTGCCTGTTGCCTATGGTAACCTTGTATTCATAACTCAATGTAGATTGTAAAATCGTATAGGAACAGGTTAACATGTCTTTAGTAAGTCTAACACAGCCAGTATTAAGAGCTCGCTTCCAAAAGGCGCTAAATCCACTTTCCAACAAAATTGAGTTAACGATATATCTACATGTATAATCTACGTAGCTATCTAGGAATCCACATTTTACCCCAAATAACTCACTCCAAATCAAAATATAGACAGTTCAATTTTCATATTCCCATAGGCACGTGTACAAAGTGGGACAAAGAAACCTGTTTTCCTCGGAAGTTGAAAAAGTGGATTTAGCGCCTTTTGGTTGAAATCTATAATGAGCAGTAAAATAGTGCCACACTTTTAGGTATACATGCTTATCCACGCTTCCTTTTTGGGGAGGAAAGTTGAGATATTAAGACTCTTCAATTAAGTGAATTTTTAAACACGTTCAGGACTAGTCTCCAAAATATGTGGGCTGGGATATATGCCGTATTGAAGAAATACTTATACTGGTTTATGCTTCATGTGTTGATGTGTATTATCCGCACTTCCTTTTTGCAAAGAAAGTTGAGACTTAAGCTCACCATTCAAAGGGATTTCTCATTGCTTTATGTTTAAGTATGTTTATGTACACTTCCTAATGCTACACCTAGGCTCGTCATCTAAAGGTTTTTTAAAATTATGGTTTACATTTAATCATGTGTTTATCTGCATTTCCGTTTTGCAAAGAAAGTCGAGATAGAAAAACATTTGACTGACACACTTGACTATCTCGTGAAGCTCTCGGATTTCCTGTGTTTTAAGAAGAACAAAAATAAGAAGTGACTTCAAGTTGATCACACATCCGTACTTGGAAGGTTTACTTGGAAACTTTCATGTCATGTGCAAAAGTATGAGTGGGATGGGTGAATTCACACGATCAGTTTGATTGCGGATGAAAATTTCAAGGCCACTGACCAACCTTTTGGTTTATTTTGCAGGGCTCCACTTTTAAATATGTTGGCCAGTGCTCCACACTTACCTCTTTTTGTCAGTGGCCTTTTTGGTACAGTGAAATAATTTCTTCCCCTTTTCTGGTGGCCCGAAAGAAAAATATTTACTGGCCCGAAAATTTGATTTCATGAGTAAACTTTTTACTATTCGAAATATTCGAAAAGATCAAACCTGTGATTATGACATGGAAGAAAACAAGATTTTTCTAATTTTGTCAATGTCTGATTAAAAATCTGCTTGCCCAATCGGGCCACCAAAATGTGACTTTTATGCATTTTTGCTGGCCCGAAGTGCAGTTTCACTGGCCCCGGGCCAGCGGGCCAGTGCGAGTGTTGAGCCCTGTGTTGGCCTTTCGCTTCCTTTTTGCAATGAACTCCAACAAATTCCAGCTTTTGAGTCATGTGTTGAAGTGATTTTAAGTTGACCACACATCCTGACTTGAAGGTTTACTTGGTAATTTGCTTGTTATGTTGAAAAATAAGAGTGGGATGGGCAAATTTATACTAACAGTTTAATTGCGGATGCAAATTTTATCGAGAATATAAACATAACCAAAAGTACATGAACCATAATTTGTGTCTGTATTTTTGTGTATACTTACATTTTTTAAATATGTGATTTTTTTTCCAAAACAAACAACATGGAATTTAGCAACATTTCATGTACAAAACAGCAAATTTTTTGTTGACAAGGTCGCAAATTCGGTAATCTTGAACCATTAAACTTTCTTACTTTTAGACCAATTTTGAAACAAATTATATTGATGATTAAGATATTAATTTTAAACTTTTGATCACAATATAAATATTTACAGATGAACCTTCATACTAATATATTGTTGATTCCTCACATTCTTCTCCTTGTATTGCGAAAAAAATATTTGGAGAAAAAAGCAGGACACGCTTTGTAGGGCTTCTCATTTCTATAATTGCTTGATTGAAGAGGCAATTAATTTTCCAAGGCTTTCTCATCAGATAAGCCTTCTTTCAATTGTAGAAATTGATGCTTTGACCTCATTTGGAGAAAGAAGAGTGAATCTCGAGTTTTAATTGGCATTTCATGAAAAAGGAATCAATTCCCTTATGTTTGTAATATTCAGATAAAACGTATTGGCAGTATTGGCAGTTGGGTGTACCGTGTATCAATTATGAAGTATCATGAAATCATAGAAAGTAAAGAATATTAAAGGGATAGTTGAGTTCTGGTAGAGAGAGTACAGTTTTAGTCAAACTGAATTTTAGTAACCAAAACCTGCACCATTACATTACAAACTAATAGTTATAACTCCACCATGCTCAAAAGGAATTAAAAAATTACAAACGACTAAGTAAATGCCTGTTATCATTCAAAAAGAGCTGTTTAAACTAAAGAGGGCGCTTTAAAAAAATGTATTTGTTTAAACCATTTTATAAATAAAATATTGTGCATGTGATGTTTCGTTGAAATAGTGATTAGATAGAGAGGTAATCAACAACTACCGTAAAACTCCGTGTATAAGGCGCACCCGTGTATAAGGCGCACCCCCAACTTTCTAAAAAAAAAAAAAAAAAAAAAAAAAAAAAAAAAAAAAAAAAATCTTTTTTTTTTTTTTTTAAACTTCTGCTCATGAATATTCATGTTTTCATTAGATAGCAATGCTCATTAAATATGCAAAATGCTAAATTCATTAATAACTGTTTTTTAATGAGAAAAATGTATGACCGCTGGTTAGAAAATTGAATATTAAATGAATGCTGCTACTCATGAACATTGAATAATCAATTAGTTGCAGTGTAACTGCTTACAAAACTTGTATTTTGTTTTACTAACCACTATCATTTGTATGTAGGAAAAAGGTATATGTTGATAAATGTTCCCCTCACATCAAGCTCTTGTCATGCCTTATAGACCAGTGTAATACACATTGAACATGACAAAAAAAAAAAAAAAAAAAAAAAAAAAAAAAAAAAAAAAAAAAAAAAAAAAAAAAAAAAAAAAAAAAAAAAAAAAAAAAAAAAAAAAAAAAAAAAAAAAAAAAAA
This sequence comes from Echinarachnius parma, assembly GCA_037951105.1. Taxonomy (NCBI): domain Eukaryota; kingdom Metazoa; phylum Echinodermata; class Echinoidea; order Clypeasteroida; family Echinarachniidae; genus Echinarachnius; species Echinarachnius parma. Next base: position 109,599 of record JBAMJV010000300.1, on the reverse strand, counting down.
AAAAAAAAAAAAAAAAATCGTAATTTTTTTTTTTTTTTTTTTTTTTTTGCTGTACCTGTGTATAAGGCGCACCCCCGACTTTGAAATTTTTTCCGACGGAAAAAAGTGCGCCTTATACACGGAGTTTTACGGTATCTGAAAACCTCTTTTTAAATTTTTTGAAAAGAGGAAGCATTTTAAAACAAATTTTAACGACTGGTTCAAAATTATTGAATACTTGTGGGCCCCACATTTATTACAAATTGATATGTTTATTTATATTTCAGCCATTTCTGAACCAATTTTGATCAAATAAAGTTTATTCTGCCATTAAAATGGTATGCTCTTTCAAATTTGACACTCAGTTTTTCATTATCTCACAAAAAAATTATTTTGCGTAGCGAGCCTCTCTACCAAAACTCAACTATCCCTTTAAGTAAGAAAAACAAAGTTTTAATTCAATCCTCTAAAATCATCAAACTAGCATTGTCTATTGAAATAGGGTGTCCCAATCAGGAGATTCCAATACCAGGAGAAAACCAGTTGATTAAAACACACATTATCATAGGATTGCGGAGGCTTAAGTTGGTTTCAGTTTTCCAATGTTAGTAGTAATAAATTGTTTTAAATAGATAATACAGAGATTTTATAATGCATCAATTCCATCTTTTGCAAGAGGCTCAGTAAAAAAAAAAACCCAAATCCATGTCTGCTGCCCTCTGCAGTTGAGTAGCATACATGTATATTAGATAGATAGATAGATATATCGGTATTTATTGAACAAAATTAACAAGACTGTAGTCCGAAGACTAAAATGCCTTGCGTACATGAACATATGAACATACATGAATAAATAAATTACAACACAATCAAAATATAATTTAACATCAAAATACAACAAAATGATACATATTTATGAATGCATTGGCAAGAAAGGCACTAACATTAAAAATGTGATTATTATAATATGCATATTCTCATTTAATTTTAATTTTAATATAACAATAACAAAGAACCAATTTACTAATTCGTTGCTTACTTTTAAATATATATGTAATACTAACTAAATATTGAATCTAACAAGATGTAAAATAATACAGTACATGTATATCTTTTGAAAAATTACAATAATAAGCATCACAAAAATGCAAAAATAAGAGCATGGAAATTATTTAATTAAAGGATATCAAATCTCACTATCTATTTTATATCATATTCCTAACATAAATTAAGTGTATCATACTCAATAACGAGTAGATCTAACAATGTAATATCAAAAGGGAAGCAATACAGGGTATAATGATTGAGTAATAAAACAAGACTTAATTCATGTTATAATCCTAACACAAATTAAATTTATCGTATTCCATTTATACAAAGTACATTATTACAAACTATGTTTAATTAAAATTGAGTAATTAAAATTGTTTAACTTGTATTATATTCTTAACAGAAATTAAATTTAACATTCAATAGCAAATCCAAAGTATCATCAATTAAAATTGAATAATTAACTTAATTTTATCTTACATTTACATTATATCCTGAACATAAATTAATTTTCAATAACAAATACAAGGTATAATAATACAGAGTATCTTCATATGTAATTAAATAATTTTATTACATCCTCTTCCTGAACTCTTGTTACTCTCTTACCTCCACTCCTCTCGTCTCTCCCCCTCTCTCTCCCTGAACTCTATTACAGTCCTCAGTGTATGTCTCTGTATCCTCCACTCCCCTCCTCTCTCCCCTTCTCTCTCTACCTAAACTCTTTTACTCAGTGTAGGTCTCTCTATCCTCCACTCCCCTCTTCTCCGCCCCCCCCCCCCCCTCCCTCTCTTCTCCAATTGCTCAGTGTTTTGAGTGCAATTGCTCTGTACATCCCTCTTTCCTCCACTCCACTCCTCTGTCCCTCTCCCTCTCTTCTCCAATTGCTCACTGTTTTGAGTGCAATTACTCTGTACATCCCTCTTTCCTCCACTCCACTCCTCTGTCCCTCTCCCTCTCTTCTCCAATTGCTCAGTGTTTTGAGTGCAATTGCTCTGTACATCCCTCTTTCCTCCACTCCACTCCTCTGTCCCTCTCCCTCTCTTCTCCAATTGCTCAGTGTTTTGAGTGCAATTACTCTGTACATCCCTCTTTCCTCCACTCCACTCCTCTGTCCCTCTCCCTCTCTTCTCCAATTGCTCAGTGTTTTGAGTGCAATTACTCTGTACATCCCTCTTTCCTCCACTCCACTCCTCTGTCCCTCTCCCTCTCTTCTCCAATTGCTCAGGTTTTGAGTGCAATTACTCTGTACATCCCTCTTTCCTCCACTCCACTCCTCTGTCCCTCTCCCTCTCTTCTCCAATTGCTCAGTGTTTTGAGTGCAATTACTCTGTACATCCCTCTTTCCTCCACTCCACTCCTCTGTCCCTCTCCCTCTCTTCTCTGATTGCTCAATGTTTTGAGTGACTCGAGATGACTAGTCAGCTGTAATAATGAGGGAGTATCCCTTTGCTCGCTCTGAATGACGCAATTGCAATAATTCCCTGCCATAATTTAATCAGGATATCACATTCACATTTGTCTCTCTCTCTCATGCTCTCTCTAGGTGGATATACCTTAGTAATTGTCTCTCTCTTGCTCTCCCTTTTTTTAAGTGGATATATATTGGTAGTTGTCTCTCTCCCTCTTTTTCAAACTCTCTCTATATTTATTTTTCTGAAGGAACCTATGCTGACTGTAACTCCAGTCAGGATCACAAACAAGTCCACTTTGTGTTTCTAGTTTCTCTTCATACATGTTGGTAATTGTCTCTCCTTTTTGCCAATTTCTCTATATTCTGTTGAAATCTCTCATATTTTGTTTTCTCATATGCTCGCTGTGTCACAAGTCCACGTTGTGTCTCTCTAGCTCTCTCTAGATGGATACATCTCGGTATTTGTCTTTCTCCAACTTTTTCAAAATGCTCTATATTTCTTTTTCTGAAGTCTCTCAACTCTGAGTGGATATCAAGTACACATTTGTCTTTCTCACTCTACTTTGTGGACCTTTTGAAAGTCCAGAGCCCGTTGCAGAAAGAGATGCAATCGATTGTAACGGTACAATTAATTGCAAGTCAGAAAATTTGTGCGTGTCAACCAATCAGATTTGCGCATTTAGTCACATGATCTTAATTGTAACTTACAATCGATTGCATCTCTTTCTGCAACAGGGGCCAACTCTCTCTACCGCTCCTCACACCTCTCCCACAAATGTTTGTCTCGTGTATTCCTAACTGTCACTCTCTTCCCCTCTCTTCTCTTCCACACTGTTTCTATTTCCCTATTTATAGTCACACTCTTTCTCAACTATCTATCCTCTCTCTCAGACATTCTCGTTCTCCGATTTCTTTCTACGTCACTCACTTACTCTCACTTCCTCCCCCCTCTCTCCCTCTCTCACTCATGTCTGTTACTGATTCACAGATTCAGCACCGTCTCTCTTCCTCACTCTGTCCGTTTCTGTTTTAGTTAGACATCTAACTCTCTCTTCCTAATTCAGTCCGTTTGTGTTGTCAGTGCTACAGCCCTGCACTCTCACAATCTAAACCTGTTTATCTTGGCAATTGCTCGCACTTACCTGGCGAATAATTCCCATTCTTGACTGGCAGTTAGTTACCCGGTGAATAATCTTTTATCTTGGCATTGCCTCGCAGGTGGAGAATAACAATAGCGAAGCGACGCAGTCATCTGCTTCCGACGACCAGGAAAAGGACAGCCTCTTGCAGTTCTCTCCAACATGCAGAATGGTGGAGAGCATCAATAACAACCATTCTGTCGAGGAGAAAGATCGTGCAACCATGAGGAGTTTGACTTTCACGCCGACTGGGAATGATGTGGACGACGATGCCATTGGAAAGGTGTCGCCGCGGATGCCGATCCATGAAAGATTCACAGAGGAAGTAATGGGGACTTTGGATTCACCTGACGTCGTGAAAGAGACAATATTTGAGGGGAGCGTAGAGCACAAGAACAACTCAAATCACACACAGCAGGCCTTTGGAATCTTCACGCAGTATGACCCGCTGTCATCAATCATCGATGATGTCGACGATGACGAGGACCCACGCCTCAGCTCCACGCATTCCTCCCCGACATTGTCGCACCACGAGTGTTTCCGCGAGCCGCTGAACACTACCCCAACCACGTACAGTGCGCCAAACTCACCTCACATCCTCAAGGCCATACAGCTGTCGACGTCATCGCCGGGTTCGACGTCGTCGCGCCTCGGGTCCAAGAAGAAGCTGATCAGGAGGCAGTCTTCCCCGCCAACCAGCACGGGCAATGCCGAGGCGGACCAAGAGGAAGATGGTGCGCGACAGAACGTGGCGGCAGACGAATCGCCGAGCACGCGCATGAAGTTCCGTCGGAGCTTCTTCAAGCGCTTCTCGGCGGGCAACAAGGAGGAGATGCAGGGGTCGAAGTCGCGTCCGTTGGTGTCGGCCAGGGATCGGAAAGTGCAAAAGAAGGTGCAGCCTGATACCAAAAAGGTAGGACTATATTCCAATTTATGGACTTCTGTTACAACCTGTAGATAGAACCCATCCTAGATAGTTTTAGATAGATATAGATGGATTTAGAACCCATGATTTGT
>JBAMJV010000300.1:0-100000 GCA_037951105.1 Echinarachnius parma | reverse complement strand
TAGCTTCCATTACTTAATTGCTGGGTTTCAAAGAAAAGAAGCTAATTTCTAGCATTGGTTTATGGGTTAGTGGGTTACGCCTTGGTCCATTCGTCCTCTCCATGCACTTATTATTGACGTCAGTATATAATCTTCTTTGGCATCGAGAGGCAATCATTTACCCCATGCCTACAGAAATCTGGTGGCCTATGTACAAAGTCTATGGGGATTTCAGAACTTCAAAGGGAATTGGTTAATGGGGTTGTGGGCAGTATTCATATATTCTTTTTTTTGGAATAATATTTTTCCTGATTTCCTTATCCACGAGCAATCTTTAATTAAAAGCTGGCGACGGCATGAAACCATTAGTAAATAGGCCGATAAAAATCTAAAGGTATGCTAATTAATGATTTGTTGGAAACCAAAAATTAGATATTGACCTTTACAAAAATCCATTTGAAGTGTATATTATCTATGTATTGGGTGTGGTCTGCAAATATCGAGAATACAGATATTTTCTTTTCTTGATGTTAAAGTGATCCATGTAAAGTGTCTAACTCCACGAAAATTACTTGGAGCTTCCTCGTTTCTCTTCTACCGTGTTGTTTAGCTTATGGTAAGAGAAGAATAAAATAGGGTTAGATTTTTTCAAATGTCCCTTTAGTATGAAGATAATTATCATTGAAAATCATTATTTCAAAAGCGTTAGCTAACGGTTTTGATAAAAAGTACAATTGTCGTCGCTGAACACGTCCGGCCAGCGCGCGTGGGAAATTTTCCCGACCCACTGAACTTTGAGCCTAGCGTGCGCAAATTCCATGAATTCTGTACCATCTGTAGCTGTATACACGGGTGCGGATATCGTCAAGATCAACCGGATGATTATTACTGCGACAAATCTACAACAGACCATCAGTATTCGGTGATAAAATATGAACTCAATATTCGTTTTTTTCACTAGGTAAACAGTGTTCGTTTTCTTTCAAACTTTCACAAATCTTTCAATTCTATTTTACAATGATATTGATATAGGATTGAAGTCTCAAATGTCAGTTTGAGCAATATCTGACACTTTACACGGATCACTTTAATTAAAAGGGCTTTGAAACAAATGCCAAGTAGCAATTTTGAATTAAATCATTTAGGAAGAAATGGATTAATTCTGGATTTTCTGACTCTGTACAATAATGATTAACTCTTTCCTATTCTACCATATTATATGTTTACAAAATATTACTCTACATACAATACATGTTACACAACTAAGACATGAACCCCTTGCCTACACAAATTCACAATTCACATTGTACATGTTATGCCGGCTTCTTGTAGTAAATATTTTATTTAAAGGGATCTAGTAACTTTGTTGACATGTGCAAAAAGTGATGAGTGGTTGATACAATTGTGTATATTGTTGATCTCATATATCCACTGGGTGTTGTGTGAAAATTTCAAGTTAAATAGACGTTTATATGGCCGAGTAATGAGCAAAAATGCAAAGTGACATTAACTAACTCATTACACTCACTTTGTACACGGTTCTGACGATCCATTGGATAATTTGACATCTGAAAACTTCAATCGTATATATCTTTTTAACAAAAGGGAAATTTGAAAAACGGAAACCTGTCCCATGCTTTTTTTTTGTAATAAGAATACAACAAGGTATGAGGGAACCGCTAGAATTTCAATTGGATTTTGAGGATTTGGACAATGTTACTAAGTCCCTTTAACATAGGAAAGTTGCAATTGTGTTTCACAAAAGTTCCCATCAGCATTGATCATCTAAAACTCTTTGTCAGACTTTCAAATGATGCATCAAAGTTTTATATGTTCGGACCGCCTTGAATGTGGCAAACTGGACATCACTGGACATTACAATTGGTTCCTGTTTTTGTCCTAGCAGGGATGAGATTTCTCCAAAGATAAGAGCAAATGTGATTACCCTTTTCCTTTCAAAAGTGACCAGAACATTGAAATAATGTAACTGGATGCATCTAACGATGGAAGTGTCCAATTGACCGTCATGGCTACGGCCACATTAATTGACCACTAGTAACATGTTACAACCATCTGGCCTCCTCACAAAGACACATTACTATCCCTTTTTTGTGGAGCTCTTTTTAGTTATTTTGAAATCAAGGATCTGGTGACTCTTTCCCATAGAAAGTGACCAGAACATGAACAGAAACATATGGATGTTCTGTATAATTTATAATATGGCCGCATGACGTTTGTAATGATTTGGCCTGTTAAACAAAATTTACATAGTGGTTTTGGGTGAGATAATATGATTGGCCGTTTCCTCTTCACAGTGACCAGAACAAATCGTGAACTAAATGTTTGGTTGAATAATTGGAAATGTCCCATGTCCTTCACGGCTTTTGCCACATGGATTGACCATTAATGACCATCATGTCTGTTCCCAGAGACAAATTATACATTCATCTCTTTTTAGCACTGTTATAATCATTTCTTTCCTCCCCGAAGTGACCAGAACATTGATAAAGACAAATGTATGGATATATTTGGAAATGTCCTTCATGGTTTATATGGCCAAGTAAAATGTCCACCAATGACCACTTGGCCTATTTGCAAAGATACATGTTTATACTAAGTATATAGTTTCTTTTTGAAAGAAAGAACGTGATTACAGTTTTCTTTGGACAGTGACTGTAGCATTTAAAGAAACAAATTGATGGATGCATAACTAAAATGGTCTACCATGGCTATCCTTACATACTGTATGTTGAGCATCGGTAACAATTTTGCCAGAAATAAACAATACAAGTGACAATGAGCAAAGAAAATAGGTCCCTCGGGATTTGAACACGAGACCTCCGGATTGCCCAGACCTGTGCTCTACCGACTGAGCCAGAAAGCCCTTGTGCTGGTTGTCCATCCCTGAAACCCACTCTGTCACTTTCATGTCTGTGTCTGTCTCGACCATTGGAAGGAAGGGGTGGTCATTTTGAAAGGAAGTATTGAAATCGATGACCATAAAAAATGTAATCTGACCAGCCAATGTGGTCTGCTAAGTCTCATAAATTAAACCAATTTCTTAGTTTGAACTGTGCATGAATGATTCGTACCTCGTCCCAATACAAGTAGACTAAGTATCTGATCTGATCTTCAATGTGGCCTGCTAGTTTTTAAGTTGTATGATAATGTTTTTATCAGACATCGTCAGGTGAGTGTGAGAAGGGCGTTGACTCGTTTTTGGGCTAAATTGAGTTCTGCATTTTATTTTGTAGGTTGGATCCTTCTCTATGTGATGCAAATTTTCATGTAATAATGCAAGCCTCCACACTAACATTTTTCTTTACTGGCCCGTTCGGGCAAGCAGAATCATAACTCTTCAACTTCTACTTGCCTGAACAAAAAACTTACTTGCCCGCTCTCTTCTAAATGAGATTTACTTACAAGAATTACATTATTTGATCTTATTTGACCAATAATTTAGTTGCCCAGTCGGGCAATTAAACTAGACCAGTTATGAAATTTCACTTGCCCGACATGAATTTTTACTTGCCCTGGGCAACAGGGCAAGTGCTAATGTCGAGCCCTGAATAATGATTTCTAATTTTAGGGACACAATCAGAAATCAGAATGAGCAAATTTGGTTACTAGAAGGATTCCAAACTATAAGCTTAAAAAACAAAAAGTGACTTTAGCGCCTTTCTCTTTCTCAACCGACAATATCTCTATATCTAAACAGCAAAATGTGGTCTGTTTTATATAGAACTTGATTGATTATGATCATTCTTTAATTTAAATTTGAAATAAGCATGACGTCATGTGTACCATAATTTCACGACCCTGTGACCATATATACGTCCACAACTTATCTACTGTGACCATCTGAGAACAAATATTGATGATTTGAAATGATTTTATATATTCATAGACTAGTCCGGGGCCTCATTGCTGAAAGAGATACAATTGATTGTAAAGTTGCAGTTAATTTTGCAACTCGGATCATGTGACTTAATGCGCAAATCTGATTGGTTGAAACGTGCATATTTTCTGACTTAATTTTCTGAATTAATTGTATTACTTACAATCAATTGTATCTCTTTCTGCAACGGGGCCCTGATCATTAATGTGGCCAATTAAGACGGAACTTGATTTATTATGACCATTCTTTATTTGAAACAAGGAGGTACTAGTTGAAATAATAAACATGAAGCCATGTGTACCATAATTTCATGATCCTGTGACCATAAGTCCTCAACTTATCTACTGTGACCATCTGTGTACAAATATTAATGATCTGAAATGATTTTATTTATAATGCAGAGATGAGTCCAGGTGTTTTCTTTCCAAAACTGCTTTGATAAACTGACCTCAAAGATTGCAAACGTTATCTATCTGACCAGTGCTTTGGTCACTCATAATCATGTCTTAATTAGAACTATGTCCAATACAAATGTGTGTAGTTCCTATTTTAGACATGGAAACAAACAGATACAGCCTGACAATTAATGTTACAATATGAGACAGCTATTTATAATGTACTTATTTTTATATTAATATGTGAGTCCAGGTGCTTTATTTCAACATTATTTTGACATCTGACCTTATTTATCTGACCCGTTCTTTGGTCAGCATTTAAACATGTCTTATTGGTACTCTGTATAGAGTCCTATCCTAATTTGTTTAGTTCCTATTTTGAACATGTAGCCCCCTACACTACCTGATCATTCATGTGACTATCCAAGACGACTATTCAACATTACTTTCTTAATGAGAATTGCTTATAGTACACTAAGCTCTAGCTTATCTTGTATGAACAGGAATGTGGTTAGTAATTAAAATTAAGTTTAGTTTCATGAAGGATAATTAATTGGAACCATTAGATAAAGATGAAACAGTAATTATGTGACAGTAATTCAAATTAATCTTAAGTTTCCATTAAGGATAATTCATTAGAACTATTAAGGAAAGGATGACACATTTAGTGTGTGTTACTTTCTCATATTGATAATGTCATGTGTTATTAATTTAAATGGTGGCTGACACAATGATTTATAATCTGATCACATTCAGCAGAACTTGGTCATGAAAATACTCATGTTATACATGTTAAAGGAAACTACAGCGTCTAGATGGCCTTAATTTTTCACAATTCGGCTCTATATATGTAAATTTTTCCCGAAGAAAAAGAATTTGGCAGTCATTTCTCATGAATTCAATCAATTCTGGGGTAATTAGTAAATATCTAATTGTCCTGGGAACGCCCCTTTTAAATCGCCAAAATGTGACGTCATCTAAAGAACGGACTAATGAACTAACTTATGTAGATGACGCGTCATGACGTAAGCCAATGAATTGTCAATCACATGTCGATCACGCTGCCGATTCCGGACCCTCAGAAAACTAGTCTTAAATCACCAGTACTGTGTGTATTTTCATGGATTTTTTTTCGGCAGACCTATGTTTCAAGTCATCAACTATGGAATAAGTGTCAAAGTACGTTGTATTCTTTGGGAAATCAATCAGCCCAGAATAAGAGGAATAAGCCAAGATATCAACCATACAACCTTTTTCCTTGCATTTCATTTTCTTGAATTTGTTATCCTCTATCATTATGCTTTTCCTAAAGGCTGCCAATAATGAATACAACCAAATAGTTTGAGACTTGCTGCAGGGATTTTTTTGTGAATTTAAAGCTAGAAATTAGTTGTGGAATATTTTACAATTAATTTTTTTAGTTATGGTAAAACAGACTACTACTACTACTAAGCAGACGCATCCAAGATTGAGTTCACAATGCAACGCCATAAAAAGGTTTATTAAAACAATTGCCAGTAATTATTATCCATTGTGTCCACAGATTAGCTCACTTATCACATTATCACATGTACAGTCATAAATAATAGTTCCATGATTTCTTAGAAAATAGGTTTGCCTGACAGACACATAATTTGAAATATATTTGTGATCCCTTGTAAAATGGTCATTTGTATTGATCCTAAAACAGAACAAACATTTTAACGTGATTGGTAGTAATGACTTCACGATTGAAGAACAATTTTAAAAATAATTTAAATATCTTCTTCTTTTCCAAAAATAGTAACAATCCAGACGCGAGATACAGAAAGTTAACAACCCAAAAAGGATTGAATGAATAAAAGTTTGGGCCACTAGAAAGTTATTGTGGAGCCCTTGGTGAAATGTAGGCGTTTGATATGAGAATTACTAGCGGGAGAGGGGCGTTGACCCCCCCCCCCCCTCACCCCCCCCCCCCCTCCAATGATACAGGGGGGGGGGGGGGACAATAGTGACACCCCCCTCTTGCACCCTGAACATGTGACTTTTTAGTTTTTGAAAGTACAAAACGGGTGAGGAACGTTAATAACATATCATGAAAATGTCAAGAAGCAAACCTCTCGACCAAGTCTTTGATTAAAAAATGTTATCTCCACTTAAGCTGTTTGATGAAACTGTCTCTCTAGTACATGTACAGGGATGTTGAATTTAAAGAGTTGCGATTAAACGCAATATGCGTCGTTATAGCCAATCAGGGTGTGTATTTGGGCGCATTTTTAGACTGCGAGAGTTGCGATTAATCGCAACTCATTACTTTATGTAACATCCCCCAGTTCTATTCAGTTCCATTGCTCTAAACTAACGTTTGCCCATCAAGGTGTTCTTACCAAATGATGAAGTACCCTGGGGTACCGTTGTACCCCGGGGTACCGTTGTACCCCACCATCGTGCGCCATCTTGTGTCCACCCAAAGTACAGCTATTGCGTTGTGCATGCAGTGCAGCGCGCGCTTGTATGCACGCTATACCCAGGGTACAGCCCTAAAAAATAAATAAATAATTAAACGAAATGGCGGATTTTCGTTTGGTACCCCAGGGTACCATTTATGTCACCAAATTGTGATTGATAGCAGCTATTGGTCTATTTTCATATTTACCTCTATATTCTAGACACTGCAATTATATTTTGGCAAAAATTGCACAAATCAACCTTAAAGGTGCTCAAAGTGAGATATGTGTGTTCTTTATTAATGTTTAAAAGATCTGGGCCCTGTTGCAGAAAGAGATAAAATCGATTGTAAGTTACAATTGATTGTAAGTCAGAAACTTTGTGCAGAACACCTGATCTGACTTACAATTGATTGTAACTTACAATCGATTGTATCTCTTTCTGCAACGAGGCCCTGGTGTTATATTTAACCTTGCGATAGTTACTCTTGATTCAACTTTTGGTCTAAACAGAACCAGGTTTTCATTGTTATTGATATAGGATTCCATTAACTTCATTAACCCATTCAAAACTGAGACCCAATTAAGCCCAAGTATTTTGGGGACTAGTCTTGAACAGGTTAACCAGGGCACGACACTCACACTGGCCCACTAGCCCGGGGCCAGTGAAATTGCACTTCAGGCCTGCAAAAATGTATTAATCACATAATTTGGTGGCCTGATCGGGCAAGCAGATTTTCAACCCGACATTAACAAAATTAGAAAAATCTTGCTTTCTTCCATGTCATGCTTCATCTATCATCACAAGTTTGATCAGGAAAGAGTGATATTTTGAATAGTAAAAATTTTACTCATGAAATAACATTTTCGGGCCAGTAAATTTGTCTTTCGGGCCACCAGAAAAGGGGAAGAAATAATTTCACTGGCCCGACTTGGCCACTGACAAAAAAGGTAAGTGTGGAGCCCTGGGTTAAGATCACTGTAGTATCATCTACAGTCATGAAGGGAAATTGATGACTTTCTGGTGTAATTGGGATGAATAACTCAACCCTAATTGATGTCTGTCCACTTTGAATCATGTGTTAGGGTGCTAGATGATGATTGAAATGAAATTTCGTTTACCAATTTCCATGGTTTGACTAAAAAGGGATGGGCTCTGTTTGAAATGTTGATGAGATGTGCGATTATCTATGTGGTCGGAATGCAATTAAAACCTATTTTGTAATTGTACACGTTTTAAGATTATAAGTTTTGTAGCATTGAGCTTATAAATAGCATATTAGTCAGTCAATTGTGTTTTCTGAATTAGATTCTATTCACATATTTATTTTGTATTTGTCCACAATTGACTTAGTTAATAATGACTACTTGGCATATTATACAGTGAAACATTATTATAAATAGCACCTTGGAGCCCATTGAATTGACCTCGTTTTATCAGATATCTCGTTGTATCAGGGCTTAACAATTTAAGAATACATAGAACCTGGACTTGTGAAATGATCTCGCTATATCAGGGCAGGGAATAATTTTCCTGGTATCGCATCGCAATTTGCTATGCATTTTTTGCATGACTGCTATACAAAATATCTTTTGTGTAGCGGTTTTCTTCCATATAAGTGTACAGAATTTCATTTGAAATATCTATCCATCGGCTGAAATTGCTAATCAAATTTTGAGAGGAAAATTATTCCCTGCAGGGTCCTCATTAAACAGAGCTCGTTACAAAGAGTTTCCACTGTATTGTGGAGAAATCAATAACTGTTATAAATTATAAATTATAGTTCAAACATACCCAGACATCAGCTATAATGAGATACATTTCTCACAGACACGTCTATACAGTCTCCCATTTATAACGACCATTCACAATTCACTAATTGGGCTGGATTGGCATTTAGAGATGCCTAATTAGATAGGAGGTATGCATTGAAGTGGTTTATCAAACTCCCCTCGAGCTTTCGGTTGTTTGAACCCATTCATTCACATACATTATATTATAACATCTATTTGCCCCGTTGCAGAAAGAGATACAATTTTATTTCTCTAATTATTATATATTAAGGTTTCTTTAGACCTCTTGAGTTCATTAATGTTATTTCCATGTTTGTAAATGTTGTTGCAAATGACACTGCAATTCAGCTTGTAGCTGTGAATGTGACATTTTGTTGAATAAAAACAAAATACCATTATTATAATTGATTGTAAGTTACAATTTATTTGTAAGTCGAAAAAAGTGCGCATTTCAACCAATCAGATTTGTGCATTATTTTAGTCACATGATCTGACTTACTATCTCTTTCTGCAATGGGGCCATATAGTTTGTAAATGGTATACTTACCTATAGTATTTGACTTTAAAGTGACTGTACATGTAAATTGCAAATTTGTTCAACTTCTTACTTAATATTGAAATTCCCAAAGACTTATTAAACCTGTTCCGTGGGAGGTTTTGTAATTCCAATATGATTCTAAATACAGGGCCCACTAGGTTCCCTTAGGCAACGGATCATAGAGTATTCTAGGTTCTTGCTTATAATGGGTTAAATATTGTAATGCCCATACAAAGATTTCACACAATTACACTAGGTTGCTGCAGGAAACACCCAAGTTGCCTGCCATGCATCTAGTTTGTCTTTGTCTCAAAGTGCTCAGAAGCTTTTTTGTTTTTTAATCAATTTCCTTAAGTCTCCCAAAACGTTATCTCGACAAAGATCTCTAGCAGAAGGAAGTTAGCACATGTGCTTTTGATTTCCACTGTCTACACTATATGCTTTCTGTAATTGCCAGAAAGCTTGGGAACTGGCCAAACACTTTAGAGAAGTTCAGCAAAGTTTGTAAACAAAAACACCTGAATTTTGTTTTCCAAGTGAACTTGTTTTTTGTTGTAAAATCGGGAGGAACTGAATACTTGAGAAATTTCAGATAGTTAGTTGGATTTGTAAACAAAGAAAGTTACGTTTTAATATATTGAGGTTAATTGTTTTAATTTTTGTATTTGTTATTTTATTATTATTTTATTTGTTATTTTTATTATCTGATTTTTCTTCTATTTGTTAAATGTATTTATTTATTAATTTTTATTTGTTTGGTTGTTGTTGTTGTTGTTATTTTTATTTTTTTTGGGGGGGGGGGGGATGGGGTAAATCCATGCCTCTTTTTAAATTTTTGCTATCAATAATATTCATGCTTTCTGTCAGCATTTACTCTTTGGTAACTTGTTTTACTCATCAAACAGCCCAATTGTACCTACTGCACATTCCTAGTAGAACAGAGAGAATTGGATGGGCTTACATATACATGTAAGAGCCCAATCTGTTCCCTACTACATTGAGCATTTTGGTCCATATAGTAAATACATGGCCCCCCAGGTTCTAGTAGGCAACAGGTTAAAACAATGGGGGGAATTCTTGTAATTGAACATTTAGGATGAAAAATAAAATAGTTATACATTAATTTGAACCACAATCATGGGCTGTAGTTCATTTCCTTGTGTGGGTGTCTTCTACAGTTCGATAGAACTGAAATAAGGTAACTAATGAACGAGGCAGGTGCAACATTCTAATATTATTTGCTACATGTATGCGATGATATGAATAATATTAACAAATAGTTGATCAATCAGTTAAATGTGCACCTGTAAAGTGTCAGATATTGCCCAAAATGACATTCAATCCTGTACCAAAATCATTGTAAGATATGTCCAAATGATGTGTGAAAGTTTCATTGAAAAGGAACACTGCTTTCCTGGTTAAAAAAGCGAAAATATGCGTCAGCTTTTACAACAAATTACTGTATGATGTTTATAAGATTTATGACCGTTCATTAACGCTTTTGAGCTGAATGATAGATATCATCATACTAAAGGGGCATTTGAAAAAATCTAACCCTATTTTATTCTTCTCTTACCATAAGCTAAACAACACGGTATAAGAGAAACAAGGAAGCTCCAAGTAATTTTCGTGGAGTTAGACACTTTACAGGCATCCCATACTAGTAGAGTAGGCATTTAGAAAAAAAGCTGACTACATTGTATTTAGTTTGTTAATAGCTTTTCTTTACTTATTTCCCCCCATGAAACAAAAAATTAAAATCCAGCAAACAATATTAATTAGCCTGTTCACTTCGAGATTCTAAAATCCCCATAATCTTTGTACATAGCCCACCCAGTTCCCGTAAGCAACGGGTTAAAACCTTTTTGTATGTCATGTTGCATTTCATGCAACTAAATTTCCAATTAATTTTGAATTAAAAGCGAACATATCCGATTGAGAGCAGTTAACTTCTCTTCATATCAAGCAGAAAAGTTTAAAGGAATAGTTGAGTTTTGGTATAGAGGGCACTACACACAATCATTATTCCTTTTAAAGGGATCTAGTAACTTTGTTGACATGTGCAAAAAGTGATGAATGGTTGATGCAATGTATATTGGTGTTATCTCATATGTCCACAGGGTATTGTGTGAAAATGTCAAGTCAAATGGACATTGCATGGCCAAGTTATGAGCAAAAATGCAAAGTGATATAAACTAACTCACTGCACTCACTTTGTACACGGTAAGAAAAACTCCAGGGCAGTTTTTCTTATCTGAATACTTTGATCGTACATATCTTTGTAACGAAAGGGAAATTTGAAAAACCTAAACCTGTCCCATGATTTTATTGTTAATACGAATACAACAAGCTATGAGGGAACCGCTAGAATGAACATTTTATTTTGAGGATATGGACAATGTTACTAAGTCCCTTTCGTGGTGGAGTTATAACCATTAGTTTGTAATGTAATGGTGCAGGTTTTGGTTACTAAAATTCAGTTTGACCAAAACTGTACTCTCTTAACCAAAACTCAACTATCCCTTTAACCTGTTGCCTGCAGGAACCTGGTGGGTCATGTATCAACCCTATGGGATATGCAAAATCTAGGAGGGAGCAGGTTAATTGATTTGTATGTGCCACTCTTTAATGACAAGGTCTGTTTGAAAGGGCGCAGCAAAATTAATTGCAGCTCCAACGATGAAATAATAACAGGACAGATAGACCCAATTTCCAAGACATAACACAATCACAAATATCAATAACAAAATAGGTCAACCCCTTTCTTTATTTCTCAATTTGAATAGAAATCTCACTGCTTTTTAGTTTCTACTTTTTACTACATGTATTAAAGG
The DNA here is from genome assembly GCA_037951105.1 of Echinarachnius parma. Classification (NCBI taxonomy): domain Eukaryota; kingdom Metazoa; phylum Echinodermata; class Echinoidea; order Clypeasteroida; family Echinarachniidae; genus Echinarachnius; species Echinarachnius parma. The sequence continues at coordinate 88,136 of JBAMJV010000300.1, read as the reverse complement.
GATCGAGTAACTTTTGTTGATAAGTGCAAAAAGTGATGAGGGATTAATAAAATGTGTATTGGTGTGATCTGATATGTCCACAAAGTAATGTGTGAAAATTTCATGTTAATTGGATGATTTTTTTGCTGAGATATGAGCAAAAATGCAAAGTGATATTCTAACTAACTCATTGCACTTACTTTGTACGCGGCTTAAATTATCCCATAGACAATTTAACATCTGAACACTTCAACCGTAAATATCTTTTGAACGAAATAGAAATGTGAAAAACCGAAACCTGTCCCGTGCTTTTATTGTTAATAATATGAATATGATATATGGTATGAGAGAACCACTAGAGTTCCAAGTAAATTTTGAGGATTTGGACAATGTTACTAAGTCCCTGTAAAGTCGGTTCTGTTTTTAATCCTTGAAAGGTCACCTCATAATCTTGACTTTTATTTTTCAATTTAAATATAATTTCACTGCATAAATACTATATGTATGTCGGTTTTGTTTGTTTTCCTTGAAAGGACGCTTCATACTCTGTTCTTAGCTTTGTTGCTACTTCCTCAAGAATTTCGCACAATTAGTCGATTGCGTCATTGTCACCCTAAGAATTCATGTAGGCGTGACTGAAACTTGGCAGGTTTTCATTACCTTGTAAATTGGAAAAAAATTCATGGAATAGTGTTTAGAAACAGAAGAAGAAAAAAAACACACACACACACATACAAAAAGCAGAATATTCTGTGTCACAAAAATCGGTGTAGAAATTATAATTGAGAAAGGGAGGAGAAATTAGCATACTAAAAGCTTAGGTTTTGGCTACATCAAACGCGATAAGGTTTGATTAGGTATAATTGCACACAAAAACACATTGATAAGTTTTCTTTTTGCTCGTGACCAAAACAGGAAAAAAAATGCTTTGCCCCAAAGAATACAGGATTGTTCTCTCCCCTTGGAGCATTCCAGCCTCATGTAGGTAACATTATGTATGTGCAAACGCACCGTTAACCCGTTGCTTACAGGAACCAGGTCGGCTATGTACAAAGTCTGTGGGCATTTCATAATCACGAAGGGAATGGGTTAAGCACTTACACTGGAAGAGATGAACTTTTGAGGGCAAAATTTCACAGAGGCTGAAGGATGCTAGTGCATAGATGATAATTTAACCCACAACCTGTCATTGACAGACAACCACACAAATGCACATTTCCAATCTATTTTACATGGCATGTAAAAATGCATACTTGCCAACTGTCCCGTTTTTATCGGAATTGTCCCGTTTTTTGAATGTTTTAGAAGTGTAAAATCGGGACGTCCCGATTTTTAAGTTAAAAAAAAAAAAAAAAAAAAAAAAAAACATTACTTTACTTTATTAAATGTATAGAGACAACATTTAAACGTTAGTAATTTTGGAAGAATTATGAAAAATGGGTCGAGAATGCATTTAATACTCAAAAACGTCAAGGCCTGGACCCCTGTCGCAATGGACTTTGTGCTTGCAATGTGCACTTCCCGCACACTTGTGCAATTATGCTGCGACTTTGGACCCCCGGCCAATTTTGTCCCTCTTTCCAAAATTTAAATGTTGGCAAGTATGAAAATGGTATGGTTGGGAATCGAACCCAGGATCGTTGCTTTAAAAGACAAAACCGGAACCAATAAACCATGTCAATGCACCGTTCCCATAAAGTCCCCACTCCTTTTGTCAGAGAAGTGTGTAAATACGAGAGATCAACTATATTGTCCCCATATTTATTCAGTTTATTCTTATTCAGCCATGTGATAATACCATGTGCGGTATTATGTAAATACATCCAACTGCATCGTCAATTTTATTCTTTAGCTTGCAAACCTTAAAATCTGTTGAAGTATGACCATAATCATATAACCATTATATTCCAACCAGGAAATGTTACCAGCAAATTAGTTTACAAAGTATTCATTACTTCAGAAGAGTACAGGATCGCATTACATACTTTATTATAATGTTGTTATGCCGTCGTCGGTATGGGTATGCACCCGCATGTTTGCTGCTTTTTATTACGGGAGATCTGTTAATTATCATGGTATTATAATTATGGAGAGTTTTTGTGTTGGTTTATGAGCGCTCGTTTCAAGTGTTTGACCTTCGCTTTTGTTTTCTGCATGGATATTTGTGTCATCTTTCAGGGGTTGAATTTGTTGCTGCCGCCGCTGTATTATATTTTGTTCAAATCGTTGTATCACTTTGATTGGGGCTAGTAGTATTTTGTTTGGAATGTTGGATTTAATTAATAGTTTGACGAGTTTACTTTAATTTGAAGAATTTTGAAGAGGCTACTAGAGTGGAATATTAATCAAACAGTCTGCTTGACATGGTATGTATTAATTCATGATTGTGGTTTAAAGGTGCATGCATGCAATCGATTTTACTTAAATTTTTCTTTTAAAGCTCTATGGAGTGAATTTTATATATATGGTTTGATGATTTTGCCTAATATTCTTTAAAGAATAGAGTGAATAGGGTTTTACAACATAATTTTTCAAAAGAAGAATAGTGATTTCAGTGGAATATTAGACAAACATCCTCTCAATGTTATATGCATAGGTTCATGTTCATTGGCTTAAAGGTGCATGAATGCAATGGATTTTACTTAATTATTTTCTTTTGAGAGAGGAGGGACTGTATGATTTGACAAGGTTGTTTAATTAAAAGACTTGTGAAGAGACTACTTCAGTGGAATATGGGGTAAACTGTGTTCTCAGTATATGATACGCATTGATTCATAGTCCTGATTTAAGCCCTTGCCTACGGGAACCGAGTGGGCTATGTACAAAGTCTTTGGCGATTTGGGAATCTGGAAGGGAACGGGTTAAAGCAGCATACATGCAATTAATATTACTTGTATAATTCAATTTCTGACTTGTGTTTTATTTAAATTTGACTTTTGTAAAGTCCACAGCTGCCTAAACCCAGCACCTCACCCTCGGTAAAACACACACAAACAAACACAAACAAACAAACAAACAAACAAACAAACAAACAAACAAACACACAAACACACAAACAAACAAACACACAAACACACAAACACACAAACATACAAACAAACATACAACACATTTTGTCTGTGTCTGGTATCATTGAGATTAACCTCTTCTTTTCTTGATTTTGCAATATCCGTAGAGTTCATACAGGACCCACCAGGTTCCCATAGCGAATGAATTAATTCAGACATTGGAAGGGTACCGGCTTGAAAAGAATAATACAAAAAAGTTGTTATGGAATTTGGAAACTCTTGGAATTATTGTATCCTGGTGTATTGTGCAACAGATTATACCCTCAGGCAATGATGTCAATTCATAACATCACCAGGTTCCCGTAGCCAATGAATTAATTCAGACATTGGAAGGGTACCGGTTTGAAAAGAATAATACAAAAAAGTTGTTATGGAATTTGGAAACTCTTGGAATTATTGTATCCTGGTGTATTGTGCAACAGATTATACCCTTAGGCAATGATGTCAATTCATAACATCACCAGGTTCCCGTAGCCAATGGCTTAATTTGGACATTGGAAGTGTATCGGTTTGAAAAGAATAATACAGAAAAGTTGTTCTGGAATTTGGAAACTCTTGAAATTAGTGTATCCTGGTGTATTGTGCAACAGATTATACCCTAAGGCAATAGAATGTTCAAACATGAATGAATGCTAGAGAAGTAAAACGGTATTCATAACATCACCGGTTCCGTAGCCAATGGCTTAATTTGAACATTGGAATTGTACCAGTATGAAAACAATGCCAACAAAAAATGTTGTTGTGGAATTTGGAAACTCTTGGAATTAGTGTATTGTGCAACAGGTTACCCCTTAGGCAATAGGATGTCAAACATGAATGCTAGAAAGTAATATATGGTATTTGTAATGGCACTAATTCTATCACGTACTGTTGCCTGCATTCAGGCAGTGGATTATTTTTGTGCACTATTTTCAGTTTGTGATATTAATGGAACTTGCAAAATTGTTTGATAGGCAATAATAATAATGACAATAGCCCGTGTTTATGAAGCGCTTTATCACAGAAGACTCAAAGCACTTTTTATGACATTGGCTTTAGCTGAGCTAGCTGTGAGTTCAAAGAACACATTCCTGCCAAGAACCCATTTACTACACCTTGGTTGGGAGCAAAACATTTAGATGAAGCGTCTTGTGGAAGAACCCACGTACCGCGGTTTGGGAATCGAACCCAGGACCTTCATTTTGAAAGATAAAGGCCCGAACCAATATACATTATAAAGTATCCCACAAATTCTGGTACATATGTTCCAATAGTGACAAATGAATCCTCTTTGCCCATTCACATATATGTTATTTTTAAATTAATATGTTACCCTGACATTAAACTAAATGTAGGAAATTAGGTCCATTTAGAGCAAAAAATCTCCAAAGGAAACTTTTTGAGATTCATAAACTGTTACAGTTTGTCTGTATTTTGTAACTCTATTTTCTACTTTAGTATGTATATCCACCTGTTTGATTTCTTTGTTAGTGACTTGCACTCTTATTTACATTTTATTTTGTGGAGAAGGGGACAGCGTTTAGGAAAGGTAATAATAAATATATTATAAAGTTATATATATATATATATCAAGTCAGGAAGTTGCATCAGGTTGGGTTACTCACTCTCTGATTCGGAACACTGGTGGCGCTAATCAGATCAGGAAATTGGAGTAAGCGCCGTAGTGCCGTGTGAGCTCGCAGAGATGATGAAAACCAGAGAGAAATGGAGAGATAGGGGGCATGATCTAGGAAACGCAATAATTATAGGAAAACCAATAATTATATTGAGGGTTAATTTGAACCCTTTTCGAGTCTTAGCACACCACATTTATGCAGAGTATCTTTGGGGCCCATATAGTCCTAAATAGATTAATTTGTTGAAGAGAATCAGAGAGAAAGAGAGAGAGAGATGAGGGATGATGATCTAGGAAATGCAATAATTATAGGAAAACTAATAATTATATAGAAGATAGCTTTAACCCTTTTTTTAAAAACTGTAATCAACCTACTGCCATTTCAGCCTGTTAAGACTATTTCAACCCTATATATTCAGGGACAAGTGTTTGGCACTGATAATCTAAAGCCTTGGAAAGTATGACCCGAAAAAGGAGCACCTTTCCTATTTGTCTACTTTTCTCAAGCTTTCTTCATCTTTCTAGCACGGACAAACACACACGTTCACACAGACACAGTCACACAGACACACACACACTCAAAAACACGCATACACTAAAAACCCACACACATATGTGACTGGCTATAGCAAAACCCTGCAATTGTCGGTAAAAATCAAAATGTACATTTTCCTACCATTATAAAGGCCTCATCACAAGCTTTCATTTGATGCTTTGTTCTAACAAATTGGTCAATTATTGACGAAGATATGATTGTTTCAATTTTACAATCATAAGTCTTTTACATATGTGAACTTGAAATGCCCATTTCTTCAAAACATGAATTACAGACAAGTGCAGGGTTTTGCTATATCCGGTCACATATACAGAGATGCCAACTAGAACGATTTTATCGTATTTAGTATGTTTTGTTGATGAAAATATGACAGTACGTTTTCTTAGCAAAAAATATGTTTTTTTCTTCTTCTTCCATTCTATAGTAATGGTCAGAAAATGGCAAAAAGAACTACGTTGAACACAAATCGGCTTCGCGAAAAAATATGATTTTTTTTTTTTAACCTCGAGGTTGGCTGCTCATTAAATGTAATGAAAGAGCAAACATTTTGCTTGCCTGTTCTTACCAGTAAAACATTTTCCTGACATTTTACAGGACCGGGGCCAACAGGCTGGTGGTATTGTCGAGTTTTCGTGAAAATCTGATTTTTCTCTCCAAAATCTGATTTTTTAGGCTATTCAGTCTGTTTTTTTGTGTCAAGAGGTTGGCATCTCTGCATATATGCACAAAGAAACCACAAACATACAAGCAACGAGACAGTAGACAAATAAAAAGTCATCAAGGAAAGATGAACCATTCAAAAGTCACTCATGAATAATCATTAAACAATAAACTGTCTGATTTTGGTTATAGTTGCTTGTGAGTTGTGACATATATTATTATAATGAAAAGAATGAGAGGGGGAAACCCCAGGAATACACGTTACTGTCAATTTGACTTGCCGCCTTATCTACACCCATTTGGTCTACAGTCAAACCTGTATTAGTGGCCACCTGTCTATAGCAGCCAACCTGCCTATAGTGGCCACTAAACATGATCCCCTGCAGAGAAATACAATGGAACAAACATGTCTATAGAGGTCACCTGTCTACAGTGGCCACTTTTCTTACTTCCCTTTGGTGGTCAATATACACAGGTTCGACTTTGTATTTCCATCATGTCTACTACTAGCAACATCAGAATTCAGAGGCTTAGGGTATAGGGATTAGGGGTAGGGTTAGTAGTTTGGATGATTGTGACTGGACCCTGCAATTGTCGGTAAAAATCAAAATTATGATTTGTTTAAAAAAAATGGATCAATAATTGGCAAAGATATGATTTTGTTTAATCTTACAAATATAAGTCTTTTACACAAGTTATGTGAACTACAAATGCCAATTAATTCAAAACATGAATTCCCGACAAGTGCAGGGTTAGGCTAAATCCAGTCACATATGATTAAGATTAGGTTAGCTTTTGAGGCCATGTTTGGAATTGGGGAAACAGAAGTTTCATGCATAATGCTGTGGACCAAATGAGACATATGGACCAAAATAGTTGTAGACCAAACAGAGATAGACCCACAGACACACTGGGGTAGCTCATCATTAACTGGTCCAAGCATCTGAATTCAATTTGCGTTACTCATTAGCGTTCTGCTCTACAAGTCACGCTACCTCTTTGTTCAGTGGTGTGACATGGATTTTTCCACCACTGTTTAATAGTTAGTCACAAGTGTAGGGTTAGGGGTTTGGATTATGGTTAAGATTAGGTTAGCTTTTGGGGCTGAGTGTGGATAGGGAACACATCAATTTTAACCATCATGAAGTAGACCAAATGAGACATATAGACCAAAATAGGTGCAGGCCAAGCAAAGATAGACCCATGGACACGCACAAGGGTAACACATCATTAACTGGTCCAAGCATATGAATTTAATTTTGCGTTACTCATTAGCGTTCTGCTCTACGAGTCACGCTACCTCTTTGTTCAGCAGTGTGACATGGATTTTTCCACCACTGTTTAATAGTTAAACACAAGTGAAGGGTTAGGGGTTAGGATTATGGTTAAGATTATGTTAGCTTTTGGGCCGAGTGTGGATAGGGAACACATAAGTTTTAACCATCATGAAGTAGACCAAATGAGACATGTAGACCAAAATAGGTGTAGACCAAACAAAGATAGACCTATGGACACACACAAGGGTAACACATCATTAACTGGTCCAAGCATCTGAATTTAATTTGCGTTACTCATTAGCGCTCTACGAGTCACGCTATCTCTTTGTTCAGTGGTGTGATAGGGAATTTCTACCATCGTTAGTTAGTCAAACATAACTGTCACAGTGTAACTAACTGAGGAAGTTATTCATGATACGTGTTGTCTGACTTTATAGCTGAGACAGGTTTGGCCGTATTTGAGTTTTGGAAGAGTAGTATTTAACCCCTTGACTACGGGAACCGGGTGGGTTGTGTACAAAGTCTATGGGGATTTCAGAAACTCAAAGGGAACTGGTTAATATGAATTTCCTGTAATCTCCAATTGGAATATATATTCACCTATTCGGACCAGTCCTGGGCAGGTTAAACAGATGTTATTCACATGGAAGGCTTTTTTTCCTCTTAAAAAAACACACTATATTAACCCCTTGGCTACGGGAACCGGGTGGGTTGTGTACAAAGTCTATGGGGATTTCAGAAACTTGTAGGGAACGGGTTAATGCAAGCATAAGTTCAAAACACATGAACATATATTACAATATGAACATATTTTGTGTGATATTGAATTTTAATGGAGCATGCAAATGTGGTTGTTTTTCATGCCGGCGATTAAAGGGAAAGTTGAGTTTTGGTAGAGAGGGCGCTAGACTACTTAATTGGTTTGTGAGGTAATGAAAAACTGAGTGTAAAATTTGAAAGAGCATAATATTTAAACAATCAAATCATCTTTGTTTGATCAAAATCGGTTCAGAAACGGCTGAAATATCCATAAATATAACAATTTGTAATAAACCCGGGGCCCCGGGTTTATTAGAGAATTTTGAACCAGCCGTTAAAAATTCAAAAAAAATGCTTCCTCTTTTCAAAAAGTTACAAAATAGGTATTTAAATAGTTGTTGGTTATTTCTCTATCTAATCACTATTTCAACAAAGCATCACATGCACAATATTTTATTCAAAATGGTTAAAACCGATGAGTGTTTAGAGAGCGCCCTCTTACGTTTTAACGGCTCTTTTTGAATGATAACATGATCTTTACTACGTCATTTGTAATTTTGTGTTCCTTTCTAGTTATAACTATTAGTTTGTAATGTAATGATGCAGGTTTTGGTTACTAAAATTCAGTTTCACTAAAACTGTACTCTCCTTACCAGAACTCAACTATCCCTTTAAACCGTTTGCAATTAAATGTTTGAATGTGGATTAGTGAATATATAGAGGAAAAAACTGTTTATACATATTTAAATGAGCGGTATCTTGAAGTATACTTGTGTCCAGTAGGGTATAATATAATTACTTGCTACAAGGGAATCCCCCAATCCCTTTATCTTTTATGAAGTATGCTTATATACCGCAAGACCAGACACTTATGCTTAAAGGGATCTAGTAACTTTGTTGGCATGTGCAAAAAGTGATGAATGGTTGATGCAATGTATAGTGCTGTTATCTCATATGTCCACAGGGTATTGTGTGAAAATTTCAAATCAAATGGACATTGCATGGCCAAGTAATGAGCGAAAATGCAAAGTGATATTGGGTGATATTCACTAACTCACTGCATTCACTTTGTACAGGGATGAAAAACTCGCCCGGAGTTTTTCTTATCTGAATACTTTGATCGTACATATCTTTGTAACGAAAGGGAAATTTGAAAAACCAAAACCTGTCCCATGATTTTATTGTTAATACGAATACAACAAGGTATGAGGGAACCGCTAGAATACAAATTTTATTTTGAGGATTTGGACAATGTTACTAAGTCCCTTTAAAGGGATAGTTGAGAGGGCGCTACACAAAATAATTTTGTTGTGAGATAATGAAAAACTGAGTGTCAAATTTGAAAGAGCATACAATTTTAATGGCAGAATAAACTTTATTTGATCAAAATCAGTCCAGAAACGGCTGAAATATCCATAAACATAACCATTTGTAATACATGTGGGGCCCCACAAGTATTTGATAATTTTGAAGCAGCCGTTAAAATTTAAAATGCTTCCTCTTTTCAAAAATTTTAAAAAGAGGTTTTTAGATAGTTGTTGATTACATGTATCTCTCTATCTAATCACTATATATCAACAAAACATCACATGCACAATATTTTGTTTCAAATGGTTTAAACAAATGCATTTTTTGAAAGCGCCCTCTTTAGTTTAAACAGCTCTTTTCTGAATGATAACGGACTTTTTACTTAGTCGTTTGTAAATTATTTTTTTTTGAGCATGGTGGAGTTATTAACTATTAGTTTGTAATGTAATGGTGCAGGTTTTGGTTAATAAAATTCAGTTTGACTAAAACTGTACTCTTTCTACCATAACTCAACTATCCCTTTAAACACATAACCAGCACTTTTGCCACAGATTTAATTGTGGTCGCCTGATGATACAAAACATCAGAGCAACAGAATATGCCTGTTTGAAATTTTCAATTCAATTCAATTTGAATTTATATGTGAACATGTGTACCTGTTATTATTTTGAAACCATGCCTGAAATGCCTGAACAAATGACAATCCCTATGCAAACATGTATTTGGATATAGGATGTACATGTCGTATACCATACAATAAAATTACTTTATAGTGTTGGGGAAAATCCCATCATTTTTCTTGCTTTCTAAAGGACCGATTAGGCAGAAAAAAAACATCAGAATGTCCTTCCACCATCACACAAAACCATGATTTAAAGGAATCAATTATTAACTTCATAAAGTTTTTCAGAAAGTAATATTTAAAAAAGTGATTGAGACTTTAATAATATACCAATATCATTGTAAGATACTTCTGAATCAACTGGTATTTTCATAGAAAAAGAAGGATGTTTACCTTGTGAAAAGGGTGAAATTTGTGACAGATTTTATCACTTATGACCACTATCAGAAAGCACTCAGGAACAAATTCAATCTAAATTCAATCATAAATATCACCATAATTACCCTATTTCATATTTATTAGACTGATGCTCAGTGAGAACGATGTAAACAAAATAATAGCCCCCCTCAAGAAAAAAAAAGTATTTTGGGGGTTGGTATATGCTGAGACCTCTGAAGCTAAATATGTCATTTGGGGTAGTGTTTTTGACATTTGAGGGCTAATTTACCACCCCAGGCCTCCCTATATTTTGGAGAGAGGAAGGAAGTTTGCAATGTAGGACAGTGACCCTGATAATTGAAATTAAAAACGATTTTCTGACCTTTCAGCTCATTGACAAATTGATATAGCAGAAGAGATGAAGAGCTTAATTCCAAAAGGCACTAAATCCACATTTTAAACTTCAGAGAAAAGCATGTTCGTCCATTTTGTACCTATGCCTATAGAAATATGAAAATAAAACATTCCATATTTTTTATTTTGATTATGTCATTTGTCGTAAATTTTGGATTTCGGATAGCTTTTTAATGGTACTGATATCGTTAACTCAATTTTGATGGAAAGTGGATTTAGCACCTGAGTTTGGGACTTAGCTCTTTCAAATAATGACTCAACTTTGTAGTGAGAGCTACAGGTACCTGCTAATTCAAGAACCAGTTTGGCTCCACGTGTATGATAGTGCACAAAAGTATAATGAAGCTGGGGACTGTATTAAAAAGTCTGCACTATTTAAAGGTTCTCGTGAGTGGGAATGCTACACTGCGGGTCGCCATTTTGAACTAGGCTAGTTTGTGCACACGGCATAACACTGAGCTATTCTTTTTTAAGGATACATTTAAAATTACAATTAAAATTAGTAATTACAAAATCACAACTTGAATAACATGAATTATAGTTCACTTGATTTAAATTGTTGGTTTTAATCATGTCATCAAACTATTTTTAAAAATTGTGTTTAAAAATGTTGACAGAAGAGTTCTTCCTTAGAAGCAAACAACAACTGGCAAACAAGCCCATGTAGGAAAGTCCACCATCTTTTATAACAGTTTTCTTCCCAGATTTTGGATTTCCCATTTAATTTCCCATTTAATTTCCCCAACTAGTACAGATCCCATCTACATGTAGGTAATGGATTGAATTGGTTATTCGATTTCAATTCTGTGACGTGTGAGAAATGTGAAATGAGTTTGGCATATTTTTTAACTACAGGAAATGGCAAATTATTGGTGTCATATGTGTTGAAAGAACTCTGTTAAACTTAAGATCAAACGTTTTCATTTAGTGAATATAATTTTGATAGCTCTTGAGGATATGGCAAGCTATCCCTTATAGAGTTTCAGATGTTTTAGGTCCTATTATTTTGGACATTATATGTTTTAATTTCACCGGTTCATATCAAATATTTTAATTTTAATGAATAATTATCATTTCAATAGTGAGGAAATTGGGATTGGATATTTTAGGTTCAGATGTTTCAATATCAGTTAGTGTAGGTTACTGAGAAAGGAATTAAGTGGCAAAATTATACATTTCAGATGAGTTTTTAAAATTTGTAATTAATTTAATTTTTTAAATTTAGGTAAGTGGCAATTTAAAAGGGTGGATTATTGTGATTACTAAGTTTCAACTTTGCTTTAATATTTAAAGTTATAAGATTGATTATTGAACCAAGAAATTAAGAATACAATAGCACAAAATCAATTGCACATTAACTTTTGTCACTCAACTACTCAAATACACATATTGGCATACTTTCGCATTCACTACTTTATATATGAATGCTGTATAAAGTTCACTTGTATTCAAAACTAATACAAAGTACACCATAATTATTTCAACTTCAGTAAATATCAAAAGTTATTGTAATTTGAAGTCTTTGTGATTATCCATAGTAGTGAAATCCCCAAACAATAGTTGGATATGTGTAATAAAGTGAACTACTTCCTTCTTTGGAGACATTTACCATATTTTTAAAAATTAATTAGGACACAAATGATTGAAAATGAGCAAAGAAAAATAGGCTTCGCCAGGAATCAAACCCGAGACCTCCGGATTTCTAGACCGGTGCTCAACCATTGAGCACTTTGTGTGATCCCACACACTTTCTTTAGAAAAGTTGATTTAATTATCCTTGGGTTAGTGCCTGGTTTCTGACAAATCGAGCAATGAAAAGGGTTTCATGGGAATGTGCCCCATTCAAGGGTCTTTGTCGCTCAATGGTTGAGCACCGGTCTAGCAATCCGGAGATCTTGGGTTCGATTCCTGGCGAAGCCTATTTTTCTTTGCTCATTTTCAATCATTTGAAATATTTCTAGTTAGTTTCATTTATATGTTTGAATTCAAAGGACAAAAATAATAAACTTTTGATGGTGTTCAGAAATATCACAAACATGTGAAGTAGCTAACCCCTTGACTACGGGAACCGGGTGGGTTGTGTACAAAGTCTATGGATATTTTATAATCTTGAAGGGAACAGGTTAACACTTTGCTGTTAAAATCTGTTTACGTACGTACCTTGCAATTCCTATTATCTAGCAATGAAGGCATTCTAATTGTTTGCAGCATAAATGCTGACAATCAAATACAGTAAAACCTGCCATAGAGGCCACCTGTATAATTATAGTAGGCTTCTTTATACTATAATGATGTGGTGAACTTTACCTGTTCCCTTCAAGATTCTGATAACCACACTCAGACTTTGAACATGTCCCACCAGGTTCCCGTAAGCAACAAACACGAGACATTTAGGGTTCCGGCCTTCAGGGTTCATGAAAGATGTTATTTCTGCATTTTTATTTTGTGAGTCACTTTTAAAAACACGAAATATAATTTCGTACTCTCATCCCGCTCTCGGGAGAATTCCACCTTCCGTATAGGACATTGCACTTGACATATGAAGAAGCACAGGAAATCTCGCTTCTCCTTCGATAAACAAGTGGGCTGTTTGAATCGTGATCTTCTTGGGTATTTAAAGGGATCTAATAGCATTGTTGTCAAGTTCAAAAAGTGATGAAATGTTGATAAAATGTGTATTGTTGTGGTCTGATATGTCCACAATATTTATTAAATACATTTGTGAAAATTTAATGTTGAATGGATGTTATATGGCCGACTAATTCGCGAACCCATTGCACTGACTTTGTACACAGTTTTAACTATCCAGTAGATAGTTATAAATCTGAACACTTCAATCATACCTATCTTAATAACCGAAGAAAAATTTGGAAAAACAAAATGCTTCTATTGGTAATACGAACACCCTGAGGTATGTGAGAAGCGCTAGAGTTCTATAAAGTAAGTTTTGAGAATTTTGACAATGTTACTAGATCCCTTTAACCCAGGAAAGATTTGAGAACAACGTGCATTCCCCATAGTGTCTAGAGCACAACCCGGATATTTTTCTGGGACCTGTCCGGAATGGATTAGATTCTTGAGCAAACTTCCTTGTATTGAAAGAGCATATTGAGAGGTAATGTACAACCAAAAACAAGTTTTCTTGTGAGGATCTTCTGGATTGAACCAAGCAGATTATTCAAAGAAGAATAATGATTGTTATTCTCTTCAAGAATATCTATTTGCACACTTACCATGAGTATTTTCAGGACCAGTCCTGAATGGGTTAATTAATGGAGGATATGTGCATAAGTTTATAGGTCTCCATTGTTTTCAGTAGTTAAGCGAGTAAGTTATTATGCAAGTGGACAATTTTTGCCTTCTCTATTATTATGGTAATTGTTTCTAAAGGTTATAGTTTGGAGGGGGTATTATAGTAGGCGGGGGTCCTCATTGTCCTCTGGAAACTACATGTGATGACACACGCAGTACCCCGGGGTACCGTTGTACCCCGGTATCCCGTGTTGTGTAGCGCCATCTTGTGTCCACTCGAAGTACTACTGTATTGCGTTGTGCATGCAGTGCAGCACTTGATTGTATGCACGCTATACCCACAGTACAGCCCTAAAAATTAAATAAATAATTAAACAAAATGGCAGATTTTCGTCTGGTACCCCAGGGTACCGTTTATGTCATCATGTATTACTCTGGGTCCATGGTCAACTCTATCAACTCCCGTAGTCCCCTACAGAAATATAAGTGTGTTGCAAGCCAGCAACAAGTTTGCGGCTAGCTTGCAACTAGCTAGCGGCAAGCTTTATAGGCAATCTCTGCCCAATTTAAGCTTGCGAAAATATATCCGCACGCTTAAAATCTTCTGCACGCTCACAATTTCAGCAGAGATCGCCAATTTAGCTTGCCGTTAGCTAGCCGCAAGCTAGCCACATGCTAGTCGCTGGCTTGCGGCACGCTTAAGATTTCTGTAGTCACATAAGTGTGGTAATTAATTTAGCACTTGGATGGTTAATTCTGATACCTCCAGGAAGTTTTCTCTATAAATTCTATGGGAAATTCAACTTCTGGAATGATATGGGTTAACTTCTCCAAATAAAAGGTCACATGAGGTTTCAGTTGCCATATTATCACAATGAAAAGGTTTCCCCGAAAATAGTTTTACCTTGAATTAAAATGACTTGCAGTATAAAAAAGAGTTACGTTTTATGCATGATAATAAAGCAGGTCTATTCTTGGTTGTGACTCTTTAGACTTAATACATACCCTTGCCATTCACACGTGCCTAAAAACATTGCATCAAAATATGTACGTTGAATACAACATTTAATTTGACTATGCTTGGCTAATCTACAATCTTAATATGGTATTACCAAACATTGTACATCCAAGCATGTCTCATCAAATTATGATTTGGCTCGCATATTAACCCATTCAGGACTGGTCCCGAGAATACTCGGGCAGGAGGCTATGGAGAATGCATGTTATAGAAAAATCAGTCCGTCATGAACGGGTTAAAAACGTACATTGTGATAATGTATTGTCATACAACATTGTTGCATAATTTGTTATACAATATGTGACCGAACAGCCCAAAATGAGATACTCCTCGACATTCTTCATGTTTGAGTTATGTATACCATCTTGTTCTCCATGTCTTAAGCTTTAATTTGATGTTTAAATCATAATTTTTGGTAGCTTGAGCACCGAGATACAACTATTTTAATGTGGAATAGATAAACGGCAGTGGAAAAAAAATACGGAGAAAATCGCTTTTAAAGAATACGGTACGGTTTGCTCCGGAACTCATGTTGTCCGCATCTAAATAGCGCGAATGTCAGCAAAATTCACCAAGTCCAAGTCCATGGAAACGGTTAACCAATCACAGTGTAGTTAGCACAATAGACCCGTCTCCGATCGATATCCGCTTTTCGTGAAAACGCGGCTATTGATATCACCCCGCCCGGCCCCGCGAGAAGACGGGGCGGACTTTGATGATCTATAAAAAAATAGCTTTCACATCGCGGCACAAACTTTTGAGACTTACGAGTCTTTTCATAGAGATAGTAAACGAGCAGGATGCAAGATAATGTCCATTCCGGCGTGGATTTTGAACGCTAATCGCAGTCGAATAGGCGCGGCGCGTTACTACACAATGGACGGATTATAATAGTATAGGCGCGGTGTTCAATGCAGGGCCTGGGCGCGGCGTAGCGGGTATTCAGCGGGGGATCGATGCGATCTGTCATTGCCGCCTATAGTATAAGCCTTACCCCTCCTCTATTATTTGGATGATCCACTGTGTCAGCTTGGGTCTAGTTATTTAGCACAAAAGAGTGAATGTCCACATCAGATTTTGCATCTGTTAATTAGCACAGTTTTTAAAGGGAAGAAAAAAAAATCGGCTTTTCAAAAAGTTGTTGGGAAATTTCTATCTTTGTATTGTATTACTGTGCTATTTTGTTTATGTGTTAATGTCTGTTTTTGTTAATAATTTCTATAATACTTATCTATAATAACTATCATATCCATGAGTATCGTTTTCATTGTTGTTGTTGATGATCACGATGATGATAATCTTAGTGATGATGCATGTTGATTCAATCATCGTCCCCGGCAGCTCCCCGGAGTCCGGCGGCTGTCAGATGATCTAACGCCTCCAACACTTCTTTCTCACGCTGCATGTCCAATTTACGACGAGGTAAATTTGTTTGAAAAAAATGCCACGAAATCGAATCAAAAATATTTCGAATACGTAAAATAATAATGCTAACGATAACCTATATTTTGCAGTCGAAACTATAACCGTAAAAGGCAAAAAAACAAAAATCTGTATTGAGCGGTGACGAGTGCGTAGCGAAATGATCTGACGTTCCAAAAACTTCCGGGTTAAGGGTTGTGCCTGTGCTCATATCGATCTACTAGTAATTACCATACACATCCACACAATGCATCACACCATTACACACCGATGTTCTATAGAAATCGGTGCCACACACGTACACCGAACCGTACATAGCCGCACGCGCTCTACATGTATAATAAACTATAGAAAGCCTGCAATAACGATAAGCCAATGAACGGCGAGCGGTTACTAGGGGGCGGAGCTTCGACGTCTTTCCGTTTAGCTCTTCGCATCGCTCGCTCGCGAAGCAAAAGCAAAACGAAAAAAGTGGATAAACATGACTCCAGAAAAATGATAAAATTTCATATTTAGGTTTACTATTTTGGTCTGAAATTTCCACACATGATAGATTAAACTATGGGGAATCTTATAAGACAAAAAAACAAAATACTCGATTTTTTTCATTTCATTACTTAATAGTCAATTTTCTCGGTTCGAGCAATCCCGACTTGTATCTCTTTTTGAGCTAGCCAAACACATATAGCATGAAGGCAGTGTGTAAAAAAAAAACATTGATTGTTTCAAATGTGCTGTTTACATACGAGTACTTCAGATCCTACTAACTATCTGGACAGAAATTTTAAACAGACAATTTCTTACGTGTGAAAGGGGGAACATATTGTCTGAGTAATCGTCCCCTTTTCCTTCAAATTTCCTACAAACTTCCTTATTATGTCTCAATCTATTTCGTCTAAACCTTCCCCAGACGGATTTTCCAATGTCTCACCCCGCTTCTTAAGTTACCCCGGCTGGTTGCGTAGGTAGGATTAGCACATTATAAAGAAACACTAGTGACAGGCACCCACTAACTGTACTTTTCAGCTGTAATATCATATATGTGCCAGATATTTAGTGTTAGCTGAGCACTGTAAAATCATAGTGAAACATATTATATTGCTTTGCCGATTGCTAACTTGAGTCTTTTAGGATGGATAAACAGAAAGAAAGGAGTCTTGTTATACTTCAGACACTCTGACTGAGGAAGTAACTTTCATTATTGTTTTATCATATTTTATTTCATGGATTTATGACTTGTTCGTTTAATAGTTGGGAGTTTCGATTCAGATATTACTGAAGTAACAATTTGGATCCTAATAAATCGGATTTATCTCTTTTGGAGTTTACGATGACGGACATTTTCATGACTTTGCTTTTCAGGAGACAAATGACTTGGATCGGTGGATAATTCTCCTGAATGAAGAGCAAAAGTATTTGTGCATCAAAGTTGATATTCAAAACAAAACTGACAGAGGGTTTTCCCAATTGTATATTGATTTAGTTCTTACTTCAGAAATCAGATAATTTTCTACTTTCATGACAGTGCATGTATCCTGTGTTTTTTGTTCACTCTCAGTTCAGTTGTTATCCATTTTTAATGCGTTCCCGACTAGATTTTGCGACCCTGATAGAGTGGACACAGGGCCCACCAGGTTCCCGCAGGCAATGGGTTATTAGCTCTTAAGAAGTAAAGGACATGTTTCGCTTTCATATGGATGTAGAGTACTTGAAAAGACGAGTACATGTCAAACAATGGTATTTATATATTTTTATTCTAATGTTTGAATTTCTTGCGGTGTCGAAAGGCTATAGAAACCTGTGGATGCAATTGGATGTAATGAATATATGAATTAACTTTGACTTCCTGTTTGGTTTAATACTGGATGGTGTTATTGTGTCTGGGAAATTTGGACGCTTTATGATTACTTTGCCAATCAACTTGCTTTGTTTTAATTGCATTTAAGGAATCAAACTTCCTACTTGGGCAAAAATCTGTGTTTAATTGCATTTTGGGGAGCGAAACGTATTCTGTGAAGGAATCTTGGTTTGTTTGATTGAAAAATACTTTTTGTCTCCTGAAAAGGAACTGTCCCAGTATCATACAAGCTTGTATAGGAAGGACTGAAGCTGGAGTGACATTTGGCGACTTATATTTATCATATAAGCATTATATTCTTGAAATGTATGGGACCAACCAGAAATTTTCCAAGGACTAGTATATAAAGCCCATTGAAATTTGTGATTACAGGTCCAAACATTATACTGGATAAGAGGATATTATCAAAACGTTTGATTCTTTGTTTGATATGTCAGATCATTGTGCGAGTTTAAACTATACCCAGTGAACAAAAATGTAATAACGCACTTCTGAAATGTGCAACGAGAAAGGCGGCGGCACAATATAAATGCTAAATATTTATTATTTGGAATAAGAAGGAGAACAACACTTGGGCGCAGCAGTGTGCAGAAGTGAAATCAAGACCTCAGCATGAATCACAGGAGAAGCTACAAGATAAAACCAAGCCCGAAGGAGAAGAAGACGATTGTTTCGTCGAGCGAAGGAACGTACCGCCTCAGCGTCATTGGCACCGATTGGATGAACGACATCGGAAAGGATGCAAATACGGTGGACAACAAAAAGCGGATCAGCCCGGGAGCATGCATGGGGTGGATGGAGGATATTTGTAAAGATGCATCTGCAGACACCAAAAAGAGAGCAAGTATTGGTGAAGCTCCACCACCAATTTTGGTGGAAGATGTTGATAAGGATGCTGGAATGGTTTCCAAGGGTATCCGAACGGATGACTCTCTGTTACTACCCATTTTAATTGAAGGTGATGATCAGGATGCAGATGTGGATTCAAAGATTTCCAAGAGTATCGGTTCAAGTGAATGTATATCATCATCATCACTAGAGAGTAGCAGGTACTACAGCTGTGAGAGCGGGAGTTGGGTGGATCGCAACTCCTGGCAGGATGCTATGGATGTCTTCGATGATGTCTTTACTCTGGACATTGCAAACTCACTTGAAGAACATCTTGAGAAACATAGTGGTGATGACGTTCATGCGGACAGCGTGAATTTACTTGAAGCTAAAGGTCTGAGACCTGGTGATGATGTCTTTCGCTTGGACAGTGCAGGGTCTATCGAAGACCAACCTCACTCTAGTTCCAGTTTGGCTGATGATATAATGAAATATGTACAGAGGAACAGTGGAGGTGCTTCAACCCTTGCTAGTCATAGTGCTCCTAATTCTGTTGCAAGTTGCATCAGTCAGTCTGTCGCGAGTTGCATCAGTTTGTCTCTTGCAAGTTGCATTAGTCCGCCTGTTGCGAGTGTTGCCAATTGTGGCAGCCGCAATTACAACTGCAATGGTGCTCCAAGGAGTGCTACTGCTCCAGGTGGAGTAGTGTCCTCTCAGGAAAGTAGGGTTGCTGACGGACTAGAGGTAGTGTCTGCATCCTCCAGTACCTCAAGTCTCATCGGCAACATCAAGAAAGAAAGACACAAACCTGCTGGAAATGGTATCGTTAGAGGCGAAGACGCATGTGATGAGAATCTTGGATGTGACATCACCGTGTCAGGTAGTGATAACCTTGACAGTAAGTGCACAGGTGACGTCCGAAGCATTGCATCAGGTGTGGCAAGTACCCAGAGACATGTTGATGATATCAGCAGAGGCAAAGGCATCTCTGATCATAGTGATGCACAATGCCGCTCATTGGACGAAGCAAGTCTCCAAGCTGACTGTTCAACCCCGAATCCCAATAGCAATAGAAAGGGATCTTCAGAAGATCAAGGTATCCTTACTGGTGATACCCAAAGCAGGAAAAATATACATGGCGGTAAAGACGGTGACAATGATAATGCTGACTGCGAAGAGGATCTCTTTAATCTGTACAGTGATGATGAAAATAGAATCCAAATTGAGCGCTGTGGTCTAGATGGAGCATTTAAGGCTGCCGGAAGGGGACCTGGAACCCTCATTCTTCCCAAATTGACTTTCCGGGAAGTGGTTCTGATGGTCATTCGCCTCAACCTTCAGGTGAGATCACTTGTACAGACAATTACCATACTGTTGTGTGTAGCAGGCTGTGAATGAAACAATGTATTGGTGACAGGTATCAGAGTCTTGCCAACACCTGCATTGTCCATGTACTCTATGCTACAAGGAAATTATAGATGTTGGTGAGATTTCTTTTAACCCTCTTCTTGCCAAATGCGCTGATTTGCACAAAAGCACAAATCAGCGCTACAATCAGGGTGCAGCATAACTTCAAAATAACTATACAATATTGCTTGCCATACTGTACAGTACAATGTATATTATGCTTTTTGCGAACTCTTACCCAAAGGAAAATATTATGATATATCATGCCTAATTTTAAATTATTATTCATCTAAACCCCTTACAAACAGTTCTGCAATTCAAGTTTGAGTGTCCATATCTCTCTTGTCCCTATATTATCCACATAAAGTTTGTATCATTGAAAAGCCTTTTTATTCCTCTTTACATTGATGCCCCATTTGTAATGGTTATGTAATTATGGAATATGCATTACACCTAAATATGAGGCCAAGTCAAGAGTGAAATGTTGCAGAATGCATTGTTATAGTTGTGACCATTCAAAACACACGTAATTCTCCAAACAAATGAAGAATTCACATTGACAATAACGTTGTTTTTTGAGACATTTCGCTTTTGACACAATTCCATATTCAGGTCTACTGAACATTCCATAATTACATAATCATTACAAATGGGGCATCGATATAAAGGGGAATAAAAAAGGCCTGTCAATTATATCGAATTCTAGTATGATGATTTCACAACAAAATAGATATCAACGCTCAAACTTGAATTGCAGAACTTTTTGTGAGGGGTTTATTTCGCTTGCCTGATTTCGGCATTGTTAAAAATGTTTTTTTTCCCCCCTAATACTGCCCCTAATATTATACTTTCTCTTGTTCTGGGCAATTTGGCATGCTTGTGCTCAAGCAAACTTATTCTCCTAATTTCCTGTCTTATACGGATTCAATCCACTCTGCAAGGGAGGATTTACTATGGTGATAGATGGTACGCTTTTGCACATTACAAAATACACTTTGGATTTGAACCAAAATCTAATGAAAATATCATGGCAAGCAGATGTTTTTAATAGTACATGTACATTTATCTTTGGAGAATTAACCGGAAAGTTTTTCTTGCATGCATGACAACCCCCTTCCATCATCGCTTGATGTTTGAGTAACATGTCTTCTCTGTAGATCCCAGCCTGAGTATTTTCTGGACCAGTCTGTGGAAATAAAAAAGCTGCGAATGTGTTTTTGTGTCGCTCGGTGCGAAATATTAATCGCGCGAAAATAACGTTTACAGTACCCCATTTTCTTTGTCCATTGTTCATTTATACAAAATTGGGTTTATATCACCATTATACAATTATTTCAAGAAAAACATTTGCATTTATTTTGCAGCCCATTTTTTAAATTTCATTTATTTATTTGCATTTCCATCAAAGAATATGTAACTGGTTCACAGTCGCTGTAAAAGTAAAGTTGTCTTGAATGAGGTAAACTTGTCGATCTATCTATCTATCTATCTATCTAAATGTATCTATCTATCTAATTATCTATCTATCTAGCAGGCCATAGTTCATCTAGACGTTGGACAAAGCCCTTCTCATGACATTTCCATTCTCTTCTATCTCTCTAGCTATCCTGGGCCACGTGGCCATTCCCATGTATGATGTTATTTCATCTCTCAATTTGTTGGGGGGGCCTTTACTCTTCTGCTCTTTCCCTTCCTTGGTTGCCATTCTGTTAACTTGTAAACTTGTCCAAATCCATATTCTTCTTCCCCTAAGGAAACTGGTAAGTAGGACTGACTGATTGAATGGCTCGAGGTGCTAACAGCTACATGTAGCTAGTACACATTGTGCTGTCTGTGAACTATAGAGGGCACTGTTTAGGAAACAGCTCTCGCCCCCTTTGAGTTGTATTTCCTGGGGGTACAGGCATGTTACTAAATTCTAAATACTTATTCAAGCTGTTTGTGAATAGGCTCCTGTGCTAAATGATGCTTATTCAGGATATACTAATTATACAACAACATGTTTAACATTGTTAAAGCTCTTATATATTGTATATATCATTGTTATATGCAGCAGTAGTAGTACTGTAATACTGGGAAGGCTGAATTATTTGTCTTAATTATAAATACATTTGTTGTCTTCGTATTATAAGGATATCCGTTTCTTGATTGGATTTAATTTTCACACTTGGATAATGTATTAAAGGATTTTGATATAAATTCATATTCCTTTAATTTTGATTTCCATGTTGAAAACAGTCATCATGAACTGTATATGAAAAGAGGAAACATCTTGAATATTTGGATGTTCTCCCCCAATGGGCTTACCATTCCCCAGTATAATTGCATTAACACTTGATTTCTATATAATAATTTGTATTACACATGCTCATTCTAAATGTAGCACATTTCAGTTGCAGGGTGCTGACAGTATGATTGAATGTTACATGAATCATATATTTATTCGTAGAAAAAAAAGAAAAAAGAACTGCCAATATATCAGATTGCCAACAACAAAAAATCTGCAAGTGTGCGAATGTGTTCCATATTTGTATGTTGTATTTGATAGTGAGATCTGTTTAGTATAAACATGCTTGTTTGTGCGTGTGTGAGTTATGTGGCCGAGTAAGAGCAAATATATGCAAAGTGATATTCACTATTTATTGCACTGACTTTGTACACAGTTATGACTATCCAGTGGATACTTCAATCGTGTAAATATCTTTTTAACGAAAGGGAAATTCGAAAAAAAAGGAAACCTGTCCCATGCTTGTAAATAATGTTAATACGAATACAACAAGGAATGAGAGAACCACTAGATTTCTAATGAAGTTTTGAGGATTTGGAAAATGTTACTAGATCCCTTTAAAGCATGATTATGTGCATAGCACAATACCATGCATGATATTTCACATACATTAAATATGCATATGGACTGTGATTAAATCATGAATAAGCAATTGGCAAATAAATGCCATCGTTATCCTAGCATGGTCGATGAGTGTAAGGATTCTTGTACGGTCAAGCTTCATTCATAGAATGCAAACATATGTGACCGGCTATAGCGAAACCCGGCACTTGTCGGTAAAAATCAAAATGTAGATTTTTATACCATTATAAAGGCCTCGTCACAAGCTTTCATGTGATCCTTTGTTCTAACTAATTGGTTAATAATTGGCGAAGATATGATTGTTTCAATTTTACAAATCAAAACTCTTTTACACACATTGTGTGAACTTAAAATGGCAATTTCTTCAAAACGTGAATTACCGACAAGTGCCGGGTTTTGCTATAGCCGGTCACATATATAGACCTCATTAGGTTCATCACTTGATATCAGTCAATGATGGTATCTAGGCTTTGGTTCGATCTAGAATATTACATTTGAGATGGATATCAAATGGTGTTCTGGAGCTAGAGTAATGAGCAGTGGCCTGGCGATGGCACTGGGGGCTGTCAGCAATCCTAATTGCCTTGTGGGGGGGGGGGGGGGGAAAGGTGGGCACGTGCCACCTCCCCCAATAATTTGACACAAATAATAACAAACGGAAGGAGGAAATCATGTTTATGATAAAGAAATACATTTGAGTCTGGCCCCCCAATAATTCAATTCATGTGTCACCCCCCCCCCCCCCCCCCCCCCCCCCTCAGTCTGACCATGCTACCACTGGTATTAATGATATGTAATAACTCCTAAAGTATGCTTGGTTACATTTTATTTGTACAAACACACAGACAAATTCAACATACCCCCGTTAAATTCATCACATGACTCTAGCACTCTAAATAGCTCTTGCTGGGGTATAATTACAATGGGAAATGAATGTTTTATGGTGATTGGTAATATGGGCAACGATTTGTAATATTGGCTTTCATTTGATCTAGAATACGATATTAAAGTAATTAGCGGTCTGCTGTTGGTATCGTGGTGTGCTTAATGAATTTTATTCATTCAAAGACCATATGATTTTATTTTAGGTGATAGCAGGCATTTATTCTCCTGCCAGAGTATTTTGGGGGAGCAGTCCTGAATGAGTTAAGCAAGCTCTCGTAGGCATCGGGTTGATAGCTGAATTACAATTGAATTAATTTACATAATAAACCTAGTTAAAAATATCAGGACATATTTTTAGTCTGTAGGCTAAATGTCAAAAGTTGAACCAGTTTTGAAATGAAAAGCAAAAATGTTGCAGAATATAATGTTCAGAATAGTACAATAGATCTAAGTGCAGTATCAAACAGGAAATATTACAGCAAGCACTTAATAGCAGAATCAAACTTAAAGGGATCTAGTAGATACATGTATGTGGAAGAATATTATGCCAAAACTGACAAAGCATTAATAAAATGTTTTCTGTGGTCTAATATATGTCCACTATAAAACAAATGATTTGTGAAAATTCCACGGGGTATATGACCTAGTACTGAGTGAATATGCAAAGTGCTATTTTCTAACTCATTATGCTAAGTTTGTTCACAGTTAAAAAACAAAAAATTAAAAAAAGTTTGTTCACAGTTATTTACCATGATCCCTGAGATCTTTTCAAATTGAATCATAAATATCTCGATAACAAAGATAAGTTTTTCAAAACCAAAGCTGGTTTCATACTAATAAATTAGAAAGCTGGAAAACAACCAGACATGCAAGTAAGTTAGGTCAATCAGACAAATTTACTGGATCCCTTTAAGTTCATTAAATACTACGTCATTTCCTCACCCGCCAGCGCGATATCTGTTTTTGTGTATTTCCATCTTTGTCTGCGATTTTGATTAGGGGGTGGCAAGACTGTGAATTAATTCAATTTCAACTCCCAGATTCAAGTAATTGCTTCTCGTCTTGTTTAACGACGGTAGAACGACCTTGCCTCTCACTTTCGCAGATCGGGCGTTTTTTCGTCGAATTGTCTATTTCGATTGAGATACCAATCAATAAACTCAATCTTTTTGCTCTCTGGGTACATGTAAGTTCTCGACAAATTATTGTCGGCAATAAGTAAAATGCCAAGTTTAGTGTACATGAACATTGCGACAGTAATAAATTGGATGACGGCGAACGAATGAATTGTTCTTCCCGGCGATACCCCCTTGTCGGTGCTTACTGCACTCAGCAGCTTGAAGGAAAAGAAGCTTAGCATACGAGAGATACAAAGGGTAGTTTAGAAGATAATATGGTTCATCTTTCTTATTCTTTTAGAGATTTTATATGCATACAAGAGATAAAAAGGGTAGTTTAAAAGATAATATGGTTCATCTTTCTTATTCTTTTAGAGATTTTATTTGCATACAAGAGATAAAAAGGGTAGTTTAAAAGATAATATGGTTCATCTTTCTTATTCTTTTAGAGATTTTATATGCATGCAAATGGGTGGATTGATTGCATAATAAAACAGCTTCTGCGATGTGACAGTACTTTATGTGTTTAATCAGACATTATACAAACTTGAATATCACTTCAACAAAAATGTATCTAGAATTTGTGAGGATGTGCTATGTTTAAACAGTCATTTTGTTGTCTGGTTGAAGAGTGGTGGTATTGATAGCATACTAAAACAGTTCTTGAATAAATGATGTAATGTGACAGTAATGTTAATATTTCATCAGATTTATAAAAACCTAAATATGAATTTAAACATTTGGAGGTATTGCACCTAGATTTAAAATATTGTATATTGTATTTGTGAGGATCTAAAATGGGTTAAAATGTTGTTTTGTCGGTTAATGGAAGTGGTGTTGGTGGATTTATTGCATGATAAATAGTTCTTTAAAAAAAGTCTTGTGGTGTGACACTAACGAATAATGGATGTAAAGTAGATGTTTAACTCTTAACGTGCCAGGGATGTAATGCTCTATGGCATTTGTGTGTAGTGTAACTCGCAAAAATGCTAGCTTGGCACTCAAGGAGTTTTAAATAAGATTTGTAAAAACCTGAATATCACTTAAACCTTTTTGAGATATTTCACCTCGCTGGCTGCATATTTGTGAGGATCTACGATGGTTAAAATACAATTTTGTTGGTTGATGGAAGAGTGTGTTGGTTGATGGAAGAGTGGGTGGATTGATAGCGTACTAAAAGAGCTCTTGAATGTGCCTAGAAATATGATAATATTGAATAATGGATGAACGGTAGATATTTAATGGGTATGGCTATAATGGATAGGGGCATAATGGATGTGATGATGACTTTCAACAAATTTCAGATCTTTTTTTTTTGTTACTTGCAGGATGAAATATTTCACGGACTGTCAGACATTAGTATATTGGTATAGACAACTAGTACATTTGCTCATTTCAGAATAGGTTTAACTTAACCCGTTCCCTTCAAGTTTCTGAAATCCCCATAGACTTTGTGCACAGCCCACCCGGTTCCCATAGTCAAGATGTTAAGATGTGAAAGAGTCATTAAATGCATGTTTCATTATTTGTAACACGTCTGTTTGAGTGGAAAGAAAGTCAACATATTCCGCCATCATACCAGATAACAAATTTTGTCCATCACGTTTGAAAAAAATGCCTAGGATGGATGACCATTTCAGATTTGGTTTAACTTGAGGAGAAAGAAGGTCAATGTTTTTCTGCCCACATACCTGATAACTCTGAGCATGACAAAACTCATTTTAATTGGCCTTCATGTTTGAAAAAATGTGTTTAGTATTTCAGAATTGGTTTAACTTTAGGTGTGAAAGGGTCATTGAATGCACGCATCATTACTGCGACACAGATGCCTGTTTGAGCAGAAACAGAATCAACATTTTCCGCCCACATATCTGATAACTCTGAGCGTGACATTATGCTCATTTTGTCCATCATGTATGAAAAACGTGTCAGCCGACTCGTCTGGCAAGTTTTCATTTTTATTAGGGGCAAATTCTGTGTTCTTTATTGATGTTACTCACATTATTTGGGTTCTCAAAATTGTAGTTACAACAAGCAGCGAAAAAGTTGTTTTCCAAGTTGTTTTACAACAAACTCATTGGTATGTGAATAATGTATACATTTTAAATGACCTAGATATCCAGGCTAAATATTGATGCATCAAACAAAGTTTATAGAAATTTTCCCTGAAATAAATTTATCTTCATATACCACAAATATACACCTGCATAAAAAATGTTTTAAACCCCTTGCCTATGAAATTTTGCACTATATGTTGATGATAATCTTACTCTCTTTGATTCTCGCAGAAGGAGCGCCGCCGTACGTTCTCCGTTGGTGACAACCAGCTGGTTGGGATATGGCAAGACAATAGTTTTAACCCCTTGCCTATGATGTTTGTACCAGAGTTTATATGATATAAAACACCAGGTTCCCTTTATAGTGAATAGGTTAATCATAATATCCCTCTCTTTGATTCTTTCTTGCAGAAGGCACGCCGGACGTTCTCCGTCGGTGACGACCAGCTGATGCGGATCCGCCAGCACCAGCCGCAGCCGCCCACCGCACCAATCTCCATCTCCTCCAACTCCACCAACATCTTCGCCTCCCTGAAGGAGGAGGATGAGCTGGCTGGCTCCTCCTCATCCTCCCCCATCCCCCAGCAGCTCCAGCAGCAGCTCCAGCAGCAGTCTCCATCTCCATCGTTACCGGGGCAACCGCATCCGGTGATGGCAGGCAACAGCAACCAGGAGAACAGCCAGGGTGCCTTTGAGGATGTCTTCACCCCAAACTCGCTGACGGAGACGCAGAGGAGGGCCAGAAACATGTGAGTTTGATATATCTTCCTCTTTTTTTTTTTTCTTCTTTTTTTTCAGTTGTATTGGTAATTTTTTTTTTTTGACTTATTGTTGCTGATTTTCTTGTTCATATAGTTTTTCTGGCATTTGAATATGTGTATGTGTATGTGTGCATGTACTTGAGTGCTTGTGTGCAATGTGTTTGTATGTGTATGGACTTGTATGTATGGCGTGTGTTTGTGCGTATGTGCAAACTAGAATTGGATGAATCAACTGAAGAGCATGAAAGAGAAACTCGGAAGCTCTATTAAAGGGAGTGTCCGCCTTTTAAAGATCGTCTGAACAGTTTCCAGTAGACGGATGAGGATGAGAGAAACACACACATCAAATTTCAGATCGAACAACGCTGTAATTTGGATTCTACGAATTAAAAATTATTTTGAGGTCTATAACTCCCTGAAAAGAAGATTTCAAGCCCTAATATTTTCAGGCAAGTTGTTAAATGACAATTTTCTTTCATATAAGACAATAACCTCGCATCTTTTGAAATTTGGCTTGCAAAAAGCGGACACTCCCAATGTGTATTTGCATGTAATATGTGTGTGTGTGTATGCACGCATTTGTGCAGATAAATCAAACAAATCAATAGAAACATAAGCGATAAGCTCGATCTAGCTATCTTTTGAGCGTTAATGATGTGTATGTGAATGTAATATGTGTGCGTGTGTGTATGCATTTGTCCGTATGTGCACACACAAAATCATATGAATGAATAGACATATATATAAATGAAAGCGATCAGCTCAGAATTGCTCCCATCTTTTGACTGTTGACAACCTGACAATAACATTGACGTCACTAGCTGCCAGATGCCGGCTGATAATGCATACATGGATTAATGTATTTATTATTCCAGTCACTCTTTAAACCGGCACGTATTAACTCTAATCGTTCTAGAGGTACTGCAGCTCCAAGTATAATGTCCGTATATTTAGTGTTCACAGCATGTTGTATGGTGGTGAGTATATATAGACCATCGGCTTTGTAAGGGTTAAAACAGACATGAACATTCATTCGCATATTAACTGTTATTGTTCTAGAGGTACTGCAGTTCCAAATATAATATCCATATATTCAGTAGTCAATGTGTGTTGTTTGGTGGTGCATGTAATGTACATGCCATCAGCTTTCAAGGGTTAAGGGAACCATGAAAATTCATTGCGATGTAATGCACTATATTTGCTCATGTATACATGAAGATTTTTGTTATTGCATAAGGAAGTAACGTCCAGTTTTGCACACTTTCATGTAAGGATGCCAAATGTGTATAATGCACTCTAATTCCTTTCAATACTTTGCTCATTTCATATCAAGGTAGCTCTTGGAGTTATGAATAAAATTATCTCATATTTCCTTATTATTTGGAATGTTTTTCAACATGCATAAATGCATTCATCTCATTTGACAAAAATTGAGATATTGCTTTTTGCATCAATATTTATTTAACCTGTTTTTCTCCTCTACTTATCATAATTCCCATAATACGTTCATATACTAGGTCAAATCGGCAATGGATGCACTATAGATGTATATATATCAGAAACACAAACACACCACATTTTAAGCATATGATATGATGTGATAAATGCATTTTCTTATTATCATGAAAATGAAATAAATCCATTTTCCAATTCCAGGCAGCCTTTCGTTTTGTTTATAAATAAAGCCAATCAAATGATTCCAGGAAAAGTTTGTTCAAAAATCATATCATAATGGTATTGGTTTTTGTAGGGGATCAATTGCATATATTTCAGTCTAGCATGACTATCAGGTCAGCTCTTGCTTGCAGGGAATTTAACCAATTCTATACTAAATATTTTAATCCATTCCGGACTGGTTCCCAAAAATACTCTGGCTTGGGTCTATGGAGAATACATGTTATAGAAAACTCAATCAGTCTTTTGTTACTTATATAAGTTACAAATGTGTAATAATGAATATTATTCTGCTATAAGTAAGTAGTATTAAATACAAATGTAAAAATATATAAAAACAGAAACAACTAAAAGTGTTAATCTGAATGAATTAAAGGTACATGTAGTTCAGATTCGTCAAATGAGATGCGCGGCGCCATCTTGCATACGCGTTGCGCACGGTGCGTAATGCACGTTAGCTCAGTGTCATGCGGTGCGCGCAAACTAACCCAGTTCAAAATGGCGACCCGCTATGTAGCATCCCCACGCTTGTTGCCCTTTAACCCGCTCCCTTCGAGATTCTGAAATCCTCATAGACTTTGCACATAGCCAACCATGGTCCCATGTTAAAGCGCTGGTGTCTATGGACAAAGCATTTTATACCAAAATGAAATCACCTTCATCAGGAAATGCTAAATCCTAAAGGCATGCAGTATGTCATACACCAATGAAATTCAAGAAATACTGCATTACCAACCTTTCGCCTTCTTATTGACTTCAGTTTGAATTTCATTTATTATCCTAACAAATCTACTTGAACACGTTCTCCAGAGATCTTTCCTTGCTCACGCCTTTTTAACTTAACCCTTGTCGTACAACAGACACATGTTCAGTCCTCTAGACATTGTGTTGTATATCGCATGGTCTGAATTTGCATTATGGGCACAGTTAGAGTTAAGGCTCATAAAAACAAGGCCCGCGAGAAGTAGAGGAATTTGACACTCGAGTCCCACATACCCGATATCGTGTGTGACAGCTTTTGCCTTTTCTCTGGGACTTTCAACCCTTTTAAGTGAAATGGGAAACCTCGTTCATTTCGATCTGGTGATGTCTTTGATCAAGGTAAACACCTGGTCGGCTTGCAGGGGGGCAGCTTATCGGGGCAGGAGGGGACAGTTGCCCCCCATGACGAATATTATACCCCTTTTTTCTTGGAGGAGGGGGGTTGATGCTTGCCCCATCACTACCTTAATGTATCTACCCAAAAAATAGTGAGAGAAATACATACCACTTGTAATTTTTTGTGTAGGCCATCCCTTCATTGAAAATATAATACACATCTTTTGCCAACCCCCTCCCACCTCCACCGCTCTCTTTGCCCCCCCC
This sequence comes from Echinarachnius parma, assembly GCA_037951105.1. NCBI lineage: Eukaryota > Metazoa > Echinodermata > Echinoidea > Clypeasteroida > Echinarachniidae > Echinarachnius > Echinarachnius parma. The sequence continues at coordinate 56,986 of JBAMJV010000300.1, read as the reverse complement.
TCCCCCCTCAAATATATCCTGGATAACTCTTGATATACGCCTCTGCAAACATGCCCCGTCCGCGTCCGTCGTCACGGTGCAGACAAAACATATTGAACGAAGGCCTCGGCGACGAGAGAGGAATACCTCGAGGATGGGATGAAAAATCCAACCCGAAAATGCAATCTTCATCTATCTACCGTTCAATACATCTTATTTGCCTAGCCCTAATGCTATCAGGGACCTTGGAATACAACTGTAGACATAAGAAAAGTTATAATTCATACAATACCATTTATCATTCGATCATTATATTTTATTCATGTATCTTTTCACTGAAAATGCAATCTTCATCTATCTACCATCCGATCCAATACATCTTATTTTATTTAGCCCTAATGTTATACATAAAAAGGCTCTTGTAAGGACCTCGGAATAGACATGAGAAAAGTTATAATACATTCAATACCGTTTATCTACCGATCAGTATATTTTATTTACGTAACTTTTCACATTAAAAGGCCCTTTCGAGGACCTTGGGACAGACGTGAGACAAACTATAATACAATACTCATTTTATATCAACAATTCATTATATTTGATTCACCTCATGTTGCAATGGTATGGTTTAATTGGAAAACCTGTAGAGCAAAATGAGGAAAGTAATATTAATACAATACTCATTTAATATAGATAGATCTACCATTCAATATATTTGTCTACCTAGAATTATGTTTCATAAGGTGCTTTTGGGGAACCCTTGTCATAAAAGACATGAATAAAGTGATTAACACAATACACATCTGCCATTCGGTACATCTTATTCGCTTAATGGTGAATGTTAAAAGACTCCTTTCGATGGCCTTGGGAAAGACATTAGACGAGTGAGAATACTATCCCCATTATATCTACAATTCAATATATTTTATTTGCGTCATGTTGTAAAATGTGTAAGAACAATTGGAGGAACGTGAGAAAAGCAATAATATGATACTCATTTGTCTACCAATCAATATATTGTATTTGCCTCATGTTGCAAAAGGTCTGTTTAATGGGAGAACCATTGGAGGAACATGAGAAAAGCGGTAATATTATACTCAGTTATCTATGGGAGAAAATGGGAGAAAAGCAGTCTGCATCATGTTTCAAAAGGTCTGTTTAGTAGTGGGAGAACCTATGGAAGAATGTTTAAAAAAAGTGGTAATACAATACTCTTTTCTCTACCATTTGTGACCCGCTATAGCAAAACCCGGCACTTGTCAGTAATTTATGTTTTGCAGAAATTGGCATTTTAAGTTCACACAATGTGTGTAACAGACCTATGATTGTAAAATTGTAACAATCATATCTTCACCAATTATCAACCAATTATAAAGCATCAAATGAAAGCTTGTAATAAGGCCTTTGTATAGGTATGAAAATCTACATTTTAATTTTTACCGACAAGTGCCGGTTTTTGCTATAGCCGGTCACAAATGAGACTCATTTATCTACAGTTCAGCATGTTTTTCATCTACCTAATACATGTATGTTACAAGGTCCTTTTGGGACCTCTAAAAAGACATACGAGTGAAGAGAGAAAACAAAAATCTTTATTTTTAATCTATAAAGCGTACAATATATTTGAATAATGTTATGTTGCATAAAGTCCTTTTGTGAACTGCTGGGATGGCAGAAGTGAAAGAGTGAGAATACAAATTTAATTTTCCGCTGTTCAATATCATATTCACCTAGTGTTGCACAAGGCTCATTCAATTCCTAAACCACTAATAGAGAGGATTCATATTAGGCGCTATATAAATCAAAACATCATTATTATTATTATTATTATTATTATTGGGAATACAAATATTCAGGAAGGAAAGAGTTAATTTTCAGTCGTGTTCTTTTCCCGAAGCCCAGCGTAGGCGCTTCAATGGGTGAGTGTAAACATTAACCATGTCTGTTTACATGTTAAACGAGTCATCTGCCATTTAACTCGGCTAACCCAAGGAAAGATAAATCGTCTGTTTGACGTTTTTACACAAGAAAGCGAGAATTGAAACGTTGATGAGTTCATTATGTAAACATCGTTGAGTACTTGATGAATGGGAAGTACCTTTAGGAGTGCAGTTTGCCAACTTAATCCTCTTGAGAGTTCTTTTTTAAGATAAATATATATTAAAGAGATCCATCAACTTCATGAGATTTTTCCACAAGTGATGTTTAAGAATTCAAACATACCAGTATCATCATGAAATTCTTCTGAATGATGTGTGAACGTTACATCAAAGAAAAAAAACACTGTTTACCTAGTGAGAAAAGCGGTAAACATTCATGTCAGATTTTGTCACCTACTGCCCATTGATTATTTGACTACAAATTTTCCAGTATTTCATTTACTCATAAATATTTCCATAATTAGGGACACATTTGCAATGTTAAAACCCATGTCATTCTTCTGTTACCATTTAAGCCAAACAATGAGGTACAAGAGAATGTGAAGAGATTTTGGTGGAGTTTGACAAAGTTTAATAATGGAACACTTTGAACCAACCAATGCATCAATTTGCATGAATATTATTAAACTGACGCACCAATCCAGAGTGTCACTTCACAGTATTATTAAGAGCTCTTCACTCGAGAGTTTAGAAGATGTTGATTTTTGTTTAACACGCAGAGATTCTTCTCAAAGATCGTGTGAATTGAATGCTTACACTTATCAATGTAGCTTTGCTATTTACACGTGGAAGAACGTATGTCATCATCTCATCAATGTTGAATGTAATTTTGCAGTATTATCAAGAGCTCAACCTGATTTCTGCAAGTGTCATCAATAATTTAAAAAATAAAAAATAAAAAAAGTGTTTCTGCGTTGGACTGCACTTTACATTTAATAGCTGTTTTCAGATTTCATTTCATTCATTCAAATAATTCATAAAAATCACCTCACTTCTGTAGTCTGAGTTGTCAGTAGAAATTCATTGATTTCATGATTTTATGACTACCTTGTGAATAAAGCCAGTAAAAATGACATGTTACCATATTTTTCAAGACATAGTGTTCTTTGATTCTCTAAGACTCATCACTAAAAAATAAACTAATTTAATATGAAAAACATTGTCTTTTGACAAAATTGTAACTGTAATACTTTGCAGTATTGCGTAGGAAAATCTTATTTTGTAAAGCTGTGATCTGTTGTGTTCGTAAATCATATGCTTTGTTATGCACTACAAATAATTTACTTCTACAGTATACAATTCCCTTTGATATTCATAAATACGCTCATATTTTTCTTTCAATATCTATTCATACAATGCCAGCTGGCCTCTCGCAACAAAACGTTGCATGTATTTCATTTTTTCCCCCTCCAACGTGCAGAAAACCCGACACCGTTTTTTACAAGTTGTGTGCCTTATGGCAGTCAGCGTTATTTCCATGTTTACAAAAAAAAATGAAATTAGAGGTCTTGAGATGCATAATAAGTAAAGTTTACTATCCCTGTACTGTTCATTAACGGCTAGGCATATCAATTTCCCTCGTCATGTATAAAATGGTATCCTACTTTGATGTAGCAGGCAGAAAGTGACATTTATTTTCAAAGAAGTTTATCCTTTTTTGTCATTTTGTTTGAGGAATGTATTTCAATATATGTAAAATATATTTATGTGTGCATATTTGTTTGTTTGTGTGATTGTGTTGTAATTGTGGGGTGTCAACACATGTAAAGATGGCTTATCAATATGTGTACTGAATTTTCATTTTATGTAGGGACAGAAGTGTATCAAATAACTCTGAGATATCTTACTTATTTTGGACCCCAAACGAATAGAAATCTTAAATATATTTGTTATCTGTCTCTCTTCCTCTCCCTCCCATTCTCTCTTCAATATTTTGTTTGACGAATGTATGTAAAAACATCATGTATTGTATGTTTGTTTGTGGGTGAATAGAAATGCCATAAATTTGTAATTTGTAATGTTTTTATATTTGTTTAAATGTACAAGTATTTTGAACTGTGTTAATTGTGCTTTGTGGCATATATATTTTAATTGGATTTGTAATGTATGATTTTGTAACATAACAGTTTTAATCTATGGATTTTTGTTATGATTCTTATTTGCAATCAAATCAAACTTGAATTGAATTGAATTCAATCTGTAAGTCAAGTGGAGTCGAGCTTTCAAATCTAACATGTTCTTTATCGGGACAAATGACAAACTTGTAACATATATATTAATTCTCTCTTCCTCAGTCAACCATTTCCTTCTCTCACTCTTTAAGTGATTTGTTTGTTTGTGTTTACCAATTACAACCATATTGACATTAGCCTAGCAACTGACCACACTATAGGCTTAGATCATGATGTCATCCAATGATATGTTGCATTTCCTTGTTCCCTATCTTCATGTTTCATTATTTCGTCAGGTCTGTTTTTTATTATTATAGCCATTGTAGACATTTTTAATGTTGGTAAATAAGGTTTATAAAGTTCTTGCATAATAGCCAAGTATTTTGGGACTCTAAGTTTAGAATATATTCATTTCCCCCTCTTTGTGTTTCAATTTTAACCGTATTACATGGTTGAATAGACCGAGCATGGTGGCTTAGCGGTTAGAGTGTCCGCCTCATGCACGGGAGGTCCCAGGTTCGAACCCAGACCGGGTCATACCAAAGACTTTTAAAATGGTACCTTCTTCCTTCTAGCCAGGCGCTCGGCATTTATAGAATGGAGAAGGGGAAGTTAATCACACGAGTTACCAGAGGACTGGCCCCCTTCTGTAGCTTTCGCTACATTTAGTAGATGTGTGGCTCAGGGCTAATGAATCGGAGATAGGCGCCAAAATTGGACTTTAACTTTTAACATGGTTGAATAAATGCCATGATATGAAAATAAAGTGAAATAAACTCCACATCTAAATTCTCTCAGAACTCCTCTTCTTCTGTGTCACGAAATAAACACACCCTACTTTTCATATACACAACATATATAATTCTAATAAAAATTAAAAAATGACAGTATTGCTTAGTTTGTATCACAGAGAAAGCAGCAAACCTAATTTGTGGGACATGGGGGTCCAGATACTGGCACAGAAAGAGTTACAGTTCTTTAATTTCTCTCACCATCCCTCTTCCTAGGCGTTAGGAAATTAAAGCTCTGGAGGGCCTACATGATACGCATTCAAACCACGGGCTTCGGATGAAAGCCTACCCCGTTGTGCACACTGTCGGGCTCTTTCTCAAGCTCCGTTGCTCAATCGTATTCCCTCTCGTTTTTTGTTTGTTTCCCTTCCACTTCGCTCGTCTTGTCGCGATTCTTTAATTTCATGCCATTTTTTTCTTCTTCTCTCGCACAACGCTATCTCTCTATCTTTCTTTTTCTCCTTTTATCTTTTCGTCTTGTTGAGATTCTGGAATTACATGTTTTTTTATTTTTCTTCTCTCGCACCTCTTTCTCTCCCTTTCATGGTCCTTTTATCTTTTGTCTTGTCAAGTTTCTTTAATTTCATGCAATTTTGGTCTTTATTTCATGCCATTTTTGTCTTATCTCTCACATCTTTCTCTTTCTCTCTCCCTCTTACATGTATGCTCCTTTTATCTGTCGTCTCGTTGAGATTCTTTCATTTCATCACATTTTTAACTTCTCTCATATCTTGCTCTGTCTCTCTCACTCTTGTATGCTCCTCTCATCTTTCGTCTTGTCAAGATTCTTTAATTTCATCCCATTTTTTACTTATTTACTTCTCTCGCACATCTTTCTCTCTCTCTCATGTATGCTCCTTTTATCTGTCGTCTCGTTGATATTCTTTAATTTCATGCCATTTTAAACTTTTTTTTAACTTCTCTCGCACATCTTTCTCTATCTCTCACCCTGTTATCTTTCATCTTGTCAAGATTCTTTAATTTCATGCCATTTTCTTCTCACATAACTCGCTCTCTCTCCCTCCCTCCCTCTCCTTTCATACTTCTGTTTATATTCTTTGAATATATATTTTGTTTAAACCCATTGCATATGGGATCATGTTGGACCTTGTATTTATTCTGAATGGGAACTGCAAAATCTAGTAAGAGACCTGTGGTAAACTCTTTCCTCTTATGTTTTTATCTCTCATCTTTTCTCCTTTTATTTTTTTTATTTTTTGATTTGTTGGTCTCTTTCACCTTTTTTATTTCTACCTTGCATTATACACTACTGCCCGTGTTTTGGCCTTGGGGTTAAGTGTAGGGACACTGATTTTCCGTTTTTAAAAAAGGCCTTTTCCGTTTCAGAAAATCTGGAATTCCGTTTTTACCTGCCTGAAAAACGGAAATTCCGTTTTGCCATAGACTTTGTACATGTGAAAAAATGCAAATTCCGTTTTACATAGAACTACATACAAAATTCAATGAGTAGGGTGCAAATCGTTTTTATTATGACATGGTTGATAATTTGTGAACAGAACTGAAGTAAAAACCAGTGTCACTGTTTTTAAAGTACCATTAACAAATTATTAATTTTCAAAGTGTCTTTTTTGTTGTCATGTTTTTTGACAGGTACTAATTGAGTTCTGCATACTGATACAGTTCATAATGAACTTAACTGGTCATTTAGTTTACATACTGATACATTTTATATTTCATCTTTTTTATTCTTTTAATCATGTTTGTGTTTTGAAAATATGTCTTGTTGTGCACAGGAAAAATGAAATACAAATAAAATATACTTGCCTTTACCATGAATCGTTACTCTGTATTTACTTTACTTTGTCATAGTTCATAATATTCAAACTAAGTGTTTTGACAGGTGCTAATGAGTTCTGCAGTCTGTGACTCAAAACTGCCTTTCAACATCACCATTGTAGTACAGCATGATCATCATTTTGGTGTTTTCAGGCGACAGGTTTTCTCTCTTGTCATCAAGTAAATGTTTGTACTGAGAGAAACTTCGCTCAACATCTACACTTGACACTGGCATCCACATAGCATCCACAGCAATACTTGCGAGACTAGGATATCTGCTGGACATGGACTTCCAGAATTCAGCAAGATCCAGAGGTTCAGGAATTTGGGAAGGATTCAGATGTGTGTACATCAGCCACTCTTCGAGAGCATCTGTTGTCAGACCAGGTAATGTGTGCTGGTAGTCCCCGATGTCCAGAGAAATGGAGCCCAGCTGTCTAGGATCAAAGACCCGAACGGCCTTGTAAAAAGGCATAGCAGGATGCTGGTCAATGTGCTTGTTGATTTTATCTGCTGCTGCCTTGAACACTTTGTTGAAGGTCTTAGAAATCTTCTGTCTCTCTGGTTGAGGCCTCTTTTCCAGCAGTTTGTCAGTCTGGCCAAATGATGTCCTCTCAGCAGCAAGGTATGCCCTGGTGTCTTCAAGAACATTGAAGACAGTGCAGGCAAGGGGTTTCTTTGAAGCCTCTAGGCTGGTGAGTACTGTTGTGAGACGTGCACTGTGCTCAGTGATGAAGGTCATGTAGAGTTCAAGTTCAGCATAGATGTCCTTGTTCCGCAGCATTTCAAGTATTGTTTCGACAGCCATGCCTTTACTTGCTTCCTGTCTGAAGAATCCCTCATACACATGCAAGTGTGCAATGTGGTACTTGACAGAGTTGTACCATGAATTCCATCTGGTAGAAACAGGGACAGGTGGTAGCTTGCACTGATCAGCTGGCAAATATTCCTTCACATATTTGAGGTACCTATTCTTGCGAGCTGGCTTCTTGAAGAATGCGGACTTCATCATCTGTACAAAGGTGTCAACCCTGCCAAATTCAGGATAACGTTGAAATGCCTCTGCACCAAGATTGATGATGTGAGCCAGGCATGGTACATGTCTACTATTCGGCAGTAGTGGCACAAGAACCTCTCTGACTGCTTTCTTGCAATATGCAGCGCTATCAGTGACGACTGCTATGACATTATCAAACTGAATGCCCATGTTGCTCAAAGCCTTCACGATTGCCTGGCTGAGTGTTGAATGGTTGCATGCCTCCATCGTGCACACATCAATGAGGAAATATCTTCCTCGCACACCAACGAGTATGTTCAATATGCTACAATCACGGATGTCTGTTGTTTCATCTGCAATGATGGACACCTTTGCTTCTTTCACAATCTCCTTCAAGGCCTCTACATGTATCTCGAACTGCCGTGGAACATAAAGACGTCGCAGTGTATCTGCTTTTGGGAGTGTACCACCCTGTCTGCAGTGCTTCGTAATGAATGGTCTCATATTCTCCACTTTATTAAGAGGGATGTCAGCCATTGTGCAGCACTTAACGAAGTCTAGAATGAACTGTTCTCGAAGATCTTTGGACTTCATGGCTGAATCCAAAGTAGTCTGACGTACGGGCCCCTTGGATGATCCAGCTTGAGCTACAGGCATCACATTCAATTTCAGTTCTTTTTTGTTCAGGTGCTTTTTGCTTTTCACATGATCTTTTACAGTGTCAATTCGTGAGAAGTCTACACTATGTGAACAGTATTTGCAAAACATAACACTTCCATCAGCATAGAAATCATCTGAAAACTGCCGTGACCTTGTATGTGCAGTAACAATGCAAAGCGACTTCTTTTTCTTAGGTTTGGAGGCCATGATGGTCCAGGGTAGCAATCACCATGTCAATGTCACAGAACACACCTGTAGTGTATGAGAATGAACATTATTTATTTCTATGTCCAATGAAACGGTAACCAGACTGACTCATGCAGAGAAGATTCAGTAAAAAATATACATATATTTTGTAATGTTTACTCATGTGATGTAGTTTAAAGAAAAAGTTAAAATAAAAATGTAAAGTTGTGTTTCCTCCGTCAATGAAAAACTTGTCTGATATTTTCATACAGCTCCCATCACACTCTCATTTTTCATGCAGTATCAAAGACCAAAATTATAACTGTTATAAAGAAAAAAATATAGACTCACAGGCCAGTGGTAAGGCCTTTTTGATATTGGCATAATTTATTTCCCCAAAATGTTGACGATTTGTTGGGAAAAACGATGATTTTACACTTGCATTATGCATACGAATAGCTGCTGCGGCCGCCGCGATCAACGGTGTGGTATGGTCTCAGCTCCGCGGTGATTCCGGCCGACCACGAGTCGAGTCGGAGTGTCTGTGTGGACCGGCGCGGTGTGAGAAGCCCAGCTGTTGTTATTTTCAAGGCAACGATACGGAATAAATGCAAGTTTAAAATCATGATTTTCACCCACAAAACATCAACATTTTGGGGAATGTGTCATGCCTGATATCAAAAAGGACTTCCGACAGGCCAAATAATAAATATATTCAAAATTTATTTAATAATGATAGGTATTTATTGTGAAAACTTACCGATTTTCTCTTGCTTCAACCCGCTTCAACTTCACGCATTTCCCGCGCGAAATGAACCCGGAAATGTTGTTGTTATACAGTACACGTGCGCGCGCGCGATCGCGAGGGCCAGCTACAGACTAACTTGTCAAACTGAGCTCGGATTCAGCAAGGTTTCCGCTCATGTAACGTGCGAAAGTCGGCTATTCTAATAACATATCTCTAACGTGGCTCCTCTGTATCGGTGCAGCCCGCCATATCACCCGTATACTTTGCGTGCAGGTTATGGGTCTCATTTCTTACGCGAGATATCCATCCGCCGGAAATTGGGGAATTCCCCAATTATGGCGGGCTGCACCGATAGAGGGCGGACTGGATCGATGTCAACGTTTGAGAATCGTTTAATCCATGTACAGTATTACGTACATGGGTGACATGGTACGGTGCAGCTCTGAGTGATAGCAGCTAGCTGCGGGGCCGGGGCGCGCCGGGGTAGCTAGTCTACGACGTCGATCGTATGCCGTACTCGCCGCACCGCGCGCTAGATCGGCTTTCATAATAAACGCAGCGGATTTCTTGTCGTTGTAAGTTGCATTCGACATCGTCTTTCTTGTACTTTTTTGTCATTTGTTTTTTTCTGATAGTTTTCTACTACAAAATATGAATTTTTGAGGAAAAAGAGGTTTTCCGCGATTTTCCGTTTGAAAACATATTTTCCGTTTCAAATGGTCAATTCCGCGATTTTCCGCGATTTTCCGCGATCGCGGAAAATCCGTGCCTCTATAAGTGGAAAGGGGGTTTTCTGCTTGTATTGTAGGAGAAATACTAATAATGCTCCTTGCTGTCTTACTCTCAATTCACAATTGTTTGTATTTCTTTCTGCCTCTTTTATGTCTATATTTCTCTTTTCCCATTCCTCCTTCACCCTAGATCACTCTACTGCCCAAGTCTTGGCCTTTGAGTTAGGTGGAAAATAAAGGGTTTTCTGTTTGTAGCTGGAATACTATGATGGTCATTGTAGTCTCTCACCCCCTCTCTCTCTCTCTTTCATCATTTTCTCCATTGTCTCTATCTTTCTGGTATTTGTTTAAGTTCTTTTATGTATCTCATTCTTTATGTTGCTGTATCTCTTTCTTTCATGCTTACTCTTTTACCTGTGACCTACATGTATATGGCCGTGGGGTTGGATGGAAAATGAAGGATTTTTCTGCTTGCTGAAGTGTAGGGAAACACAATGATGGGCATTGCTGCCTTGTACTCTATTCCCCACTCTCTTTTCTCTTATTTGTCTTTCTGTCTGATATCTGTTTATCTCATTCTTTCTGTTGCTGTATCTCTTTTTCTTTGTCTCATCCTTCTCTATTACCCTTGACCCATGGCCGTGGGGTTGGTTGCAAATGAAGGAGTTCTGTGCTTGTTGGGAATCACTACCATGGTCATTGCTACTCTCCATTCTCTTTTTATTTTGTTTATTCTCTTCTGCCATTTCTCTTTCTCCATTGCTTACTCTGCGCTGTCCGAGTCGTGGCCTTGGGGTGGGAAATAAAGGCGATCTCTGCTTGAAGGGAAAGAGTGTGTGAGTCCTTGGAGAGCGTTTCCGCTGGTCCTTATGCAATATTCTGTAACTCCGCTCATTACTTCTACTGACATGGGCGACATCATAGCCCTACATCTATGTGTATGTATGTGTAAGTGTACAACTATGTTTGTGTGTGTGTGTGTGTTTGCATGATTTTTTTTTCTCTCTCTATCTCCTTACCTATGTGTGTGTGCGTGTGTGTGTCTTTAATCCATTCCCTGTGTAATGTGTGTGTGTGTATTTAATGAAAAGCTCTTTTCCATTTCATATCTCTCCTCTTTCTTCCTTCTCTCTCTCTCTCTTTCTTATTCTTTTACTCATCCATATGATGTCCCCTTTCCACTCTCTCCCCATTCTCTCCACTCTTACCTCTGTTTAATATCTTCTGGTATCTCCCCTTTCCACCTCTCTTCCTCATTCTCCCCGTACCCTGTACCAGTATTGAAGCCAGTTACTTTACCACCTCTCTTCCCGTCTCTCCCCCACCCTCGTTATCTCCCATCTCCCATCCTTTCTTTCCCTGTCTCTCTTCCCCTCTCCCCCTCTCCCCCTCACCTTTCCCTTCTCCCACTTCCACTTCCCTTCCCTTCCCCCTCTTTTCCCATCTCTCTCATCTCTCCCTTGTCTCCTTCGTTCTCTTACTCTGTTTCTCTCCCCCACCACTTCTTCTTCCCTCTCTCTCCCCCTCCCCTCCATCTGTCTTCCTCTTCCTCTTCCCCCTCTCTCTTCCTCTTCCCCCTCTCACCCTCCTCTCTCCTCCTCTCACTGCCCTCTCCTCTCCTCTCTCCCCCTGTACACTCTACCGGCATTGAACGTAACCGCTCCTCATGAACCTACTTCCAGCGTCGCCGGCCGCTTCGTTATCATACGCCGTGAATAAGAGGTTAAGACTGAGAAACCAAGGCATAGAGGCAGTGCCAAAGCTCGGCTCTGAGAAGGGGAAAAAAAACCCCCCATCAACCTTAACTCGGCATTGCATTTAATATCATACTGTGGAATTCTGTGTGTGTGTGTGTGTGTGTGTGCATCTCTTGCATGGTACGGTACCCCCTTCGTTGAGTTGCGTCATTGCTTAATACGTTGTTGTGTCGCGGTTGACATTGGTGCCTTCTCGTGTTTAAGACAAGCCAGGGGTTTAACAGGGTCGGTTGTGCGGAAACTGTAAACCTGGAACGGTGTCTGTTGGGAAAATAAAAAAAGACTTGACGTTTTGTTGTTAAAGGATCAATGCCATCAATCACTTTGTGAGGGAAGAAGGACTGACGTTTAAAAAAAAGGATATATCTCTATTTTTCGAGTTGATCTCAGAATTGTAGGATACCATCCTCGTCGGTTTAACTTGTCTTCTTCTTGTTTTTTTGGACTTACTATTCACCAAAAGAAAATGCAGGTATGATTTGTACACATGTTTCCTATGGAGTATGTATCGTTTGTTTATGAGCGTGATGTGCTATGTTACTGCCGCGCTATGCATTGATTGTTACTAGATACATGTTCAAGTGTAACATGAAATTTATGTTTATGCACATGTTTGTGTATTTCAGCACGTGCATGTGTGTGCGTTTGTGTGCATGTGTATGTGTGTGTGTGTGTTTGTTTTATCTGTGGTTGCCAACACATATGTGCATGCCTAATTGATCTGTGTATTGATTATTCATTCTGAATTATGAAAGTACAGCTGAATTATAACTTTATAGTAAAATTTCTCTAGGTCCGGGGTTACGAACGGTACAAACGGGTTAAGCTTCTTCTCTAGTCTATGATGTAAAGCTATTCAGCAAAAGTGTTTTTGAGATAAGGACTCGGGTCTTAATATGCAATGTTACTCATTAAAATGGAAAAAAAACATACATGTACATGTTCATCTTTAATTTGTAGTGCTTTGCCTAACTTTCCTTGCATATTGCTGAATGCTTATTTCACTCGTATACAGAAGCTGCACATAGTTGTACCTTAATCAAACCTGTCTTTAGTGGTCACTGTTCTTGTTTCCCAAAGCTGGTCACTATACACAGGTTTAACTTTACTCAGAATTTATGAAGTGCCTTTAATAGGGACCTTGAAAGTTTAATTACAAGATGTATTTAGTGATGCCACAACGATGTCTAGAGCCACTTTCAAAAATTGTTTTCATTAACGCATTAAATATAGCAACATTACCTTTAAAGTGCCTTTAATAGGGACCTTGAAAGTTTTTTAGTTACAAGATGTATTTAGTGATGCATGCACAACGATGTCTAGAGCCACTTTCAAAAATTGTTTTCATCAACGCATGAAATATAGCAACATTACCTGTAAAGTGCCTTTAATAGGGACCTTGAAAGTTTTTGTAATTATAAGATGTATTTAGTGATGCCACAACGAAGTCTAGAGCCACTTTGAAAAATTGTTTTCATCAACACATGAAATATAGCAACATTACAATGATGATGGGCCTTGACAACCCATTAGCGCATAGGAGAGATGAGAGAGAAAATGCAGTGAATACTAGATGAAGCCACTTCCTATAACTTCGGCGGCCTTGTTTATGATATCGTCCCACTTATGCAAAATGGAATAAATTATTAAAAATTAACCTATTTTTTATGAGATTTTGCAATCCCCATATAGAGATGATATACAGGACCCACCAGGTTCCCGTATAGGCAGTGGCTTAATGCTGTACGTCCCTTATATGAATCATCTTTACAAATTGATTAGAAGATGTAGCACATGAGTTCTGGATAGTAAGTCTGTATAATAGTGAGTTAATATAATAATTGTAAAAGTATTCAAAGTAAGACACATAGAAAGAAGGAGGAATATACAGAAAGAGAGACGTAGAGAGAGAGAAATGGTCAGCAGTAAAATGATGGTAGGAGCGTAATGTTGCCATGTAATGTTACATAATTTATATACAACATTACAATTGGCAAGAGTTTGACAACACCATAGAACAAGCCTCCACACTAACTTATTCTGTACTGGCCTGTTTGGTCAAGTAAAATCATAAATGTTTACATTATTTGTCCCAATATACAATTGATTTGCCCTCTAACTTCTAGATGAGATTTATTACAGTAATAACATTGCTCTCTCATAGTTGGAACAATTATTTAGTTGCCCGATCAGGCAAGCAATCTGGACAATTACTAACATTTTACTTGCCCGATGTCAATTTGTACTTGCCCCGGGCAAGTGCTAGTGTCGAGTCCTGCCTTAGGGAGTTGTGTTGTTGTTGTTGTTCTTATTTTATATGCTGGCCAATCTAAAATGTGTATTAACAGCAGGGGCTTTTAATGCATGCATCCTTCACCGTGTACCATGGCCATGGAACATTAACTTGCAGTAAAACTTGGTGAAAGGAATCGTGCGTAACAAAATAATTGTAAAAGAGAAATAGAATTTGATTAACAAAAATAAATACAGGCTGAAATGAAATAAGAAGTTGAAGGGAGTTGAAGAGAGAGAGATAGAGGAGGGGGAGGGGGGGGGGGGGGGGGGTTAAATAGAGAGCTGGGAAATGGGGGACAGGATCTACATCCATGTAAAATTAACATGCAGTCAAACTTGGTAAAAGGAATGATGCGTAACAAAATAATTGCATAAGAGAAATAGAATGAGAATCTGATTATTAAAAACAACTAAATAAAGGCTGAACTTGGAGTTGAAGAGAGAGAGATGGGGGGGGGGGGGGGGGGGTTAAAGAGAGAGCTGGGAAATGGGCGACAGGAGCTGCATCCATGGAACATTAACTTGCAGTCAAACTTATTAAAAAAGGAATGATGCTTAACAAAATAATTGCATAAGAGAAATAGAATGAGAATCTGATTAAAATAACTAAATACAGGCTGAAATAAGAATTGATGAAGGAGAGGGTCGTTTGAAAATGAGTCCTGTGAAAGGGCAGCGCGTGTTTAAAATGCATCACCATGTATGTAGCATTTTATAGTATGTGTAGTGTATTATGCATGCCATAAATTTATCTCGTCACGGCATGTAACAGTGGTTTTCTCCCTTCCTTCCTAAGTGCTCGCCAAGTACGTAACTAATACCCCGTTGTGGCGTGCGCATTTGAACCACACTGTGTCCAGCCAACCTCATTGCATTGTGGCCGACGACTCCTTTTTTGTACGTTTACCACGGTAATACAAGACGCAACTTTATGGCAATCTGATGTTATATGAGCTCATTTCGAGCATTTGTCCGCCAACCACAATGTGTTGTGGTCACCGACTGAATATTCGTTTTTTAACAAGGTAATATAAGTTCTAAGCAACTTGATGGCAATCTGCTATCATTTGAGATCGTTTTGAACCCTTGTCCAGCCAGCCAACCACATTGTGTTGTGGTCACCAACTCCCTTTTTGACCATGGTAATACTAGCTGCAATTTGGCAGCGCAATATGCTGTTAATAATAATAATAATAATAATAATACATATATTCATATATTCAAATATTCATATGGCGCTTAATACTGGTGTTTCTAAGGTCAATTCAAATGGTAACTAATGCAACTAATATGTGTGAAGCCTGAACAAAATCATTATACCTATATCAACCTATCGACTACGGGAACTGGGTGGGTTGTGTACAAAGTCTATGGAGATTTCAGAATCTCGTAGTGAACTGGTTAAATTATAAACGCTACCAAAAAGAAGAAAAAAATGATATGAGCTAATTTTGAGCCATGTCCAGCTAACCAGTGTTGTGGTCACTGACTCGCTTTTATAAAACAATGGAATTATACAAGATATGGAATCATGGGATGAGCTCATTTGGTTTGTACCATTTTGCTGTCAAACTGCCTTTTTTTTTTTTAGTGTGCTTTGGCAAGGGTCTTTGGAGAATGTGTGTTGTGCCAACATCGATCATTGTTGTCAAAGGTGTTAAAAGTCTGTCAACATCCAGAAAATAACGAAATATATACTCGTTATCCCCTTTCACCCCCTCCACCAAATAAAGGGCAATGCTGGGTACGATTTATTTACAGGACTGGTGCGAAGCATCTAGTAAGAGAATACCTCTATAAACATGCTAGCAGTGTGCTAATATTTAAATAGTAATTTGAAAGTGGGGGATGGGGGAAAAGGAGAGAGAGAGAAAAGAGAGGAGTTTGCATACTTTGAAACAAAATAGTGTGTATGTAATGTATCTTGTTCATCTCTAGTGTATTCTTTAACCCATTTAGGACTTAGTCCCCAAAATACCCATTCTGTCTTCTACGGCAAATCAAAATCAAGTACTCTTGAGCGGGTTAAGTTGGAAGAGGGGGGAGAGAGATAGAGAGAGAATTTAAAGTAATTGGTGGTATCTGGGGGTAATTTATTTGAAATTCGATACAAATTGAATTACATTTACATGAATGTGTGAATTATAAGGAGCGTTTGAAAGCAGTCTTGCAGAGAGAGTAGAGTTTGGAATGGTTCGAGATTGAATTCTGTGAAGTAAAATAGAGCAATGTACATACATGTATGTGATGTCTTCCTGCGTATTAACCCATCAACCCATCAAGGACGGAGTCCCACATATTTGTGGGTTGGTAGTCCTACCCTTCAGCAAGAAGATAAAAAGTTATATGATGTGTACAAGGAGAAAGAGCATAAATTTCTCTATTTTTAGAGCCCTATTTTGTTACTCTCTACCTGCTTTAGTTATTTTGTAATTATGATTTTTATTATTGCGTAGATAGCTATAATTTTGGAAAATCCTTAAATTGGCAACACATTGTGATATTTTAAAAACAGATTCTGCGCGCAAATTGGCAACTTTGCGGCAAAGTCACTTTAAATTAGGAGTTGCCAATTTGTAGAGGTAAACAATGATAAATGTTGCCTTTAAATACCTCTCGTCCTTGATGGGTTAAGGATTGGTCCTGAAAAAACTTGGGCCTTTGTTGTTTTTATATTATATGGGGAATGCATGTCAAATCAAAATAGAATAGTCTTGAGTGGGTTAAATTTGGAGAAAGAGAAAATATAGGATAAATAATGATAGCAGGAGATAATTCAGTTGAAATTCGATATAAATTGAATTACATTTACATGAAATGTGTGTATTATAAGGAGCGTTTGAAAGCAGTACTGCCTCAAGAGTAGAATGGAGATTTGTGGAGGCTGCTTTCTCGCTGGGAAGTGAAATGTTGCTATGTGTCTTATTTTCACCTCCAGTATATACATATATTAACTCATTTAGGACCTGTCCCCCGAAATCGCTGGTATGCGATCTATGGAGAATGCATGTTAAATCAAATGAAATTGTCCTGAATAGGTTAAGTTTATAGGACAGAGAGTATGAACGAAAGTTAGGAAAGGAAAGCGGAGATCATTAATTTGTATTTCCAGTTAGGATTGGATTGCATTGCTATGAATTTTAGTGTGTGTGTGTGTGTGTGCTTTAGGAGACAGATTGCAGAGAAGAAGAGTCTAGTTTGCTCGCTTTGAAACAAAATAGTGTAATATATCTGCTTCACCTTTCTCTATTCAGGTTTATGGAAAAGAAAGAGAGAGAGAGAGAGGGGGAGAGTAAGAAAGATGCAAACACGTAGAAGAGAAATGGAATTTAGATGTTTCTTTAATTGTGATTATACTTTGCATGAATCTGTGTATGTGTACGTATCTGTTTGTGTTGGTGTATGTTTTTAGCATCAAACGTAATTGCATTAAGCATAATTTATTTGTGAGCTAATGTTATTGACATTGACATTCATCATTACATATTAAATGCGTATGGTATTTTATTAGAATGAATTTGAAGTAATGAATACAAAATTTACAAAAGTGTACATGCATCTGGATATGTATGTATTTGCGTGTTTGTTGTTTGTATGTATGTGTGTGTGTGTGTGTGTATGCTAGTGTTAATTTCTTTTGATACGTCGGCGTGTGCATATATCCGGACGTAAGTGTGCGCGTGTGTATTAAAGAGGAGTATAGATTGCCTTTTTAATATGCTGTGTGCACCTAGCTTGCTCAATGTCGGATTTGATAGAATAAACATTCAACCGTTGGTCTTGAACGACTGAACTTCATTTAATAATCAATGCAGGAACGGGGGGAGAAGTAGTATTTGCGCTTGCTTGAGCAATTGAGAAAACAACTTAGCGCCCTACTTGCGTCTCGCATAACCTTCAACCAGTATATAAGCTGTACAAATGTTTTTGTTGAGGCTTGAGATGCCCAGATGCAAATGCAAGGAGGTCTCAAACAAAGAAGCGAAACTTCATTGGGCCGTATGCATAAAAAGTAGCAATTGCTTTAAGAGCTTGTCAAGCAAAAGATAAGTTCAAGCAATTGCTTGAATTCATATGCACAAGCTTTTGCTTGTGCTGAAACCTTTTGCTTGTACTGCCTAAGCAATTGCTTACGTGTTGGACAAAGGATCGTTGCGGTTGTGCGAACATCGCACTGCAGGACAACAACGCTTCATGCCCGACCTGGCAGCAGTATTTTTGCTTACGCAAATAGGGGGGGAAATAGCACAGAGCATTAGGGGGGTTTCTGTGCAGATCGATGGACGAAAATTGCCGTAAAAAGTATAAAATAACAGAAATTTGATTAAATATGAAATCACAACATAACCTGGAATAAGGAGCTCGTAATCATCCTGAAACGGTATGAAAATTTGATCCTAAAACGCGAATGCCCTGAGTAAGCACGAGCTCAAGCTAGTCTGGAGGTGCTTGAAAAAACGCAAGCAATTGCTTATCAAGACAAGTAAAAGGTTCATTTTCTGCATAACGATCCTTTGTCCAATACGTAAGCAATTGCTTAGGCAGTGCAAGCAAAAGGTTTCAGCACAAGCAAAAGCTTGTGCATATGAATTCAAGCAATTGCTTGAACTTGATCTTTTGCTTGACAAGCTCTTGCTTGTGCTTTAAGCAATTGCTTATAAGCAATTGCTACTTTTTATGCATACGGCCCATTGATGTTACGAGAAACAAATTAGAAGCATATTTATTCTTCGTCACATCTTTAATCTTGTTTGGGACTTATCCCTCAAATATGGATAAAAAAGTTTATATTTCAATTAAGTCGTCTTCTACCCATTCAGGACTGGTCACGAAAATACTTGTGCTTTGGTATATATATACAGAGTGAGTCAGAAAAAATGTCCCATCTTTTAAAAGTTTTGCAAGGGTTATGCCACCGTTATCCCTATGTTCGATGTCCCTGCAGTAAAAGTTATACATTCTATCACAATTTGTTTCATTCCTCACCCAGCCACTTGGCGCAAGTGTGATTTTGCAGTCTTGTAAAGATTGTCTGCTGTTCAGTCATGCATGCAGAGATTCAAATGAAAACGGTACCAAAATATGCTGGGAGGATAACTCTACCAAGACATATCATAAAACCCATGATGTTCATACTTCAAACAAGACAACTTTTAAAAGATGGGACATTTTTTCTGACTCACTCTGTATGTATAGAAAATAATGATTATATTTAAATAAAGTCATCTTAAACATGTTGACGCATTTCCATACAATGTACAATTGATTATGTTTATCATTACAAAACGCAGCAGTATATTTAAACCCCTATAACTTTATAGGAGTAGTCAGTTTGCAGCAAATTATGCATGTAATTTAAACAAAAATTAAATGAATTAGAAGCTCATATTTCATGAAAAGAGTACGTCTTCTCAAGATGAACAAATTGTACTATATAATGGCAGGGAAAATGATACATCTTTTAACAAGGATCAGTATATTGGAAGATGAAAAAGATACTCTGCAGAAATGACAATATTGATATAAAGTATATATTTTAATAAAAAATGAAGCAAATAAATTGCAAGTTAGAAGCATCTATTGGGTGAGAAGCGCTTACACTCGATCCAGAAGTTGAAAAATGTACCATTTACAATGGGGGGGGGGGGGGGGGGGGGGAAGGATATAATCTTTTATCACGGAACAATATGTACATTGGAAGATGAAAATGATACCTTGCAGAAACAAAACATATATATACTGATTTAAAGTATATATTTTAAGAAAAAGAAGCAAATAAAATGCAAACTAGAAGCATGTTTCCCCTTGCAAAATTGCGCCACATTATAGGATATACAAAATAAGTATCTTTTAACAAGTAACAATATCTACTTTGGATGATGAAAATGGTACAGAAACAAAACATATATATAAATATATATGAAGCGCATATTTAAAGGAAAAGAAAGAACTATATACATGGCGTCTTTTAACGAGGATCAAGAAGTACTTGGGAAGATGTGAGGAATCTGCCTTGGTATTGATTGTGACTAATGGAGATTAGTGTCCCTTGGGCATACCGGGTTACTACGACGATGACGATGAGGGGAATTAAAAAAAATAGTCGTCTTGGAAGAGTGCGATGCTCCGAAGCCTGTATATGCCTATAGATCCTTTTCAACACTCTCACTCTCTCTCTTAACCCATTGCCTACTGCATGGTGGAGCCCTGTATTAACTCTATGGGGATTGCAAAGTCTAGTAGTGAACATGTTTACCCATGGCACATGGGAGCCTGATGGGCCCTGTATTAACTACATGGGGATTGCAAAATCTAGAAGGGAACAGGTTAACCTATTCAAGATGATTTGATTCTACCAAAATGACAGTTTGTTTATATGTGTCTTTCAGTAGGTGTTTTGCATATACATATATATGTTTAGATAGATGGATTGATGTATACATTTATGTAATGTGTTTGAAGGAGATAGAGAGATCTGTGTACATATTGAGTGAATCATCATGTATACGTGTGCATATTCTCATCTGTATAATAGGATAATATACACTAATAATGACAAGCTCAAAAACTCATTGTTAAAGGGTAGTACAGTTTTGGTAAGGCTGAACTTTAGTAACCAAACCTGGACAGTAACATTATAAACTAATAGTTATAACTCCACCATGCTTGAAAGGTATACAAAATTACAAACGACTAAGTAAAAAGCCTGTTATCATTAAAAAAGAACCATTTAAAAAACACAAGTGGGTGCTTTCTAAAAAGGCATTGGTTTCAACCATATTTCATACAAAATTATGCATGTGATGTTTTATTGAAATAATTATTAAATAGAGAGATCATCAAAAACTATTTAAAAAACGCTTTTGAAAATTTTTGAAAAAGTGCAAGCATTTTTAACATTTTTTGAACAAATCATCTAATTATTTTGGCCCCAAATAATTATAAGATCAGATATATTTATTGATATTTCAGCCGTTTCTGGGTTGATTTTGACCAAATAAAGTTTATTCTGCCATTAAAATTGCATTTTCTCTCAAACTCGACACTCAGTTTTGCATTACCTCACAACAAATTTGTGATGTGCAGCGCCCTCTCTACCAAAACTAAACTACCCCTTTAATGATTTTCCCTGATACTAACGAGAAAATATAAAGGTTAACAGGAAGATAATTGCAATCTCTAAACTTCCCCTAAGATAACAATCTCTGTGCATACTGCTTAATTAGCTGATTTACGTAATGTAAGCAGTATTGATATTCTTTACCTGCACATTCAGTCATTACCGTAGATCTAATCTACAAGGAATTAAAGAGACGCCGGTTTTTAGTTGTGCGTGTTTATCTTTTCCCTTGCTCCGCGCAATTATGATTACAATCGAAGATGTCGGCTTCCAGATTGGTCTTGATCGTGCCTGATTGCTGGTGGAAATTGTCCATACATACAGTTAATGGCTTCTCAAGTTTTGTTTTTGTTTTGTCATTTGGACATCCAGTCCTTCTCTCCCCATCTCTCCATCTCTTTCTGTGTCTCCCTTTACTTTTGTTCTCTTTTATCATCTTTTTGGTGTCTTCCGTTAATCTTTGTTTATGTTTCTTGTCCACTCACTTTTTCTCAGTATTTTATGGTTTGACCGTGTTTGTGAAGGAACAAATGGCTTTCGCAAGCTTTTTGTTTTATCGTTTGGACATCCGTTATTTCTTGGCATCTCGTTATCACTCCTTCTCTCTCCCCTTTATCACTGTTTCTCTCTTGGACTTTGATAGTTTCCTGTTGTTATCTATCTTTCGGTGTCTTCATCGTCCATGTTCATATTTTGTGTCCACTCTCACCTTTTCTCTGCATTTTAAGTTTTCACATTGTTTGTGAAGGAACAAATGTCTTCACGATTGTTATTCTCATTTTAAAATTAGTTCTTTCTCCTCTCTCTTTTCCCTCCTTTTGTGTATATCTATCTATCCATCTATCCATCCATCTATCTGTCGATCGATTTCGTCCATTTTGATATTACCTTTCTCTGTATTGCGCATCTTGCTTAATTTTTTCCCCACCATCTTTCTCTCCATGAAAGTTTTCAATCTGAGATGTTTCTCTTCCTCCCTTTGTCTTCTTCATACTCTTTCTCACCCTCTTTTTCTTATCTATTATTTTGTGTATTATTATCGTCCTTTCCTCTACCTTTATCATCCTTTTCACAACTCTCCTCTCTTGTCCCTCTTTATCTCTCCCCTTCCTGGAGATTTCGACCTTGTTCCCGAAGAAAAAGTGTGTCGCGCATTTGGCTTTAAAGCTCTTGAGAGAAGGAAATGGATTTTCACATAATAGACCTATATTTAGATTGCGATTGGTGGGCAGGCGCAGCTCAAATTTAGAAAGCCATTCATCGGATGGATGCAATCGTAAACAGTTATGAATAAATGATGTATGGTATATACGCTTCGAAAATGACATATTTGACGTTCCCAGCCTATATTTCGAGGTCAAACACTATATATGATTGGTTACGTTTGCAATTGTCCTAGTACCATTGTGTCCTTCAAGAAATGAAATAAAATGTTTTAGAGTTATATATTGAAGATGTTTATCTAATTGCAAATAGCGCTCTGTTGCTTATTTCAGCCTCCATAGTAGGTAGCCTCTATTAAAAAATGTTTATTCATTTCTTTAGTTGAAGCAGTGATAAATTGGGCACAGTAATATATGAGAACTAATAATAATATTAGGGTTATTTTACAGATTAATTTATCAATTGCTTCTTCCAGGTTGCTAACCAGTAGCAAATATTGCACATTTTGTTCACATGTTTTCACAGCTTATTTGCCCTTTTTGGTTCCCAAAATGCCCAGACTGAACTCAAATCACCCATATGATAAATTCCCATATAGTCAATCTTAAATGTATTTGAGATTCCCATTAGTAAAGAATTAAGTGCAGATAGTGAAGGTTTTAACCATAATGGTAGTTGATGCCTTCTTGAGTTGAAGGCCACGACACATCCACTAGTTTATATATCAGTGGAACTTTCCAGGAATGTTTTCACATCTTCAGCTGATACTGTAAATGTCATTATTTTCCCGCGATTAATATTTCGCGCTAAGCGACCCAAAAACACATTCGCGGCTTTTTAATTTCGCGGCCGAGCAAGTTGCAAATCACGCATTTATATTCGCGGGTTTTAATATTCGCGGACTTCAGCACGAAATCCGCGAAAATAAATGCACCGCGAACATTACCACGTTTACAGTAGTGGAGTATGCACAAATGAATACAATGTGTATAGAAACCTCTTCTTCATGTATTAGATTCTGTACACATCTTGAAATGTTTATTGGATTTTAACTTCACACATTAATGCATTCAAGAAAAGGTTGTACTTTTTATTTCATTTTAAAGGTGGTTCTGATTTGTGAATCAGTTGCGCAGTACGATCTTGTGAATGCCTTGCTCATGGTGTGCATGCAACACACCGGATCATTGTTAGGGGCCATCTACAAAGTATGTACGCAAATTATTGCCCGAAATTGACCTCCCCTCCCCCCTGTACACACTTTTTATACACATGGTTGAATGTAGCGTACGCATCAGCGTAAACCCCCCCTCTTGTGCATACGTACTTTGTAGATTGCCCCTTATGTAGTGCACATAAACTAGCCTATTTTAAAATGGCAGTCCTTGGTGTAGCATTGAAATGTAATTGAGGATCTTTAACGTTGATGTTTCATATCCAGTCTCTTTCATTAAGAGAGCAATGCTACAATACACATGTATGCAGCACAGTTTAACTAGACAGTTTGATAGAGCCTGAGTTTATTTTGATCATGCATGCAATTGCCAAAGATGCATGTACATGTAGGCAGGCAAGACAGGTTACGAAGAGAGACGTACGTGTGACAGTTTACTGGAGGTTATTTTGTTTGCCACATTCTAATCAAGACGTGTGTGATTTACATCTTGCTAAGGGACGTGTGCGGACCTTTTCCCCAATCCCCCAGTCGCCTACACAGCAGTTTAAATTCTAACCAGACACAACTGGAAGTGAATACATTTGTCATCAATGAGTTTTCTCTCAGTTGTTTAAAGCTGTTGAGGAGATACATGCACATGTAGTGGATCTTGTTCAAAGAGATATTACCTCCAAACCAATGGCACCATTTGTTTTATATCAGGATCCCAAAATAATTTCTGTATTCAATTTGGAAGATTAATTGACAGCATTTGTGCATCACCCGTTCAACTGAATTTCCAATAGGTAAATTTAAATGCCATTTTGAATATTTGGTACTTATTTCGTTGGATGTATAGTGGGATGTAGTCAAAATCAAGATTGTCTTAAATTCCAAACCCAAGATGACAAGATTGCGCGTGCATACATTCAATTGCATTTGCGTCCCGGTGTTTTATTTCAGCACCTCTGCGCGGTACGGCGGTTTTAATTTCAGACCTGGACGAACTTGCAAGTGCATGCAAACGTCATCTCTGCTCTTTTATTGCATTCTTAGCGCCCACTCAGACAAACCTGCGGTCGATAAAGTTCACGAGGAGTTGATGTAATCAGTGGTTCCGAAGGGGAAAAAACAATGAACTACAAAAGGCCTCTTGAGCTTTTTTTCCCCCGTCTTTTTTATCCCCTGTCTTTTTTTCTTTCTTCGGTTGTGCCTTCAATCTTGTTTGCTATCTGACTTTCATTACAGTAAACACAGAGTGATGCAGTCCTACACCGACAATTCAAAATTCAAAATGTTGAAGTCCGGCTTTTTTTTTGGTTGTTATAAGTGGGTGCTCTTCCAGGAATCGAATTAGCATCTTGTGGGAGTTTTTTTTTCTGCCTCTGCTTTTAGTGCAGTAAGCTTATATTACATGGTAAATGTGGAGCGGCAGTCTATTATACAATAGAGAATCTAGCATACTGAAATCTCTATGTTTTATTAGATGTGCCCCCTTCCAGACGGTATGTTTTTCCCTCAGTTTTAAGTACAGTAAATGTATATTATGGTAATTGTAGACTGTAGAGCGGCAGTTTTACACAATTCAAATTCAAGCGAATTGTGGAGTTTTTCCCCCTCGGCTTTCAGTACTGTAATCTGATAGGGGAATGGTTGATTTTATTGGTGTAAAATATTACTACATTTCAAGATTGTAAATAGAATACTGATAAAAATTGATACTCATTTGAATAAATAGGTGTATACAATTTTAGCCTGTTTAGGAATAATTGCTAAAAATACATACATGTGCTTACGTTTTGGTCAATGGAAATGCATATCATAATAAAAATTAAATAGTAATGAATTGGTTAATCTATTCAGGACTGACTGGTTTTGCTATAACATGTATTCTCCATAGACTCTATCTCAAGTCTTGACACTCATTATAAAGGTGGATCAAATTGTAGCCTGCTCAGGGCTGATTGCACAAAGTAATGTACTTAGATTTTGGTCAATGCAAAATGCATGTTATACCAAAAATGAAATAGTATTGACCGGGTTAAAGGAAATGATAATGTTGATATTGATATTAACCTCCGCTGACCTTCTGTGCAGCATGACCCAATTAGCTGTCGTATGGATACCTGGAAATCCTCTCCTATCCTTTTATCGATTGCTTCATTAATAATTACGGCAGGCCCCCCCCCCCCCCCCCCCCCCCCCCCCCAAAAAAAAAAATGCAGTAATTCCGTCCAAGAAATGTATTCCACTCATTTGCGAAGGCTAACTGGGGCATTGACCACCAGTAGGGTAACAAATTAACGATAATATTTTTGAGGGCTACTCTAGTTTGATCTAGCATTAACTGGTTCTTCAGTACTCATCCTGAAAATATTTCAGCTTTGGTTTATGGAGGAGATATGTTATATACCAAAATCAAACCTGTCTTTTAATAATGGGTTAAAGGAGCTCTCTGATTATTTTGTTTTGCATTGAACTGTACATTATAATGATAGTTTATGAGGGCATTTTGATTAATTTTCAGAGATCTGTTTAGGCATTCCAGAGGCTAAATCAACCAGCCCCTGTATTATATCTTTTTCCTAATTTAGACCAATATCACTGTTGTGTATAGGGGCGGCTATTGGTAGCAGTCGGCCAGCCTGGTCTGAGGTATACAAAATGCTTGTTGGGTCACCAAAGCTAGATTCTGCCAAATTCAAACCATTCCCTTAGAGATTCTAAAATTCCTTTAGACGTTTAATATACATAGCCCATTAGGTCCCTGTAGGCAAGGGGGTTATTAACAGTTAACCAATTAGTCAACAAAATATGACAGATGTCACAAATGATGAATAAGCAATTTAATTAAATCAATTTTACCCAGAAATGAGGGTGGGGCATTCATATTATCCCGCTTACCTGCAATTATAGAGAAATTTATAGGCTTTTATTGATTGATGCTTGGCAAATCAGAGGAACAAGCGAATGTGTTATTATTCCAAAGAGATTTATATTCCGTAGATGGCATGCGCCGAGATGTTGGCTTATAAATTCAAGGAACTGCTTCGCTGTGCAATTATTTTGTATATATTTGCCTAATTTCCTGTACAATGACATGGAATTTCTATTCCTTTTCATTGATTGTGGTTGGCAGAAAAGACAAAAAGAAAATGCAATTATTCCAAATAGATTTCTATTCCATAGAACACCACACACTCGTATATTGGCTAATAAATTCTCAGAACTACCGTGCCAGTAATGCCATATAAACTAAAATGCAATTATTCTGTACATCTATCTTTAGGGTGGTTGGTGATCTTAATTCTACCTCCCTACACTAACATGGAATTCTAGCATTTTTATTGATTTTTGTTCGGGGAAACAAAAGGACAAAGGAATGCCCAATTATTCCAAATAGATTTCCATTTCGCAGCACACCCCACCCTCAAATGTAATTCACTGAACTGCTGCCAAATAACTTTAATAACCCTTCTCTACTAGATTTGTAATCACTAGATAGAGTTAATACAGGACCAACCAGGTTCCCAAAGACTATGGGTTAGTGCAATAACTGTGCACATATTTCTTTAGGATCAGAAGAAGGGAAGGAGAGAGGGGGGTGGGGGGGGGGGGGGGGGGGGTCACGTTCTGATTTCCTTGCCGCAGGGGAATTCCAGGCCTTTTTATCGATCGCTTCACCACCGCTGGCCTGCATGCAGAAATACAATTTGAAGGACAAAAGAAAAATGTAATTACCAATCATAGTATTCCGTCCCTTGCCCAACACAACATGGCTTTGGCTATTAATATGTACATGAATTTATGGAACTTCTCCTGAATGTTATGTGGTCTTTATATTCTAGTACATGTATGTTAATGAGGTGTTTGTTATATGCTGTTATAATGGTTAATACTGTCAACACTGTATATAGTGACCATCTAGTATTAAAGTGAAATCAGAAAAGGCCACTGTAGACAATTGACCTCAATAGACAGGCTCCATAACATTGTTTTCCTGTGCAGGGGGTCACTTTTGGTGGCCACTATAGGCAGGTGGCCTCTATAAAGACAGGTTTGACAGTATGTAGGCTAGCTATCACCTCCTTCTCCGATCTATATCATGGACCCCATGTAGTAATTACGTTGTTATTAGCGCGAAGGTGGCGGGTAATGGAGGCATTAAATAATCATTAGAAATTAAAGCGTCAAGCTGTGTATTATGTTGTGCATTCACTCTACACTTTAGCCCTGCTTTGATCATAGGAAACATTTTCACCATGTGGAATACCTTTTCCCCCAAATGATATTCATTATGTGCTTTATTTTGTTATGTAGAAAACCAGAACACGTAGAGAATTTGAAAGAAATAGTACTCGCTTTAAAAAATAAAAATAAGAAAAAATACTTATTACATTATTAACCATTATCCATATTGACTGTTGAATTTTTTTTTCTCAAAATATATACATTATAAAGATAAATTTTAATTGTACACATGTGAAGATTGTACTCTAAATTATTGAAGGGTTACTGTTGTTTAGAATGTAAATATTCCCCTCTACATAGATGTATGTAATATGATGACTTTATATGATTTATTTCTGCGTTATCTGAGTATCATAAAAGCATGAACATAATCAAAGTCAGGACTCTTTTGGAAAATGTTATGAAAAAATAGATTGTACTCTAAATCTTGAAGAGTAATGCTGTTTAAAATGTAAATATCCCCCTCTACCTATGTACATTATGAGACAATGATTTATATCTTTGATATCTGGGTATCAGAAAGGGATGAACATAATTTACAAGTCCGGGCTCTCTTTTGGTAAAATGGTATAAATAAAATAGATTGCATTCTAAATCTTGAAGAGTATTGTTTGAAATGTAAATATTCCCTTTTGCCTAGATATACATATGTCCATTATGACGAAGATGAATTATATCTTGGTTATCTGGGTATCAGAAAAGGATAAACATAGTCTACAATTCATCCCAGCTAGCTCTTTCACGGAGGAAGAATAGCGTGTAATTATCGTTCACCGAACGTCACGGTATCGACTAAATTTAGCATCTCCCATGCTACTCTTGGAATTTTGTGACGTACACCTTTTCCGAATATGGAATAATTCCATTCCACACAAGGAGCAAATTATAATTACTGATTTTGTTTCTCCCCATATAGATCAGATACAGATGTACAATCTTCTTTCATTTGTTGTACTGAATGAAGTTGATTTTTTTTATTTTATACTCTCTAAAGAATGGACTGATTGTCCCCTGATTTGAATGAACCAGATACAGTTTTACAATTTCCTTTTGTTTGGTGTATTGAAGTTGATTTAAAGACTGTTTTTGCCAAAATATTATAATTATTTTTTTCCCCTTGTTCGAATATACCAGATACAGTTGTACAATTCTATTACATTCATTTTTTTTTTTTTGGGGGGGGGGGGGGGGGGGGGAGGTTCTTAAAAATAATGGATTGATTTTCCACTAATTTGAATGAACCAGAAACATTTGTACAATTTCCTTTTAATTTGTCGTATTAAAGTTGCTTTTAAGACTGCATTGGGTTTTTTTTCCCCCAAAGAATAGAATTATAATGAATGGTTTTCCCCTAATTCGAATATATATACCAGATTCTTAAATTATAATTCTATTCTTTGGGGGAAAAAAAACCCAATGCAGTCTTAAAAGCAACTTTAATACAACAAATTAAAAGGAAATTGATTGATTGATTTTCCACTAATTTGAATGAACCAGAAACATTTGTACAATTTCCTTTTAATTTGTTGTATTGAAGTTGCTTTTAAGACTGCATTGGGTTTTTTTTCCCCCAAGGAATAGAATTATAATGAATGGTTTTCCCCTTATTCGAATATATATAGCAGATACAGTTGTACAATTTCATTGCATTCACTGTATTGAAGCAGATTTATTGGTCGCAGTTTAATAAGTTTTTGAAGGTGTATCTTTAATTATGGAGTTATTCCACACAAAAGTGATATCAATAAGCATTACTGATTATCTTCCAGAGAATAACATTACTCATACATATTTGTTTTCACTCACTCTGTTTTAATTTGTATGATGCTGCTATTAAAAGCTCTGTCTCTTTTAACCTGTTCCCTACTACATGCACCAAGCATGGTGGCTTAGCGGTTAGAGTGTCCGCCTCATGCATTGGAGGTCCCGGGTTCGAACCCAGACCGGGTCATACCAAAGACTTTTTAAAAGGTACCTCCTGCCTTCTAGCCAGACACTCGGCATTTATAGAATGGAGAAGGGAAAGTTAATCACACAAGTTACCAGAGGACTGGCCCCCTTCTGTAACTTTCGCTACATTTAGTAGACGTGTGGCCTAGGGCTAATGAAACGGAGATAGGCGCCGCCTTATGTGCCAACATTGGTACGGGAAAGACTTTAACTTTTATTAACTACTACATTTTGCAATCCCCATAGAGTTAATACAGGGCCCACCAGGCTCATGTAGGCAATGCCAATGGGTTAACCTGTTCCCTACTACATTTTGCAATCTCCATCTTAGAGTTAATACAGGGCCCACCAGGCTCATGTAGGCAATGCCAGTGGGTTAACCTGTTCCCTACTAGATTTTACAATCCCACAGAGTTAATACAGGGCCCATCAGGTTCCTGTAGGCAATGCCAATGGGTTAACCTGTTCCCTACTAGATTTAGCGATTCCCATAGAGTTAATACAGGGCCCACCATGATCCCATAGGCAATCGGTTCCTTGAATACCCCAGACACAATTATGATGTAGCTCCCTGCCGCTTTTGTTTTTTTTCCCACTGGGCCTTGACATTACGAAGGGTGTAAACAATTTAATTAAACGCTGTGTTATTTAAAGAGGTGCTATGTTAAACCCTTTGCCTACAAGATTGTGCATTTGCCGTAGAGTTGATACATCGTACACCTGGTTCCTGCAGTAAATTAGTTAGTTAACCTGTTCAGGACTGGTTAATATTTAATATCTCTAGTATCACATTTTCATCTTATTGCCTATAAACATACATGCAATATATGTAATGCATTGTTGTCCTATTGTATTACAGGGTGTTAATATTGAATCATGTTTATTATCGATATTGATACTTTAATTAAACAACTAAATACTGGTACCTTTAGATAACATGTTGAAATAATATCAATTTCTACATATTACACCCTTGCTATTATTCCCCTCTCCCTGCATGCAGAACACCCATATATTTGAACAAGTGTGTTGGAGGTGTATTATGTTCATATTTTAATTAGACGGCTACAAAATTTGGCTGTGTATTGAAATGATATCCAGCACGGAACGTTACAATGTTTGTATAATATCAAGAGCTGGGTCGGTGCGAGTGTGAAGTACATTTGATATTTATACATTAACCCATTCAGGACTGCATGGTCCTAAACATAATCTGGTTGTAGTCTACGGAAAATACATGTTTGTAACAGGTCCCCACAATTCTCTGACCGGTAGTCTAGATGGAGAATGCATGCTAAACCAAAAGCGATTAGTCTTGAATCGGTGAATAGTTAAATAATATCTTGAATCAAAGTAATATCCATGTTGAAAAATGTGTCTACCTATATATCAGAACCTGCGAGGTAGACATACAAAATCAAATGTTTCTTTAGTCTAAGGTGTCAACGAGATTGTTAATTGCATTTGATATTGATACTTTAATTAAAATGCTAAATTACTTGTATATTAAATGTTTATACCTCCATGTAGTTATTAGCAATGTGTCCTTTGTGTAACATATCATTATTAGTACCTTGTTATGATACCATCATACTTCAATGATAATGGATAATTTAAAAACGCTCATGCTGAAGAATGCATGCATGCTGTAGCAAAATAGAATTGTCTCAACCAAGTTTATTAGAAAGCTCAAAGCTATTAATATAAATAACCTGCTGTGTATTGAATTTATATTGAGCTCGCGCTTGTCTAACTCATACAGCCGGGTATATCGACTTTTCCCATGCCTGCAAAATATCCTGATATTTACATAATCTATTTTTGTCGATGAATGTGTGCATATTATGTCTGGTGCAGTTTTGAGCAGGGATCACTACACTTACTGCCCTTTGATTTGGACTACAATAGAACACTTTTCAGTCAGTCATGAATATCCCAATATTTACATAATCCAGTTGAAAGTGTGCAGATCATGTCGTTTTGAGCGTGTAATTAATATCCATCCAATACTTGCCCTGAAAATGTTTGGACTTGGAGTGTCTGGCGAATGCATGTTAATAAATCAAAATCAATTTTAACCCGTTCCCTTCGAGATTCTAAAATCTGCATAGACTTTGTACATAGCCCACGTGGTTCCCGTAGGCAAGGGGTTAATGTGAAGAGATGGTCTGGTCTAGTGATGGTCAAAGCTCTGTCCTTTGCAACTAATCAGCACAGGTTCGAACCAAGGCTGCGTCGGATGGTCCCAGATGTAAATAATCAAAATTGATTTGGAACATGTCTGGGTTGAAATACATAAGGAACTACACATGCATGTTAAATCAATATCAATTCAATTTCAATGGGTTGAATTATACAACACCATTAGAAACTACATGTACATAGCATCAGGGCCTTTATTGATTAGAACACCGTTGCATACATTGCCTTATTTTGCCAATCTTCAAAGGCAGCGTACCTTGAAAGTCGTTCAGCAAACTTCATGCTTGATGGGCTTCAACTTGATGAATAATTGAAAGCATTGAGGACACTTACCAAGCTGTTTCCGGCTAGAGTCTGTAGAGAATAAGTATGGTGTTGTATAATAACCTAAAAGAGTACAGAGCCGGTATTGTCCTGAGCAATTTAGAGCACAGGTATCGTCCTGAACAATTAAGAATACACAGGTAACGTCCTGAACAATTTAGAATACACAGGTATTGTCCTGAACAATTAAGAATACACAGGTATCGTCCTGAACAATTAAGAATACACAGGTAACGTCCTGAACAATTTAGAATACACAGGTATTGTCCTGAACAATTAAGAATACACAGGTATCGTCCTGAACAATTTAGAATACACAGGTATCGTCCTGAACAATTAAGAATACACAGGTATCGTCCTGAACAATTAAGAATACACAGGTATCGTCCGAAACAATTTAGAATACACAGGTATCGTCCTGAACAATTAAGAATAAACAGGTATCGTACTGAACAATTAAGAATACACAGGTATCGTCCTGAACAATTAAGAATACACAGGTATCGTCCTGAACAATTAAGAATACACAGGTAACGTCCTGAACAATTTAGAATACACAGGTATTGTCCTGAACAATTAAGAATACACAGGTATCGTCCTGAACAATTTAGAATACACAGGTATCGTCCTGAACAATTAAGAATACACAGGTATCGTCCTGAACAATTAAGAATACACAGGTATCGTCCTGAACAATTTAGAATACACAGGTATCGTCCTGAACAATTTAGAATACACAGGTAACGTCCTGAACAATTGAGAATACACAGGTATCGTCCTGAACAATTTAGAATACACAGGTATCGTACTGAACAATTAAGAATACACAGGTATCGTACTGAACAATTTAGAATACACAGGTATCGTCCTGAGCAATTTAGAATACACAGGTATCATCCTGAACAATTAAGAATACACAGGTATCGTCCTGAACAATTAAGAATACACAGGTATCGTCCTGAACAATTTAGAATACACAGGTATCGTCCTGAACAATTTAGAATACACAGGTATCGTCCTGAACAATTTAGAATACACAGGTATCGTCCTGAGCAATTAAGAATAAACAGTTATCGTCCTGAACAATTGAGAATACACAGGTATCGTCCTGAACAATTTAGAATACACAGGTATCGCACTGAACAATTGAGAATACACAGTTATCGTCCTGAACAATTGAGAATACACAGGTATCATCCTGAACAATTAAGAATACACAGTTATCATCCTGAACAATTGAGAATACACAGTTATCGTCCTGAACAATTGAGAATACACAGGTATCGTCCTGAACAATTTAGAATACACAGGTATCGTCCTGAACAATTTAGAATACACAGGTATCGTCCTGCAAAAGAATTTGCTTACAAGCACAAGCAATTGCTTACTGCTCGTAAGCAATTACCAAACAAGCAATTGCTTGAAACCGTATGCAGAAAACGAACCTTTTACTTGTCTTGATAAGCAATTGCTTGCGTTTTTTCAAGCACATCCAGTCTAGCTTGAGCTCTTGCTTACTCAGGGCATTCGCGTTTAAGGATCAAATTTTCATACCGTTTCAGGATGATTACGAGCTCCTTATTCCAGAGGTTATGTTGTGATTTCATATTAAATCAAATTTCTGTTATTTTAGACTTTTTACGGCAATTTTCGTCCATCGATCTGCACAGAAACTCCCCTAATGCTCTGTGCTGTTTCCCCCCTACATTTGCGTAAGCAAAAATACTGCTGCCAGGTCGGGCACGAAGCGTTGTTGTCCTGCAGTGCGATGTTCGCACAACCGTAACGATCCTTTGTCCAACACGTAAGCAGTTGCTTAGGCAATGCAAGCTAAAGGTTTCAGCACAAGCAAAAGCAAAAGCTTGTGCATATGAATTCAAGCAATTGCTTGAACTTGATCTTTTGCTTGACAAGCTCTTTCTTGTGCTTAAAGCAATTGCTTATGTTAAAGCAATTGCTTGTTTTTATGCATACGGCCCATTGTCCTGAACAATTTAGAATACCATATCATTAGAATGTAAGTAGACTTTTAGGTCATTTATGTTTATTAGGTCATTATAACATACATTGGAGTCTTCTAAAACTGGCTTAATACTTTGGAATTCATCTAATGTACATAACTGAATTCACACCTGACGCCTCCATGCAACTTGATTAATAATGCAACACAGTGAGGACACTTTTCAAGCTGTTTCCGGCTTGGGCAAGCCTCCACACTAACTTTTTTCCCTACTGGCCCGTTCGGGCAAGTAAAATCAGAACTTTTCAAATTATACTTGCCCGAACAGAAAATTTACTTGCCCGCTTACTTCTAGATGAGATTTAAACCTAAGGAGTTACATTATTCTTTCATAGTTGACCAACAATTTAGTTGCCCGATCAGGCAACCAAACTAGGCCAATTATGAAATTTTACTTGCCCGATATAAATTTGTACTTGCCCCGGGCAATAACCACTGAATAAATTTACAGATTGTCAACTTGTCATAAAATTTAATTATGTAATGACTTTTACACAAACAAATATATTGATAACATAAATACAATGCAAGAAATGTGAGTATTTCCCTATTATTCATTTTCTAATCTTAATTTTTGCTCTTGTTTGTTTCCTATTTCCTTTTCATTCACTCCATTACTGGACATTGGTGCCTCGATTTACCACTGCAACACATAATACCACTTGGACCATACGGATTTAACAAACAGGTAAGGGATACCATGCTAATATGATGTTTTGTCTAACTATTTATTTTAATTTTTTTATTTTAACCCAACCAATTTGGCAGGAAAATTTTACTTTCTTTTCCTTTTCCATACTAACCTTGTTTCTCCCTTTCTTTCTCCATGAAATATCAGTTGTTGTATTTCATAATAAAAAAGGGTGTGTTAAAGGAGTAAAGACAAGGCTGCTTTAATAACTACTATTTGATACTTTTCTTATACAACATGTGCATATTTACATTTTCTGTATTAAGAATAATTTGTATGTACTCTTTGAAAGAATAATGATTGTCATTGATTATGAATTGTACAAATCAAATCAATATTGTAATATGGTGTTATGTTTAAATACCGATGCAAAGATATGTACATGTATATTGCATAGTCTCCTTCAACGAATAGCATTTTGCAGGGCACCAATTTTTTTTCAGTGGCCCGATTGGGCCAGAGAAATAATTTCTTCCCCTTTTCTGGTGGCCTGAAAGAAAAATTTACTGGCCCCAAAATTAATTTCATTAATAAACTTTTTACTATTTAAAATATGACTCTTTCCTAATCAAGCCTGTGAAGAATGTCATGGAAGAAAACAAGATTTTTCTAATTTTGCGAATATCGGGTTGAAAATCTACTTGCCCGATCTGGCCACTAAATGTGACATTTATACATTTTTGCTGGCCCGAAGTGCAATTTCACTGGCCCTGGGCCAGCGGGCCAGTGCAAGTATCAAGCCCGGCCTGGCTTGGGTCTAAATGGAGACTTTTGTGTTGTAATATATCTATAGGCTAAAGAGAATACACAGTTAAAGTGTCCTGAGTGAGTTGAAATACCGCCATCGTAAACTAGAGTTTGAATAGCCTTTATGGATTAGGTTGTTATTCAATGCTAGAAATTAATCTTTTTGCTTTGTGGCCCGTTCGGGCAAGTACAAACAAGATTTTTCAACTTCTAGGGGCCCGAAACCTAAATCTGGTGGCCCCAAACAAAGCAAAACATAACAAATCTGTTACATTTGCTTGCCCGAACAGGTCAGTAGAATTTAGGATCAATGAAATTTGGTGGCCCAAAGCTATTTTTTTGTGGCCCCGGGCCAGCGGGCCTATGCCTATTTTGAGCACTGCATTATTACATACATTTCTTTATTACACTTTATATAGTGTCCGTGATGTTTGAGGCTGGGGTGTACTTACGAATTTGGTGTTGTAATAGTCGGCTTCAACCTGATTAATTACTAATGTTGAGGATAGTGTCGAAGCTGGTATCAGCTGGGGACAGTGGGAATATTTGTCTAGTTAAACTGGTGTTGTAGCAGGTTAAGATACCACAGCATTACATAAAGGGCATGACATTCCAGCCCTTATTGATAAGGTCATCACTACATACACCGTCGTCTTATTTCGCCAATCTTCTGAACCATATCGTACCTTCTGAACTCATCCACGCTTCTTCACGTCTCATCGGCTTCTACCTGATTAATATTGTTAAGCATAATGTCCAAGCTAGTTCCGGCTAGGGTCTAATGGAAAATGTGGTGTTGTAGCAGGTTCAAATACAACACCAACACATGAACTACACACAATGCCAGCTTTTATTGATTTAGTCATCACTACATACGTTGGTTGTCTTATTTCGCCAATCTTCTGAACCATATCGTACCTTCTGAACTCATCCACGCTTCTTCACGTCTCATCGGCTTCTACCTGATTAATATTGTTAAGCATAATGTCCAAGCTAGTTCCGGCTGGGGTCTATAGAAAATTTGGTGTTGTAGCAGGTCCAAATACCACACCAACACATGAACCACACACAATGCCAGCGTTTTATTGATTTGGTCATCACAACATACGTTGTCTTATTATTTCGCCAATCTTCCCAACCAACGTACCTTGGAACTCATCCATGATTCTTCACGCCTGACCAGCTTCAACCTGATTAATAATTTAACCCATTTCTTCATAGAATATGTCATTCCAACAGAATTAACCCCTTGACTACGGGAACCGGGTGGGTTGTGTACAAAGTCTATGGAGATTTCAAAAACTCGTAGGGAACGGGTTAAATGCATGGTCAACCAGATGATTTCTGGTCAATGGCTTAACCCATTGGGGACTATAATATTATGGCCAATGTATTTGGGCTAAGGATTATGGAAAACATAGTGGGTTTTTACTTATTTCCGAGATCAAATGGTATCAAATGGTGTCAAAACAGGTTAAATTTGGGGAGTTACTGATATGAATTGATGCATCGATCAGGCCGCAATTAAAAGACGGTTTGAGAGGGGTGGCCTACATGGACATAATTTGTTGAGAAAAAAGTTGTGCATTCTTCTGCCAAGTGGCAATTACCCGAAGAAAGACAAAGAATGTGTTGACTCCTTGATAACGGGAACCTGTTGGAAACTGTATTAATTCTATGAGGATTCTAGTCTAGTAGGAGTCTAGTAGGGAACAGTTTAAACCTAAGCCTATATGGGGACAAATCTAGTCGAGAGCGGGTTAATAATGATAGACCTGTAATTTTTGACAACATTTG
Source organism: Echinarachnius parma (assembly GCA_037951105.1). Taxonomy (NCBI): domain Eukaryota; kingdom Metazoa; phylum Echinodermata; class Echinoidea; order Clypeasteroida; family Echinarachniidae; genus Echinarachnius; species Echinarachnius parma. The sequence goes on along the minus strand of JBAMJV010000300.1, from coordinate 19,512 downwards.
CATACTTCAGTAACTTCAGTTAACATTTCAGCTCTACCATACAGAAGCATGGTCAGAAGTAAGGTCATCTCATGCCTCATCAGATCGGATTAATTATGATATGTTTTGTTGTCAAATGGGGGTAATTTGATTAATTTCCTGAGAGAATAAAAGATATTTATAAATAATGCACATAATGATGACGTTTGTTTGGAAATATAATAGGGATGTGCGTTGCGAAACATACTTCCACTAGCTGAATAGCGTTAACCCGTTGATTACGGGAACTGAGTGGGCCATGTACAAAAGTCTATGGGGATTTCAGAATCTCGAATGGAACTGGTTAACTTTAATACCTTTAGCTGTTACGTACATACGGTAAACACGTAAACCCGGTCAGATCGTATGGTGATTGCTATCTCTCGCCTTATCGCATTGAGGCTAATTACTCGGGGAGAAAGTGCATTAACAGCTGTTCAACAATACGTTATCTCTTAAACCCATTCTCCACTAGATAATTGCAATTCCCATAGAGTAATCGTATTGTATATCAGGTTCCTGTATGCTGTGGGTTAACTAGGTAAGGACTATATATACATATACCCAAGATCTTGGTCCTGTATGGGTTTATGCAGCATATGTGTTATACCAATACAAAATGATTCTCATTCGGTTATCAGCTGGTTGACTACAAATATTCTGGGGCCCATAATTTTCACTTCATTTGTATAAATTATAAGAAAAAAAAACCTTTATAAAAATGTACACAAAATCATCAAAACTCATTAATTTTTTTCTGTTTAACTTTTTGTATTATTTTGTCACAAATTTAGTGCAATATTGCAAATTGGATTGTGATACGATCTACATGTATATATAAAATTTCAATAATACACAAAGTATGTAGAATGGAAAATTATGTATGAAATGAATTACAAGAGATCTGACGACGTGCATTTTTTGAGACAAATGGATCAAAGAGGGATTTTGATGCTGAGATTTATATGTAAATGCTGTGAAAGAAGACAAAATGGGGAAAAACCCCTCTTGACTATAGGAATCGCTGTCGGGAGGCAATAGTTTAATTTCTATAGAACCATTCTGACGTTTTTTTTTTTTTTTTAAATAAAAAAAACTGTTTTAGGAATGAATTTATGATTTATCAAATTACCAAGGAAACTGGAAAAGAATTCAGACGCATGAATAACTTGTTCAGATCTGGGTACTGAAAATATGAAGGGGGAAAGTTTGGTTGTGGTTTATGGAGATTGCATGATTTACCCAAATCAATTAGTCCTGAATTGGTCAACACTTTTCTTTACCATGTATATTGTGTATATGCTTCCACTTGGAAGGAATACTCCCCAGGGAATGGAGATGATGCACACAATGTGTGCTGGTTTGCATTGTATCCTATGACCGGGGTCATACAATATCATTGTAAAGCGCTTAGAGATGAATATCAATCATATTAGGCACTATATAAATCAAGTATATTATATTATTATTATTAATTAGCTCTTTGGTTCATGAAAAAGTTGTATGAAAAAATGCAATGAAATGCATGCCAGAAAAATATGCGCATTCAGGCAAATCAGATAGATTTTTATGCATTTTCAGATGTGCAGCTTTGCAATTGTTCACAACTTTGTATGCAATTTAGGCCCCTTGATTGAATAAACTGTTATTATATATTATATTTGTGTAATCATACCACATAAAAGTAAAGCCATTCAGTGCTTGTCGAAAAAATACTCGGACTGATGTCTGATAACAAAATCAAACGGTCTTGAATGGGTTAATTACAAACTTGAGAGGCTAGCTTTCCTGTAGACTTTTGTGAATTTTTGTTTTACAATACCTTCCTGTGTACGCACTATAGCCTCTATGGTAATTGCGAACGGGGTAGAATGACTTTACGGAGAGAAAGATGGAAAATGTATTCATATAAATAATAATAATAATGAAACACTTTTATATAGCGCATAAGCACAATTGCATGTCCCTATGCGCTTTATTATTACCCTTGATCATCAGGTACATGTCAAACCCGCACAATTATCTTGCGCACCATCTCAACTCCCCGGGGAGCATACTAGCCAATATATATCTTGATCATGTTCCGCTTGCGGTAAATTTCATTTTTATCTTCCATCTGGAGATGTCGGTACTGTTCCCTGTGACATTGTGTGCCACATAAAACAATTGACCTACATAGACTAATCAAGTAATGTTGAGATATCTGGGAAATTGTGCGCAGGAGACTGGTGACGAACAAACAAACAAACAAACGGGACCGAAAACATAACCTCCAACTTCGTTGGCGGTGGTAAATATGTTTATTTCTTTATGACATAAACATGTTTTTTTTTCATCCTGACCAAAATAATATGTTGACAAGTTAATACAGCTATTAGGTAGTACTAAAATCATTGCTAAAGAAATAATATGTTGACAAGTTACAGCTATTAGGGAGTACTAAAAATCATTGCTAAAGTTAACACGAGAATCTGGTTGCTAAATAAGCAATGTCAATTTTTATTTTTGGTTCCATCTCCTTATACAAGGTGAACTTGTACCTTCATTGAAATTAATGGCAGGCTTAGCATTAATGATCCTGTACATAAACCTGAAGCCATATTGGAAAGACATGTAAGTCTTTTACCCATCATCGGGGAGAAGCTAAGCCATTCCAAGGCCATTTTAGGCTCATTTATGGAGCAATTTTCTCGAAAAATTGGTAATTTACAAGCGCGTTGTCTTATTTTGGACAGTTCTTCTAATGCTTCAATGACGTTGTGTAGGCCCTAATGATGATGGGTAGTTGAAGTGCATAATCTTCTCTTGGGCATGTATGGTAATTTAAGTTTGGGTTTTTTCAAACAAATTGTTTTAAAGGTGCATGGTGCACCATGTATGTGCATTAAAATTGCATTTAAAGTACCTTCAAAATTTTATTTTGCAGAAAAGGGCAGATAAACCTCTAGTTTTAATGGTCATACTCTTGTCATTCTTTGGAAAGTGCCTTTTAAGCAGGGGTTACTACAGATTAACGCATGCTCAACCTTTCCCCCAAAACATTTAATAATGATTGTTTGTTCATATTTGCCTATTTTCCAAATATAGTCTAATGCTAGTGATGGACTAATTTTAAAGAATTAAAAAGGATGTTGACAACTTAAAGGGACTTAGTAACATTGTCCAAATCCTCAAAATAAAATTTTCATTCTACCTTCATACCTTGTTGTATTCGTATTAACAATAAAATCATGGGACCGGTTTCGGTTTTTCAAATTTCCCTTTCGTTACAAAGATATGTACGATTGAAGTATTCAGATAAGAAAAACTCAGGTGGAGTTTTGAAACCGTGTACAAAGTGAGTTAGTGAATATCACTTTGCATTTTCGCTCATTACTTGGCCATGCAATGTCCATTTGAAATTTTCACACAATACCCTGTGGACATATGAGATAACAACAATATACATTGCATCAACCCTTCATCACTTTTTGCACATGTCAGGAAAGTTACTAGATCCCTTTAACTTGAACTGAAACTGGTTCCACTATAGTTTAAAGGGGTAGTTTAGTTTTGGTAGAGAGGGCGCTGCACATCACAATTTTTTTGTGAGGTAATGAAAAACTGAGTGTCGAATTTGAGAGAACATGCAATTTTAATGGCAGAATAAACTTTATTTGGTGAAAATCGACCCAGAAACGGCTGAAATATCAATAAATATATGTGATCTTATAATTATTTGGGGCCCAAATAATTAGATGATTTTTAGAAAGAAAAAAAAAAAATGCTTGCACTTTTTCAAAAATTTTCAAAAGCATTTTTAAAATAGTTGTTGATGATCTCTTTATTTAATCATTATATCAATAAAACATAACATGCATAATTTTGTATGAAAATGGCTGAAACAAACGCCTTTTTAAAAAGCGCCCTCTTGTGTTTTAATGGCTCGTTTTGAATGATAACAGGCTTTTTACTTAGTCGTTTGTAATTTTGTATACCTTTCGAGCATGGTGGAGTTATAACTATTAGTTTATAATGTTACTGTCCATGTTTGGTTACTAAAGTTCAGTCTTACCAAAACTGTACTACCCCTTTAGTGGATTTTTGCCATTTTATTTGCCACCCAGACTGTCACCTCCTTGCCTACAAGAACCTGGTGGGCTATCTACAAAGTCTATGGGGGATTTCAGAATCTCGATGGGAATGGGTTGATACATTACCATCGTTAATACTTACTACAGTAGTTGTCGTATTTGTAGTGAAGTTTTTTTTTTTTAGCCAGCGGCCATTATGGGCCTGTATTTGATTATACAGGACTTGCACCTTCCTATTACGTGCATAATCAAATTTTTGTTCGCTAGCATGCTCACTCGTTTACTAAAGGAGCAATTCTCATCATGTCTAAGAGAAACGGTGAAGGACGCTAATGTAGCCTTTTTAATGTGTCATTCCTCTTGGCCTTTACCTTGGTTGAAATAGAGGAGATAGCACTCACCTCTCCCACTCAGTGTTGTGAAGTTGTCATCATCTGGCAGGATGCGGATAGCCCAAACAAGCTTGTTTCCTATCTCTCCCCCTCTGTATCTCTCTCCCTTTAAATCAGACTACTTTGTTCTCTTATTTCTCTCCCTCTTTCAAACTCACTCTACAACTTCCGCTCTTCCATTCACTGTTGTCAAGTTACTTACCATCATCTGCCAAAGGATTGATAGCATAAAATAAGATTGCCGAAACCAGCTTGTGTTCTCTCTCTCTCCTCTTTCTTTTCACCTCCCCCTCTATATCTTTCTTTTCACCTCCCCCTCTATATCTTTCTTTTCACCTCCCCCTCTATATCTTTCTTTTCACCTCCCCCTCTATATCTTTCTTTTCACCTCCCCCTCTATATCTTTCTTTTCACCTCCCCCTCTATATCTTTCTTTTCACCTCCCCCTCTATATCTTTCTTTTTACCTCCCCCTCTATATCTTTCTTTTCACCTCCCCCTCTATATCTTTCTTTTCACCTCCCCCTCTATATCTTTCTTTTCACCTCCCCCTCTATATCTTTCTTTTCACCTCCCCCTCTATATCTTTCTTTTCACCTCCCCCTCTATATCTTTCTTTTCACCTCCCCCTCTATATCTTTCTTTTCACCTCCCTCTCTATATCTTTCTTTTCACCTCCCCCTCTATATCTTTCTTTTCACCTCCCCCTCTATATCTTTCTTTTCACCTCCCCCTCTATATCTTTCTTTTCACCTCCCCCTCTATATCTTTCTTTTCACCTCCCCCTCTATATCTTTCTTTTCACCTCCCCCTCTATATCTTTCTTTTCACCTCCCCCTCTATATCTTTCTTTTCACCTCCCCCTCTATATCTTTCTTTTCACCTCCCCCTCTATATCTTTCTTTTCACCTCCCCCTCTATATCTTTCTTTTCACCTCCCCCTCTATATCTTTCTTTTCACCTCCCCCTCTATATCTTTCTTTTCACCTCCCCCTCTATATCTTTCTTTTCACCTCCCCCTCTATATCTTTCTTTTCACCTCCCCCTCTATATCTTTCTTTTCACCTCCCCCTCTATATCTTTCTTTTCACCTCCCCCTCTATATCTTTCTTTTCACCTCCCCCTCTATATCTTTCTTTTCACCTCCCCCTCTATATCTTTCTTTTCACCTCCCTCTCTATATCTTTCTTTTCACCTCCCCCTCTATATCTTTCTTTTCACCTCCCCCTCTATATCTTTCTTTTCACCTCCCCCTCTATATCTTTCTTTTCACCTCCCCCTCTATATCTTTCTTTTCACCTCCCCCTCTATATCTTTCTTTTCACCTCCCTCTCTATATCTTTCTTTTCACCTCCCTCTCTATATCTTTCTTTTCACCTCCCTCTCTATATCTTTCTTTTCACCTCCCTCTCTATATCTTTCTTTTCACCTCCCCCTCTATATCTTTCTTTTCACCTCCCCCTCTATATCTTTCTTTTCACCTCCCCCTCTATATCTTTCTTTTCACCTCCCTCTCTATATCTTTCTTTTCACCTCCCTCTCTATATCTTTCTTTTCACCTCCCTCTCTATATCTTTCTTTTCACCTCCCTCTCTATATCTTTCTTTTCACCTCCCTCTCTATATCTTTCTTTTCACCTCCCTCTCTATATCTTTCTTTTCACCTCCCTCTCTATATCTTTCTTTTCACCTCCCCCTCTATATCTTTCTTTTCACCTCCCCCTCTATATCTTTCTTTTCACCTCCCCCTCTATATCTTTCTTTTCACCTCCCCCTCTATATCTTTCTTTTCACCTCCCCCTCTATATCTTTCTTTTCACCTCCCTCTCTATATCTTTCTTTTCACCTCCCCCTCTATATCTTTCTTTTCACCTCCCTCTCTATATCTTTCTTTTCACCTCCCTCTCTATATCTTTCTTTTCACCTCCCTCTCTATATCTTTCTTTCTCTCCTCTTCTCAGTACTTCATTTCCCTGGTAGTTGATATATCATCAGCAAAAATATCGATAGCCGAAACCAGCTCGTTTTTTTCTCCCTCATACTATCTCTCCCGTCTTTTCTCTGTCCTTATTATTTTTCTTTCTATCTATCTCCCTTATAATCTCTCTGAGCTGTCTGTCTGTCTGTCTGTCTGTCTGTCTGTCTGTCTGTCTGTCTGTCTGTCTGTCTGTCTGTCTCGCTCACTGGTTATGTAGTCATCTTGTCATCATCTTCAGAATGGGTTGATAGTCAAAACCAGCTTTTTTTGTTTTGTTTTGCACTCATTCTATATCGCCCTCACCCCGTCTGTCTATGTGTCTTCTTTTTTCTCTTTTGCCATTTTACTCCTTTGGCTTCTCATCTTTCTCTCCCTCTCCCTGGTTATGTAGTCAACTCGCCATCATCATCTGCCAATGGAGTGATAGCCGAAACAAGCTTGTGTTCTCTCTCTCCTACTCTATATCTCCCTTCTTCTCTCTGTCCCTATATTTCCCTTTTCTTTCTATCTCCCTTATTGAGTTGTCTGTCTCTCACTCACTCCCTGGTAATGTTTTCATCTTATCATCTTCTGAAGGGGTTGATAGCCCAAACCAGCTTGTTATCTCTCCGTCATACTATCTCTCTCTCTCCTGTCTCATCTCTTTCTTTCTCTATCTCCTCCCTGTAATATATCTTTGACCAGCGGTCAGTGTCTTCGTCTTCCTGGTTATGTTGTCAACTTGTCATCATCTGCCGAAATGATGATAGCTTTAGACCAGCTTGGGTCAGGGATCCTGGGATATGGTTGCCCGAGAGCTAATTGTGTCATTTTGCGCCTTAGCCCGTGGAGGAATAGAGTGACAAGCGAGGCTGGCCATCCGATCTTGCTGTGATGTTAATCACACACTCGGTCATACATACATGTAGGTAGTTAGTCTAGATCAAGGCTTGAGAGGCTTAGAGCTCGGTTTATTAAAGTCATACATCTTCTTTGTTTAAGTTAGCTAGCTGGTCATATTGTTTCATTTTGCTTCTAAGTTGTGGAAGAAAGGAGTGACAAGAGGGGCTGGCCATCCGCTGTGACGTTAATCAAACATTCGGTCATTCATAGGTAGTTAGCCTAGATCAAGGCTCGAAAGGCTTAGAGCTCGGTTTATTAAAGTCATACATCTTCTTTGTTTAAGTTTGCTAGCTGGTCATATTGTTTCATTTTGCTTCTAAGTTGTGGAAGAAAAGCGTGACACTAGAGGCTGGCCATACAATCTTGTTGTGACATTAATCAAACACTCGGTCATACATAGGTAGTTAGCCTAGATCAAGGCTCAGAGGCTTAGTGCCTGGTTTATTAAAGTCATATGTCTTTTTAAAGTTAGCTATTGCTTAGCAAATTGCTTTGTTTTTGCCCCTTAGTTACGGAGAGAAGAACGACGGGGATGGTCATGCGATCTTATTGTGACGTTAATCAAACACTCGGTCATACCATGAACCTACGACATACATAGGTAGTTAGCCTAGATCAAGGCTTAGAGGCTTAGTGCATCAGAACTTACTCAATTGATTAAAGTCATACATCATTAATTTTAAGTTACCTATCTGGTTGTATTGCTTCAGTTTAGCTCCTTAGTCATGGAGAGATTGGATGGCTATATGATTTGCTGTGACGTTAATCACACACTCGTCATAGGATTAGGCATCTTATGTTTCTTAGAGGGTAAAACACGTTATTGTGAAGCCATATCTTTCCTAGATACCATTACGTGAATACCCCATTAGAGCTCTACCCCAGTAAAGTACTGGGGCGGTATTCTGAAAGCAAATTAGCACTCAATCAGCGTTCAATCAGCGTTTTCGTATTCTGAAAGCCAAATTAACTTCTCAATCATTTAACTACCATGGTAACAAGCGTTTGGCGGGAAATCATACGCGCAGTTGTGTAATCTGCGCGCATCTTATTACGCGCAATTTAATTGCAAATTGGTATTCTGAAAGCTAATTAGCGGTCATTTAAGTCTGAAGATAATGAAAAAGTTAAAAGAGCTATATACCTCTCATAAGTCATAACTAGCACCGGGAGGGAGTAAATTTGAACCACGAACTCACATCCCAGCATGGCTGGGGTTTTCTCGCACATAATGACGCATATCGTAATCGCTATCACAGAGATAGAATATTGCATTAGACAACATTGATTAACATAATATTATTAAAAAGTCTATTAATCCATTTACGTTTCCGCATAATATAGTAACACTTTGTTATAGATCATCACTACTTTTGAACAAGCATAATGATGGTGAATAATGGTAACATTATCTTCTTTGTGAATTAAAAGTCCATCTAATAGATGCAACGTGTATAACAAAAAAGGTTAATGGAAAGAATTATCTTCTTTTCATTAAAATGCATCAGTGTGTATGCCTCTATTGCATAACGGTTTATATTACATTTCCTTCACATTATTCAAGAATGTATAGACATATACTTTGTGATTATGTCAAATATTATCTGATTACAGCAATAATAACAACATAAGTATTTTATTTTATAAAAGAAAGAAAATGATGCTAAAATGATATTAGTCAAGTATTGTATACATTGTTTGCTTCTAGGGATAACTAAATCATCATAACCTTTTTGTTATACACGTTGCATCTATTAGATGGACTTTTAATTCACAAATACAATCAGACAAATATTGGAGGCATTTGAATGATATAAATATCAAAACTTGCAAACAATATTCACTTTTTATATTAAATGTATCCTTTATAAAAACAGCGTCAAGTTAGAATCTGATGATTTCATCATCATGGCCTAGGGTACATGGTTTCATTTTGGAGGAAAACACAATTATTGAAGGATGTATCTTATCCAAATTAATTAAGTTTAATTTCAATAACAGAAACACGCAAATGTTCATTATTACATGTCCTTTAGTAACCGACATGTCGATTGATTTCATATTGCTTCAATTAACATTGAAATGAAATGATTTGTTATTCATACCTTTTCATCCTAGACAGAGGTACTGAACATATTGACTTACAGGAAATGTCTCGTTGAAAAAATAACATAGCTACAAATTACACAATATTTACAAAGTAATATTTCTTTCAATCAAAGGTGTGATACAATGACTATGCAGGCATTAGATGATATAGTTACAAATTAATTATTTCAGAATTATCACAGTGAAAACAAAATATATGGAGTGATTTTCAACGGTAGAGATGAGAGCAGAGGGCCATGCCAAGAAGGAGGTCACATGCGCGTTAGTGCGCGTAAAAATCTTGTAACAGCCTATTTGATTGGATGGAATATTAATGAGGTGGGAGGAGCTTAAGATAGTCGCGCAGAAGTTAATTGAACGCTGATTGAGCTTTCAGAATACCGATTTTCCACTCAATCAGCGTGCAATTAAATCATGGACTTAAGTGCATATTTAAATGAAAAGTTAAATGAGCTTTCAGAATACCCCCCCAGTTTAGTAGGGTGTTAGCTCATCAAATTGACACTCTTGGTAAGAGGGTATATTGAGGGGATTATAAACTCGCTGTTCCTAATGCCAATTAGCAATTGTTTTTGTTTGTTTGTTTTTTTGCTAACACAACTAAGACTGTACTTGAGGTGATATCGGTATAGTATGTGACAACTATTGGCAGTCACAGGGGAAAGTGCTACAGACTTGCTGCTAGACTAGCGTATGGCTTGTTCTGCCATCCCCCCCCCCCCCTGACCCAAATGCACTCTTCAGAAGAGGTCATCGGTGAAATTGGAGTTGGGCAATTCAATGTATGCATGCATACCCATCCACACATGTGTAAGTGTGTGTCTGCAGAGGTGGAGAGAGAAACAGAGAGAAGGGGGGAGAGTAAATAGGGAAGATGCACTTTGTGGGAGAGAGGGGGAGGAGGGGAGGGGAGGGAGAAGGTGTGGTAGTACTAGTAGAAGGCAGGTTATTGTATGCATGCATATATCCTTCATACATTTGTGTTTAGGTATTGGAAGAAAAAGATAGGGAGAAGAGATAGAGAAAAGGGGAGAAGGAGAAAATGTGATTTGGTTGAAGAGATGGAGAAAGAAAGAGGAAAGAAGAGAGAAATAAAGAAAGGAATACATATGATGCTATACCCATAATTTCAAACATTGCATCAAGCACTTTTTGGAGTTCAAATTAAAAATAATATTGCATTATACAGTAGAATATCGCAAAGACGAAATACTTGATCACTCGACTATGGACAAAATATGTGTTACATCAAAGTAATAATAAGTCTTGAATGGGTTATCACATGTGACATTTTCAAACTGTGAATGTACAATCTAATTTAGACTCTAGAGGTCATGTTTGCCTGTTTCTGTTAGAAAGTAAATGCCTTGTACAGCGGATTATAGCTCTCTATTAAATTTATTGGTCAGTCAACTTACTATTATGTAGAAAGTGTTTATCACGTATACAGCCTTATTTAAAGGCAAAATATTTCAATTGCTAATGGCAAATGAAATTGAATGTTACAAAGTGTTTATTTTTTCATATATATTTGAACAGTTAGTTTGAAGTGGAAATATTATTACATTATTACATTAGTGTAGAGTCAGGACGTGCTTTAGGCATACTGGGCGTACACACATTCAATATCAGACTCCTTGACGAAATGTAATGAAGAATTTATTTGGCCTAATAGGATTAAAGCGCACACCCAAAGTGAGGAATAATCTTTCAACAATCCAATTAGGAATATGACTGTAAATGTCACGTGAATACATAAAGTTCAAATTACATTTATTTTAATATTTATGTTGGAGTCACACACGTAAAGGGTACTTAAGGTGACTGATATAACACATTTTTAACCAATCAATTACGATTTAATGTGGTGTAACATGCATTTGAACCGAGCAAGGTGGCTTAGCGGTTAGAGTGTCTGCCTCATGCATGGGACGTCCCGGGTTCAAACCCAGACCGGGTCATACCAAAGACTTTAAAAATGGTGCCTTAATTCTGCCTTCTAGCCAGGCGCTTGGCATTTATAGAATGGGGAAGGGAAAGTTATTCACTCAAGTTACCAGAGGACTGGCCCCCTTCTGTAGCTTTTGCTACATTTAGTAGACGTGTGGCCTATAGCGCTAATGAATCAGAGATAGGCGCCTCCTTATGTGCCGAAATTGGCACGGGAAGGACTAACTTTAACTAACATGCATTTCCATAGACTTTAGAATATACCATAGACCAAAGTTTTGTAGGGACTAGTCCAGAAATTAGCACTGGTCCGCTGGCCCAGGGTAAGGTTATTATTATTCTTAGACCCCACGTTATTCAGGATCCGTTTGAGAAAGGTTGCAGCATAATTTGCTCAGGGGTACACATTTTATTCCACCTTGCGCTAAGTTAATGATACCCCTTTTCTGTTCTATGGCTTTAAGGTCAGCCACACAACTGGAACTGAGCTCATACTGTTACAAGAATTAATTGAAAACTCCTTCATTCCATGGCAGTGGGTGTAAATAGCATTAGCGGATATGTTGCCAAGGCAATTACAATATCATGCAGTGTTATGAATGACTTTGTATTACTAGTGTCAAGTACCAAGAGAGAGTGGAATATTAATGAGAAAATTCTCGTTTGGCATTCAAAAGAAACAAAGCACTTCATCTGTCAACCTACATTGTTCAAGCGATTCTCAATCTTAACCCGTTCCCATTCGAGTTTGTGAAATCCCCATAGACTTTGTACACAACCCACCCGGTTCCCGTAGTCAATGGGTTAACATAGTCCCTACTTGATTTTGCAATCCTTATAGAGTTCATGAATACAAAACCCACCAGGTTCCCATTGGCAATGGGTTAACCCAACAAAGATTACCTTATTTTTCTGTTATAATATGCTTTCTCCAGAGACCCTTTTTTATACATTTTGAGACCAATTCTGAACATGTTAAATCCTTTAATCATTAGAGAGTAAAGAGATAAGCCTTTAAATAAATGCCAAAATGCTAACTTTGGTCTAAACAGGGAAAGACATAAATGCACCCTTTATTTATCAGGGATGAACAAATTGACCTGAAACGCTTTTCAAAATGCTGAGTTCTTGACAAGACAGATGTATTAAATGCAATGCCTACAGGAACCTGATGGGCCCTGTATTAACTCTATGGAGATTGAATATCTAGTAGGGAACAGGTTAACCCATTGCCTACGGGAATTAACTCTTACGGATGCACAATCTGGTAGGGAACATGTCAGACACGTACTCCCCTAATAGTGGACTAGAGTGGATGGATGTAACACTCTGAAATGTGCTTTTCACAATCGACTGCTAAGTGGGTGATTTGAATAGAGAGATTGGCCTAAAATGGGCCAAAGAGTTTGAGAGAAAAGGGGTCACCTCAGTACATACCAAATTGCTCTTCTTTCCTTCTTTGTTTTTCCTTGTTTCTCTTTTTTTACTCCCAAACAATACAGAACAGGACAATTGCTATTTCATTGTTGATAAACAAATCAAAATGGGTCCCACATACATGTACTATACAAAATTCATTTGATTTGGGAAGCTCTCTCCGTTTTTCTATGTTGCATCCCATGGAGCAGACTCGAACCTGCAAGATAACTATGCATTACATAACTTCACTTGGTTTATAGCTACAAAATTGACATAGAATCTTTCTCACTCTCACCCAATGAATACTCTGGAAGCCTTCTGGAATTAGGATGATTTGTGAAGCAGGTTGGAATTAAAAACAAATCATGTACTGACACATATTTATTTGTATGTACAAGGGATTAGTCGGATGAGGGGGGGGGGGGGGGGTGTGGCATCATTTTACTAATTCAAACTGTCATATGTACATAGTCGGATACAATTACATCTATATTTTGTATAGTTTTTAGGGGAAGCCTTATGAATTAAGGTTGATTTGTGGAGCAAATTGACATTCATACAATTATTTTTAAAATCTAGTTCATACATATTTGAGTTTGTGCACATTAGATCATTTTGGGGACATCATTTACCTATTCAACCTGTCATATGAACGTTGTCAGATACAATTTGGCCAAAGATGTATCATTTTAGGGAAAGCCTTTTGAAATAAGGTTGATTTGTGGCGCAGCCTGACATATGTGCAGAATATATGCTCTCTCAATCTAGTTAATACAAAACTAGTTAATATATATTTTTTGTGTACATATATGATTATTAGGGGACAGCATTTAACTAATTTAACCTTTAATATAAACATTGTTTGATTCAATTACATATGTATATGTATATCATGTAATGTATGTATTGTTCTGGCAGAAGCCTTTTGAAATGACCTTGATTTGTCCAGCAACCTTGCATGCAAACAAAATTACTCTATCATTTTAGTTGATACATTTGTGTGTTTGTACACATAGGATTATTAGGGGACAGCATTTAACTAATCCACCTTGTCATATGAACATCGTCAGGTTTAATTACAACCATGAAAAGTGTTTCATTCTAGGGAAGCCTTTTGATATAATAAGGTTGATTTGTGGGACGAGTTGACATTTACAACATTATTTCTCACAATCTAGTTGATACATTTTTGTGTACATAGGATTATCAGGGGACAGCATTTAACTAATTCAACCTGTCATATGAACATTGTCGAGAGTGTATGTACATGTTTGTTTTTTTTCTTTTTTCCAGGGGAAGCCTTTTTGAAATTAGGTTGATTTGTGGAACAAACTGGCATGTAGAAATTACTCGCTCGGGGTCTGTTTGTTTAAATGTCACCGTTTATTCAATATTGCTTGGCATAACTACCTTAGGGGTTGACATGCTAGCTTGCACTTAGACTGTTCTATTATTGTATTAACCAGTTCGCTTCCAGCTAGTCACTCACACAGAGTGAATACTACACTGGTTTGAATAGCCATCTTTAGTTTAGGTAACGTGAGGTCTTTGCAATCCAATTTTTGAATGAAAATTATATAAATTGTAGGAATGAAATTCTGATATAACTTTGGCTTAGAAAAAATATATAAATTGTAGGAATGAAATCCTGATAAACTTTGGTTTTGGATCTTTGCGATCGTCTTTTTAAAATGAAAATAATATAAATTATAGGAACACAGTTCTAAATGAACTTTGACTTTTTTTGATGAAAATTATGAATATGAATTATAGGAATACAAATATGAGTTGAGTTTGAGTTTGATGTTGTATTATCCAAACAAACAAAATTACATCAATATAACAATGAAAGGTGAATGTTTAACATAGATATTGAAATCTAAATGAACTTTGGATTTGTCTGGGGCAGTAGACCTTTTTTAAATTTAAAGATTACACTGCACATTCAAATAAACAGAATACGAATCGTATGAGGAAATTGCAACGTAGCAGTAACACATCTGCACCATACTGCAGACACAACTCTGTGTGGAAAAGTAAGGTTAACATTGCAGAGGAGTTATTGTTTTTTTACTTCAACATCAATATTATATTTTTGTCTGGAAGCCTCACCTTGCTGTAAAAAAAAAAATGGGGGTGGTATAATTGCCCCAAATGAAAAAATTTGAGGGGGGTTTCAACCCCCTATAGCTCCCTAATAATGCCACACAACTACTTGAAAGTGAGGCGATAAATTATAATTGTCCTAATATTGGGTCATAATTGCTTGGCTATCACTCTCTAAAACCCTCAGGGGGCGCGCTCTAGACCCCTAGCTCCCCCGCCTCGTGCGCCTTTTTGGCACAACTCTGGCACAATAGTTGAATAATAAGTCTCAGCCCCTTGTTATTCAAAGCTCTGCCAACACAAACAGTGGGGTATTGATTGTGAGCAAAATTGGTTCTCTGTTTCAATCAAACATACAATCTTTATAAATTTAATTGAGCGTGTAATAATAATGACGGAGTTTCATTATGCGGTCGCTTTTTCCACAGCAGTTCCAAAAGCACCATACCGTGAACAGAATAGCTAGATTATTAACCCATTCACGACTGTTTGATTTTGCAAAATTGCCACCAAACGTTGCCGTAACTAAACCTCGAACATGTCTCTGTAGATTTTGGTCAGGCAATCAAGCTTGTAAAATATTCATAAACTTGATTTTCAGAGCATATTCCATCAGCGTGGCAAAATGCACTTTATTTAATACCATTAATCCTTTGCCTACAGCAAACCGGTGTTCCATGTATTACTTATATATGGTAAGTTCAAACGCTAGACAGAAATGAGTTAACAGAATTAATTCACTACCATTTCAGGACTTTGATTTGCAAAAAATCACATTTACTGAAATGTGTTCATCAGAAGTACACGTATGAGGCACTTTTATACAAAGCATTCAACGTTGGACAATAATGTAGGAGATCTATAAACTGTTATCAATTGATTATAAATAAATAGTGCTATTTCGGGAAAATAATAATAATGCTATTTTATTCAACCAACAAAATGTCACATTTGCAGCTACAAGAAGAATTGCAGTGGCATGTACAATCAAATCCATAGATGTTTACAAACATCAGAAAAGATAAAAAACGAAATCACAAAGTATAAAAAAATGTTGTTAATAAGACAGATTATACATGTAGATATCTGGCACAACTGTTAACAGTTATATTGAGACTATGACATTTTCTGTATTCCAAAGAATAAGAAGATCTGAACGTTTTGAATAGCACAAAAGAAGGGGCACTTAAATGGGTGTCATATGCATCTTGGTCTACACCCATTTGGTCTAATCCCATGTTATATGTTTAAACAAATTAAGAATTCAGAGGCTTAGGATTAGGATTATGGATTAAGATTAGAGCTAGTGAGTTGGATTAGGATTAGGATGCAGTTTAAGGTTTGGAGTCAAGTTTGGATTTGGGGAAATGGCAATTTCAGGCATCATAATAGTTGGACCGAATTAGACTTGGACCAATTAGTGTAGACCAGAGGGAGGGACCAAACTCCCTTATTATTCTGTGCCTCTACCTGTGAAGTGGCTAACGCTAAGGCCTGGTCACATATCACCGGATAGCGTAAATGACAGAGAGCAACATTTTCAATCCATTCGTATGCATTTCTTGTCAGGCGATGTATAGGTTGTTCTATCCAGCGGAATGTTTTGTACATGAAGCAATGGAGACGACTTTCACCACCGGATAGTTTGATTTCGCAAAGTTGCTATTCGTTGGGCATCCGTTGACGCTATCCAGTGATATGTGACCGGGCCTTAAAGTTACCAATACAATGTCTCTATTTTTACGCATTTGTAGGAATTCACTTAATCTGGCATTGGGCTGAAAGCAATTTATTGTCTCTGATTTCATGGAAATGTAGAAAGCGGTGAATTGCGAATACAAATCTTCTTCTTTCATTAATGGCCCGGTCAGATATCAACGGATATCGGAAACGTATGCCCAAGGTATAGACAATTTGCGAAATTAAATTATCCGGTGATGAAAGTCGTCTCCATTGCTTCATGTACAAAACATAGAACAACGTACATCACCGGACAAGGAACGGACAAGAAATGCATACGAACGGAGATGAACGGATGGAAAATTTAGCTCTCCGTTTGACGTCCGTTTACGCAATCCGTTGATACGTGACCGGGCTATAATCCCCTATGGATCCGATCCCCTCATGATGTCATATCTAAAAGATTAGAATTCACCAAAGTCCTAATGGCATTATAATCTATTTTATCAATCAAATCATTCTGCAATAACGATAAAGACTAGTTGTTGTTTAGGAATTTAACAAAGTTTGCTTCCTGTACATTTTACCTCAGTCATAATGGGATAATCCATTCATCAATAGTACCAAAATGGCAACTGCTTTTGTAGAATTGACGAATGTTTAACCTGCTCCCTATTTGATTTTGCAATCCCCATAGAGTTAATACAGGACTTACCAGGTTCCCATAGGCAATGGGTTAACCTGTTCCCTACTAGATGTTGCAATCCCCATAGAGTTAATACAGGACTTACCAGGTTCCCATAGGCAATGGGTTAATTTTTTTAGGAAATTCAAAATCTAGGGGGAAACCAAAGGTTAACATGTTTTCATTTTACTTTGTCCCTGGGGTAGATGCAAGCTAGTGAACCTTGCGATAAAGTTGTATGGTACAATAACATTCAACA
Source organism: Echinarachnius parma (assembly GCA_037951105.1). Taxonomy (NCBI): domain Eukaryota; kingdom Metazoa; phylum Echinodermata; class Echinoidea; order Clypeasteroida; family Echinarachniidae; genus Echinarachnius; species Echinarachnius parma. The sequence continues at coordinate 1,963 of JBAMJV010000300.1, read as the reverse complement.
AACACAGAAAGGTCTAGCGTTAGCATTCCCGAGGGCAACATTTATTTATCTCTTTGCCTTATTACTTTGTATATTCTCTCAGAATTATTTGCTAGATATCATATATGTGACCGGCTATAGCAAAACCCGGCACTTGTCGGTAATTCATGTTTTGAAGAAATGGGCATTTTAAGTTCACATAATGTGTGTAAAAGAGTAAAAAGACCTATGATTGTAAAATTGAAACAATCATATCTCTGCCAATTATTGACCAATTTGTTAGAACAAAGCATCAAATGAAAGCTTGTGACGGGGCCTTTCTAATGTTAATGAAAATCTACATTTTGATTATTACGGACAAGTGCAGTGTTTTGCTATAGCCGGTCACATATATCTCTATTTGTATTTATTTCTCATATACTAACTGCTTGTATGTACATTGTATATAGCTCTCTCTCTTTCTATTTATTTCTCAACAGAAGTAAAACAATCCAAAGTTTGGATGGGATAAACAATAAAAGATTCAAGGAAAAGAAGAAAACAAAATCTTTTAGTCTTGAATGGACTGAAGGGAAGGAGGAAAGGAAAACATTCCAAAGCTTGGATCAGTAAAACGGAATACAATTAAAACAGAGGATGAATTCCCAGGACGAAATACCAATTGAAATTCTAATGGGTACCCATTGAAATTCTAAATGGTACCAATTGAAACTGAATTCAATGGGTACCCATTGGCATTGGTTTCAATTGGTACCAATTGATTTCAATTGGTAATTTTCAATTGGTACCAATTGATTTCAATCGGTAATATAGTCAATGGGAATTTCACCCTGGGAACAGAAAAACAATGTATACTATGTATAGTCTTGAATGGGTTAAAGGGAAGTATGAGAAAAGTCATTCCAAAGATTAGATGGGATGTATATTAAAGTACAAGATAGGAGGAAATAAAAAAAAAGAAAAAAGTCTTGACTCTTGACTGAATGGGTTAAAGGGAATTGGAGACAAGAAAATGTATATATCGTCTTGAACGCATTAAAGGGAAGGGGTAAGGAATACAAATACAAGATAGGAGGAAAGATAATAAATACAAAATTTGGATAGCTGGGGAAGGGATAAATCTGGGTTGTACCATAGTGGGGATTTGCATTGTACACAGCATGCCATTCAGCTAGTATCTTATAGGAATGACAACTGAAGGCTTAGCCAAGGCAAGGAGCCAGGGAGTTAGTTACTAGTGGACCGAACAAAGGGGAGAGGGAAGAAGAGGAGAGGAGAAATAGAGGGCACGAAACTGGGTGCATGGAGCTGTATTTACTGTATACCACTGGCATACATACATGCATCACATACATCTGCATTTTACCACACACCACCACACATGTGCATTACCAGTAAATGCAGCCATACATCAGACTGGTGGGAAGACGTGGAAATGTCCTGTGTGTATATACGGACATGCACAATCTGTCATACATATTTTATGTATCGGGATTTGACTTGGTCGATCTGTCTGTACGCTACTACTACGCTATATCCTCTGCCCTAGTTTGTGTGCCTGCTAGTACTATAATAAAGGCACTGCGGAATTGATATATTTGTGGAGCGCTCCGGTTCAGTGGAAGACCACCATTATTCTACTTCAAGAAATAAAACACTTTCGTCGATAAAAACTCTTCAATGCCTGCTTGTCATTTCATCCAGCATCTCTCGTGTTTGGGGACAAATTATAATTAGCTATTACAATTACAAGAGACAGAACGCTATTACCCGGTGGTTTGATTGATTTCCGGTTTTGAAGGAGCCCACGTCCCACGGTAGCCGCACGCACTACATCTACGAGGACTTGACCTTGTGGATTTTAAGTACCATTCGTGTATTCAGGAAATTGCTTTCAGAGCTCAGTGCGCATTTGCTCCCCACTACTGCCTTGTGGATATCTACAAGTTTGACTTTGATTTTCTTCTTTTATTTTGCTGATTTC